>NPHX01000627.1:0-14902 GCA_002271815.1 Eimeria falciformis
CCTCAACATTCGACAAATCAGATGCTACTTCTTGTCAAGGCAAGCATCGCAGTATCCCTGAGTCAACATAATTCACACACTTCGAACAGCCATCCAAAACGCGAATACTGCAGTGGCACAACATAACGTCCATTTTAGGCGCTGGACAGCACATCACCTGAACATGGGCTTGAGCAGTTTGTTCTGCTCGGGCCCGCTAATAAGGGACACTAAGAACATTCAGTTCTGGGTGCTTCCCTAATGGCACCAAAAGTATCACGCACTTCCTAAGGTCATTCAGAGGTAGGCAAGGCACCAATCATAATATAAACGTTGGCCATTGCTAGACCCTTCTGCCCCATCCCACATGGATGGCAATACGCCATTTACCAACCCACCCGATCAGCCAGCCAGGCTCCACACACATGACAAATGTGGTGCCACTTCCTGTAAAGACAAGGATCCCAATATCCCTGAGTCAGCATTACTATCCACACACGCTGCACAGGCATCCTAAATACGAAATCGGCACTGGCGTACCCTACGGTCGTTACAGGCAATGGACACTGCCTCAGCTGGCCATGGGTTTGTGGAGCGCGTTGTGCTAAAGCACGCTTATCAAGGACACTGGCAAACTCGACATTCGGTGGTGTCATAATGGGAAAGCAAGTAGCACGCACTCTCTGGGGCCAATAAGCGATAGTCAGGGCAGCCACCACAATATACAGGCAGATCACTCCTATATCCTTCCGTCCCATCCCACATGGCCAGCCATACCCCAGTTACCAAGCCACCCACTCAGCCACCCAGGTCCGTAAGCCAACACAGTTTACGCAATTCACACTGGCATCCAAAAAGCGGATTCGGCACTGCCGCAGCCAACGCTCGTTACAAGCACTGGACACTGCCTCAACTGGTTATGCGCATGTGGAATCACATTCACGATCTCGCACTCAAAATGCTTTCGTAATCGCAAAAAGCATCACACACTTCCTGCGGCCAAGCAGAAGTAGCCAACGCAGCAATCACGCTGGATATGAAAGTCAGCTATACCCTTCCTTCCCATCCCACATGCCCAACCGAAGCGCATTTACCAAACCAGGTTTCACCTCCACACCCAGCGAATTAGGTAACCTTTCCTGCCCAAGACAACCATCCTTATATACGTGAAGCATCAAAATGCACACAATGCACACGGGCATCCAAAATGCGAATTCGGCACAGGCATAGCCAACGCTTCGTGACAGGCACTCGACAGTGCCTCAGCTGGCCATGGGCTTGTGGAGTACGTTGTCCTCTGGTATGGCGATAAACGACACTAGCAAACTGGATATTGGGCGGTTTCGTGATCGCAAACAAGCAGCACGCACTCTCTGCCGCGTCAGAGGTATTCACGGCAGCCATCGCGCTACAGAGGCAGAACAATGCAATACCCTTCTGTTCCATCCCATATTGTTTGCTCCAATCTATTTACCAAGCCATACGCTCAACCAGCCAGGTTCTAGCTCCATATGCGACGAATCAGGTGACAATTCCTTAAAAACATCTAAAGATCCGGGAGTCAGCCTAATTCACACACTTCCCACAGGCATCAAAATGCGAATTTGGCACTGACAGCGCAAGCTCGTTACAGAAATTGGACACTGCATCAACTGGCCAAGGGCTTGTAGGCTTCGTTGTGGTCCGGCATGCTGATAGACGACACCGACAACGTCGAGTTCTGGTGGCTTTCCCAATGGAAACAAAAGTATCACCCACTTCCTAGGGTAAATCAGAGGTAGTCAAAGCATCCATCAAGACACAGATGCAAGTCATTGCTAGACCCTTCTGCTCTATCCCACTTGGCCAGCCATACGCCATTTACCAGGCCATCCAATCAGCCAACTAGCTTCCACCCCCACACTCGACAAATCAGGTGACACTTCCTGTCAAGACAAACATCAGAATATCCGTGAGTCACCATAATTCACACACTTCGCACAAGCAAGCAAAAGCAAATTCGCCACTGACATAGCCTAAGCTTCGTTAGACGCAGGGGACACTGCTTCAGATATTCACCGGCGTGTGAAGTTTGTTGTGCTCGTGCAAGCTGATAAATCAAACCGGCAAATCGTACCTTTGGGTGCTTTCGCAATCCCCAAAATAATATCACGCACTTCCTGCAGAAACACGCAGTGGTAAGGCAAACAACCATCACGCTAGATAGGGAAGTCATTATTGCTATACCCTTCTGCCGCATGGCACATAGCCAGCCTTACGCCATTTACCAGGCCATCCAATCAGCCAACCAGCTTCCACCTCTAAGCCAAACAAACCAGGTGCCACTTCAAGACAAACAGCCCGATATTCACGAGTCAGCAAAACTTCATGCATCTTGCACAGATATGCATAATGCGAATACGGCAATGGCGTAACCCACGCTTGTTACAGGCACTGGACACTACCTCAGCTGCCAATAGGCTTGTGAAATTCGCTGTTCTCGGCTAAACCGACGAACGACACTTGGTAGTCTCGCAATCTGAAAAACATATCACGCACTTCCTGCGGCCAACCAGAGATAGGCAGGGCAGCCATCAGGCTAGTTAGGCAGATCATTGCTATACCTTTCTGTCCCATCACACATTACCGGCGCTGCGCGATCTATAAGCGGATCAATGCTATACGCTTCTCGCCCATCCTATATGGCTGACCCAATGGGGTTCGCCAAGTCACCCAACCAGCTAATCCGGCTCCATCTCCACACCACACAAATCACGTGCCGACAAACATCCCGATATGCATAAGTTATCATAATCCACACATTTCGCACAGACATCCAAGATGCGAATTCGGCACTGGCGTAGCCCACATTTCGGTACAGGCACTGGGCACTGCCTCAGCTGGCAATGGGCTTATGGAATTCGTTGTTGACAAACGACACTTGGTATCTTGGCAATCGGAAAAAAATATCACGCACTTCCTGCGGCCAATCAGGGGTAGGCAGGGCAGCCACCACTCTAGCTAGGCAGGTCACTGCTATACCCTTGTAACGCATCCAACAAGGCCAGCCCTGCGCCATTTATGTCACTGCTATACGCTTCCGGCTTATGCCATATGGATGGCCATATTCCATTTACCGAGCCACCCAACCAGCTAAGCCGGTTTCACCTCCACACCCAACAAATCAGCTGCCTACAAGCAACTTTATATGCATGAGTCAGCATAATTCACACACTTGGCAGGCATCCAAAATGCGAATTCGGCACTGGCGTAGCCCACGCTTCGTTACAGGCACTGGACACTGGCTCAGCTGTCCAAAGGCCTGTGCAGCGCTTTGCACTAAGGCAAGCTGCTGAGAAAAACAGGCAAACTCAAAGTCGCGGTGCACGAATAATCCCAAAAAAGCATCACGTACTTTCTATGGCCAATCAGACACAGTCAGGGTGGCCATCACGCTTAGGCACGTTACTCATATACCCTTCCGTCCCACATATGCAGCCCTACAAGATTTACTAAGCCACCCAATCAGCCAACCCGAGACAAACTCCACACCACAAAAATCACGTGCCAGTCTTTGTCCAGAAAACCACCCAAGTATTCACGAGGCATGATAATCTACAAACTTCGCAGTCTTCCAAAATGCAAATTTGGCACTGGCCTAGCGCAGGCTTCCTTACAAGCACTGGATACAGCCTAAGCTGGCCGTGGGCTTGTGGAATTCGTTGTGGTTCGCTACGGTAATAAATCACGTTGACCAACTCGACGTTTTTGGCGCTTTCGTAATCGCAAAAACATCACATACTTTCTGCAGCCAATAAGAGGTAGTCAAGGCAGTCATCATGCTAGATAGGCAACTCTCTGCTAGGCCTCTCTGCCCCATCCTACATGGCCCGCCATATGCCAGTTACCAAGCCACTAATCAGGCAACCAGTTACCACCTCCACACCCAACAAATCTAACACTTCCTCCTGTCAAAACAAGCATGCCAATATCCAGGAGTCACTATAATCCGCACACTTTGCACAGAAATCCTAAATGCGATTTCGGCACTGGCGTAGCCCAGGCTTCGTTACAGGCAGTTAACACCACCTCGGCTGGCAATGGGCTTGTGGAGCTCGTTGTGCTCGAGCACGCTTATAAAGAACACTGATACACACTGAAGGTTTTGCTTGTTTCGTCATCGCAAAGCAAGCATCACGCACTCTCTGAGGTCAAACACCGGCAGTCAAGGAAGCCATCACGCTAGATAGGCAGGCCATTTCTATACCTTTCCGCCCCATCCCACATGACCAGCCCTACCCCATTGACCAAGCCACCACTCAGGTTCCTCCTCCATACAACACAAATCAGGTGCCACCTCCTGTCAAGACAAACACCCATGAGTAAGCATAATCCACACTTTGCACAAGCATCCAACATGTGAATTAGGCACTGTAGCGCCCCTAGCCTCGTTGCAGGCACTGGACACTGGCTGAGCTGTCCACGGGCCTGTGGAGTTTGTTACGCTCAGGGGAGCTGATGAATCACGCTGACAAACTCGAGTTTTGGATGCATTTGTAATCGCAAGAGCGTAGCCCGTACTCTCTGTGGCCAAGCAGAGGTAGCCAAGGCAGCCATCACGCTAGATAGGCGGGTCAGTGCCGAACCACTCTATCTTGTTTCATAAAACTGACGCGGTCACTGAAAAGTCGTTACTGACTTGTTCGTTGCTCTTTAATACCAAGATTGCGATTCCCAAAGCTACGGCAACAAAGGAAGCGGCTAAAAGACGCTTCCCGCGCAATTTAAAAGGTGAAGATGATTGAAGTGGTAAAGTTGAATAATCCATAGTTGGGTTGGTTTCTCCGTTTTTCGTTGCATCTTCCACAGGGGGGGCCGGCGAATTCACCACTCCTCCAAAACCGCTTGTTGCGTCTAAGACGCCTGCAAAAGCAGTAATCACCGTGACCACCAACCAAAAAACGCGCATCTTTGAACAAAAGTTATTGGACATTTTAAAACAAACCGGATTTTCACCTCCAGCCATGTATCACACAAGGTTTGGTATGGCCACAAAATGCCGCTAACAATCCTGCTGAAAACAATGTGTCGCCTTCGACCCAGCCAACAATACAGGAACAGAATATGCGCATTTGGCAGTTAAAATGCTGATAGTGATGTACTGGTTCTTCTTTGGCTCGCTGCTCTGTGGGGCGCTGTTGATTTGCCCAAGCAGCATGCAATACACTAGTCTCTGTGTTGTTTAAATGGCCTTTCCGTTTTCATTGCCAAGTATAAAATGCTGCTGCTACATGTTATGAGTTTGCGAATTCTAGGTTATTCAGAGCTAGCAAAGGGCACGCGAGATAGTGTTATCCTCAGTGTATTGTTCTGTTACAGCCCTACCACCCCGTAAGTCGTACATATATCTCTGCCTGGAGGAAATAAATATCAAAACAAAACAATAACTTAAAAAGAGTTTATTTCTAATTAAGTATGTTCTTTCTGAGTTGCCTCTTAGGGCATTTTTAGCTCAGCACAGCTAAGCGGCAAGTAAACGAGTCAAGAGCAACTACGCTAAACTGAGCATCCGTAGAGCACAAGATCTGCTACTGTTCCTCACTTTACAAGCTCAACCATTCCACTCAGTCATTACTTAGGGGATTAGTTAAGGCCATAAGGAGTTATAGCAAACAAATACACGCTGCAATACCCAACAAAAGCATTCACACTGACACCTTGGTTACTGCTCCTGTAAGCTACTGGTGGGCACGCTACTGGAACTACTCCTAAATCTTCACCCTTGGAATATTAATGATTATTTCAAGCTTTTGATTTGAGCGCTTTGTTGATCAAGCTGTTATTTTTGATGGAATCCGAGATGGGCATCTTATCCCTATAGTCGAATTGTAGTTCAAGTACTAGCACTTATATTTATATTGCGCTGCGAGCCCTCAAAACACATTAATGCTGGAAACAAAAAGAGGGACAGAAATCTGAATTTTAAACGATTGGAAAGAGCGTAACCAAGTGCCTACTGCAGTGCAACGAAAAGCCCAGATGACATCATAGAAAAAGAGAGAAAGAGAGTCAGAGAGAGAGAGGGCGAGAGTGAGAGAGAGGAAGACTGTCCACAAGCGTAGCAAAGGGGACGAGCTACAGTTTCTCGTGCTTTGAGACTGGATAGGGATCCCTTTGGGAATACGAACAGACTTTGAGACTTTGCTCGCGTAAAATTTGATTTGGGATCTAAAGTCCCGTCAAGCGCTCTCAAGTAAGTTAGAGCTTGTATTCGGAAAGTTTCTCGTCTGGGCTTAGCCATGGGTTCCTGAAAAGGCCAGACTTACAAAGAGGGAAAGAAAAGCTCAGTTCCCGTGATATTCTATATTTTTGCAGAAAGCTGTATTACTTGAAGTATTTCAAAATATTGAGAGAGAGGCAATTCTTGTTTTACGGGATTGCAAAATCTTTTAGGCGCTAGGAGACTGTCGAGTCCATACATCCCAGTTTCAGGCGAAATTCTTCATTCTTCATTCAAGCGAAATTCTTCATTCTTTATTTTCTGACCCAACAAGGTGAAAACAACATCAAACATGTTAACGGCTTTGTGGTATAGGATAGTGGTGCGGCTTGATTTTGGCAGAGCCTCCATAGCTCTGTCGTGCTACAATACTTCCTTTTAAGGCCCTATAGTGTCCCCAGTTATCTACTGGAGGAAGCTGAGTAACAACAGTAATCATGTTATGTTTTGATCAACAAAAATAATTTGAACTTTATGAACATATTCCGATAGGTATCCCTTCCGAAAAGTCATAGAGTTGTTGAGCCAGCCTGTAACGTTCATGGCACATCTACATCTAGTGCGAACTACGAGGGTTTCAACTGCCGGAACCCATAAAGGATATTAAAGTTTGCCTTTATAATTTTGTACAGGAATACTTGGTTGTCAAAACTGCCCGAGTAATTTAGAAAGCAGCCGCCAACGGGCTCGCCTTTAAGAACCTGCAGCAGCACACATCCATTCTGTCAGAAATCTTCCTTTATCTAGTTATATAGCCAGGTTTGCCCCGTAGAGATTTCTACGGGGCCGAGCTGAGGATGCGTGTCTTGGCCTCGATGTCTTCAGCCACCTAGTCGGCGTGCGTCCCCAACGACAATTCCACGCTTACGACCATTCCCTTAACATAATAGACTTAATACGCATGCCTCAGCCCCTCAGACGACGGGGTAAGCACTGGATAGACCCGAGGACCTCCTTAACAGGCAAAGAGGCCTTAAGGCTACCAAGGCTCAGCCTCCCGAAGTCACGAAAGGATGAGAATCTTGCTGTAAATTCTTTAAATCGTTGGGGCGTTCCGCCCGTTTTGTATACCTAGGCGTCCGCACCCCCATAAGGCCCAACGAGCAGGCATTAGACGTTTTTTGCGCCTCGAAGCTGTTCCTATCCACAAAGCTTGGGATACCCAAGATGCTTTAACTATCCCATGAAACACACACTAGACAATTCTAATAAGTAATAATGAGCGATAACAGCAACTAGAAATTTTAGCTCCTTAATAATAAAATGAAGGATGAGGGATGAACCTTTTATTCAAATTCAATCAAAAGAGTTTTGTCTGACCCGCTGAGGTGAAGTGCCCACAGTTGGCTTCCATCGCTCATCCAGGCCTTAAGGCCTTAGGGTTTGGCTTGCGCCTTTAGTGCCTGGCCTCAAGGCCTTGGCCTTAACTCGCAATTTTTTTCTAAATCCCCACCTACCCCAAATGTGTTTTTAATGGTGTTACTTCGTAATACCTCTGTGTTATCCCCACGCTATGTTTAATTATTTACATTGATCTTACTTAAGTGTTGGCGTAGCTAAAGTGTCTTTTCTTACCTTTATTTACACATAAGCAAACGGAGGAGTGCACAGGCGAGGGCCTCGCCTGAGCCTAAGCCGTGAATGGATTGGACTTCACTACACAAAGCGCCTCCCGAGTTTATTGGAGCAAGAAGGTTTGCCACGGGGAGGACCAGTGGTTGCCGCTTAGAAGAATCCTTGATGCATTCGGTGCTGGGCAGCACGTGACCATCGCGTGAAGCTTTGGCGTTTGAAGGTTTCTATGAATAACTAAAATTCTAGCTAGGGAATTTTCATTAAGGGTTTTGGCTAGCTAGACTGGTAAGCAGTATTTGTTAGTAACCAGCACCCATCCCTGGCCCTTCAACGATACCAGTTGGCCGCCCCTTGCAACATTAGGAGAATATGTTAGGGATTTTTCGGTCTTCGCACTTTTTACTAAAAGGTTGCTTTCCGCGAAGGTCGTTAAGGGCCGGCCGAATCTCCTCCCCAACAACTGCAAAAATCCTTGCCATTAAAAGGGAATTTACACCTAAAGCAGCTCAAAGGACCGGTGACTCGTGCCCAGTTTATTCATACAACTTGTTATCCCAGGTTGGTACAACAGGTACAGGCTAGTGGTAAAGTACTGAAATGAGGTGAGTTATGTGCTCCATCTGCCTACAAATTAAGCATATTTTTGGGTGTACAAACAGCTCAAAGTGTTTCTTTTCTATTTAAAAAGTTAAATGAAGACGAAATGCTGCTTGTATGATCGGCAGGCTCCTGAGTGTAGTGGAGTGTGGGTGCTCTAGCTGGTGGTGCCTGCTTCTGCTGTAGAGGTAAATGCGCATTGTGAGCGTCAGTTTCTCTTTTGGCGTGTAATATACATTAAATGACGAAAGGATTTTTACAATTAGAGATCTTCCGTTGTCTTCCAGGAAACCCGTGACTGGCAGCACAACTTAACCGAAGAGTGGCACAAGAAAGAGAGAGCCCTTGGAGGTGCGTCTCATGCCAAAGACAGACAAATCTATTTCCTCTTGTTCTTAATTTATGTAAACATCTTTTCTAAACTTGGACTTGCGGGAGTGGCGGCAGCTGCAGCGGCAGGAGCGGCTAAAACGCATTCTGGGCATCCCACGCCTGCACACAGCAGAGCTCAACTCATTGAGGCCTCAGCCAGCAGCTTAATCTCTCTATCGGCACATCTGCTGTAGCAGCAAAGCAGCTGCAGGGAACCCCTCCGCTGGCAACAAATCTCTTAGAACCCCTCAGACCCTCTCTACTCATCTCTGCCGCGGGAAAAACCTCAGGCAGACAAGCGACTGTTTCTGGTTGGGTGTACAGACACCCCAATTGCAGAAGCCTTCGTGCAGTGGCTGCGGTAGGAATAAGAGGAGTGGAATTAATAACATCGGCAACAAGCGGCAGGAGCGGCAGCAATAATGAGTATCTGTCTCATTTTTATTCTATATGTGGTGTTGGGGGGCCTCGTGCTGCCTGTCTGCATGCACATCTTCCATCCCAACCCAAGACAGCTCAACAGGGAGCTCCAAAACACGGAGGTGGGGGAGGGTTTTGTCGCCACAACAATCAAGTGTATAGACAGTAGCGTCTGGTGGCTGCTGTAGCAGCAGCAGCAGTGGGGGGAGTAAGCAGCAGCAGCAGCAGCAATTGTTTCTTTGTCGTATTGGCAGCAGCCTCTCTGTGAAGTGTACATGTATGAGAATTTGAGCAGCAGCGCAGCAGCAGCTGCAGCTGCTGCTGCATGTGGCAGCAGGAGCACCCTGGTGGTTTACCTATGTGAAAAGGGCTGGCGTTCGTTGGCTGCTGTATAGTGCATGCATCTCTTATCTACAGATCAAACTCCGACAAATTACACAAGCCGTCTGACATGGGATTTTCTGCTGCAGCAGCGAAACCACCTGCAGCAGCAGCGAAACCACCTGCAGCAGCAGCTAAAGCAGCTGCAGCTAAAGCAACTGCAGCAGCAGCAAAATCAACGGCAGCCAAAGCAGCTGCAGCTACAGCAGCAGCTACAGCAGCAGCTACAGCAGCTGCAGCAGCAGCAGCTAAAAATTTTGCGGCAGCAGCTAAAGCGGCAGCTACAGCAGCTGCAGCAGCAGCGGGAAGAATTGCATTCAATAGCGGGAAGAGTTGCATGCGTAGCTATCCTTATTGTTGCATGGGGGAGAGTAACTCCCCCGAGGGAGGAGTCCTCGGGCAAAAAGTTGCACGTTTGTCGGCAGCAGTGGGAAGGAGGCCAAGTGGTGATCTTGGCTTTTTCGAATTCCTTGGAAGCCCTCAGATCGTGCTTAGCTGATTCAATGGCTAGCTGCTGTTTTGTACTGGCTAGCTAGCTAGCTAACTGCGACGGGGGCTGAGTTATCCGTTTCTCTGACTCTTCAGGCATTGTTTCTGCAAACAGTTCAACATGCTTGATGCGTGGCGCAGCGACCTTTCTGCCTCGCAACATTCTTGCCATCTGGTGAGATGAGTCCCCTGTTTGGTCCAAATGTGGGAAATTGTGCACTACATATATATTAATATATATATATATATATGTATATATTATCTAAAGATTTTTCTCTGTCTATACTACTACTAATACCACTACTTTTAGACGCATGTCTTTTATTGGTTATCTTTGAAAATGCAAGTGGCGCAAAAATGCGGTACGTAAGGCTGAGCATTTAAGTTGTGCTTCCTGGCAAAGAGGGAGAGGGAGGGTGTGACAGCCCCACTCGTGTAACCTATAAAGATATCTACTAGCAGTAACATAATGCATGCACAACCAGCTGTATAAACACAGCGAGCCAGTAACTCCAGCCTGCTTCTGCACGTTTCGCCTCATTACGCAAGGCTGTGGGAAGTTGTCTCCCCTGTCTTCTTTTTTTAGAGTTAGCGAGTCCTACCCCAAGATTAAGGATGAGGAAGTGAGCCTTATGGGGTCTAGTAAGAGGATCTTAGACCATTTAAACAGTATATTTCAGATAGTGTTTATAGGTACAACCACTTGCATAGCAAACCCACTAGGTGTCACACAGCCTGACTCTCGCGAGCCTCCCTCGGCCCTCCCCTCGTCACTTCATTGCCTCTTCCCTCTACTGCAAGAAAGGGCAGAGGCTGGACCTCTTGGGGTTTTCAGAACTGCAGCTAACAAACGGACTCGGCAGCGTTACATTGCATCGCCTCGACAAGAGCTAGCTTTGCTGCTGCTGCTTGCTGTGGTAGCGTGCACAAGCTGGAGCAGTCTGCATGCATCTTTAAGCTCCAAGGTTGCTTTACCCCAGTTGCGCAGGCGCTGTTGCTTTCCAAAAGTGCGAGAGGGACGGCTTTAGCGGAGCTTCCAGGAAGGCGCATTGCCACTGCAATATATTTTCTTGCTCGATGAGTTTAGAGAGTTGAGTTTGTCTATCCTGGAGACGTTTGGCGCAAGCCCCAAACCTCAATAAGCTCCTTTTCTGTTGGTCTGTGTTGCCGCATGCACACTTAAGAAAGAGCGATCCCTCCAACCCAAACGGAATCAAACAACTCTTTAAAAACCTTCTGCATCTAGTTGGCAAGGCGGTGCTCAGCGAGCAGCAAACCGAAGATAAACATCAAATTAAAAGCCAACTTAACCCGTTGGTTGCTGGCCGGGGCTACAACTCCCATAGCACACTTGGAGGAGGCACAACCGCCTCTCTGCTCGACGTGCATGCAGATGCATGCAACCTGTGGTCTCCTCCGATCATCTATCGGATAGGAGTTTGATGAGTCTTTGGCTAGCTGCGTTGTTGGTACTGGCTAGCTGCTGTGTTGGTATTGGTTTGCTAGCCAACTGCTTACACTTGTGCGCAAGTATCTTCGCTTTACCCTTCAACTCAAAGATGTCTTCTGCGGCCACAGGAATGTGAGGTGTTGTTAAATATGCTCTAAAGTCTGAAGTCTTGACGTGGGGGCCAGGGACTGCATGCAGTCCGGATCTAAAATGGCTCGTTAAGGGGCTCGCTATGTCTGTCTGCATTTAGCTGTTCATGTTGCCACTAGTAAATATCTTCGTTCACTGTGAGAATTGGGTCTTCATATTCTCCCGCTTTTTTAGAATGTGTGTGCATGCATTTGCTAATGTTTTTTAATCTCCAATTGCTTAATTGTAAACAACAACAAAAGTGAAGACCTTCAAAGATCGGCAGATCAAGTAGAGATATGCACATTCTACTTAGCGTAAAATTGGACACTGCACAGCTACGCCATAGACTTGAACTAAAAACAGATGAAGAGATTTCAGGGGAAATTCGATGCATGTGGTGCAATCGAGCAGATGAGGTATCCACCCCACCCCAACCTACAGGTGAAAGAGAGAAGGAGAGCCCCGGATTTGAAAAACCCCAACCCCTGCCATTTGTAACTGTCATGTTTATTTATACATCTGCTTGCAGGCCATGAAGTATCAACACAAACCAAAACTTAACAGTAATTAGTCTCCAAAGAAGTCTGGCCTGCCAGGCTTGCCCCCTGAAGCCATGATAACCTGAGCAAAGCCAAGCGACAAGGGAATTTCGGGCGAGGAGCAGCTGGCCTGCCTGCACCTTGTGTACCAACGCGTCCCAACACAGAATGCGAACAGCTGGGCTACTGCTTCTCATATACACAGGCTTAACCATTCCATCCGAACATAATTAAAAACATTATTTAAAGTATTTGAAAAGGATGACTAACAGACAAACATTGCAATAAAAATGTAGAAATTAACACGCTACACTCGTAAATGATGTTTGTCTGGAGTGCGTAGGTGGACTAAACTTCGAGGTGTTATTCGCTGTGCCTGCTAAAGCCTAGTAAAAGCATTTCTTGGTCAGCAAAGTTTTTTAATTGGGTTTTTGACTCATTTGAACGCTGGTGATATATGAATTGGCATAGAACGGTAAAGTCGATTTCTGCTTTTTTCAGTGAGGCCGAGCATCTCTTATTTTGCGTGCAACTTGTCAGAAGATAGAAAACAGTAGCACTTTTATAAATGTATTTTATATTTAATCCATTATTTGTAAATGGAGGTAGAAACCATCTCACCACCCAACAGCCCCGTTAGTATCCCCGTGGTCATTGAAAGTGGTGTCGGTACACCCCAAACCATTAAAGCTAAAACTAAAAGAATTGCCAACTCGAAACGCCAAGATGTTATTTTATTTTATGAATCCCCCTTAGACGGAAAGGTGGTCAGAAAAGATCGTTTGGAATCTTTTTGTTTTTTTTTTGGTCTTATCGGACATTCATTCGCAGTCTTTCGCCTTCCTCCTTCTGACCCCTTGGTGCCTGTAGCTAGCTAGCCGGCCAGCCAGGTGTCCAGCTAGCTATTTCGGGTTTATTTACCAGAGTCTGAGCCGAGACAAGGGGAAGTATGGGGAGGCAGCCGCTGCAATTCCTAACGAAGTGGCTCCTCTCACGGAGTAGACAAACCTTACACATCCCCCCCGCCTGTCGGCCTCAGTGTGAGCATCAGCAGCAATGGCACGCGCACCGTTGCCTTTGCTCAAGCCTCCCGTTTTTTACCTTAGCAAGCACGCAAGAGGGGTTTCCCTCATTCAGGGGCTCGGGCCCCCCAGCAGGACATTCTGTGTGGCAGACCCGCAGCAACTGCAGTAGAAATGACATGCAGGGGGCCCCTCAAACGCATGCAGCCTGCTGCTGGATGTCCCACGAGGACAGTCTTCTACAGAGAGCCGCGGAGGAGGGAAGCTCCCGTGCTCTTACCCGGAGATTTGGGGTGTATGTACGGGCGAATTCACTGCAAAAAGCAGAGCCCGCCAGGTGCTTTTCCTCGTTAGCAGAACCACCAGAGACCGACCATGTGATGCTCAGCAAGGAACGACTTGGTAAGCCGCATGCAAAAAACGCTGCCAGCATTTTGGGGCTTGCCACTCCATTGGGTATAGCGCCCAATGGGTTACTGAGGGGCTCTCAGGATGCTCCTTTTTGATATTTGCCCATTTAGATGTTTGATAGTGTTATCTTATATGTGAATTAGGTAGCTGTGGGCTAGCTAGACAACTTTGTGGCTAGCTACTAGCTAGCTATCCGTGTGTGTTTTTCTGCTGCAGACCAGCTGCTGCTCGCAGAAATAACAGAATTTTCTTTGAGGCCTTCGCGCCCTTTGACTTTAGAGCAAATTGCGTTTTTAAACAAACCCCGCCAGCAGGAGCTCCAGCAACACCACAGCAGCAGCAGCAGCAGCAGCCACACAGAGGTGTTCTCTGGTGCGGTACCCGAGAGAGAGTCTACCGGCAGCCTGCCCTCGGCGGCCTCATCTCCTTCACATAATGCATCTGCCTCTTGTCGAGCCGTCCTTGGGCTAGGGAGCGAGCCAGATGCTCGGGGGGTCCACTTCAGTGGGGACACTAGGGAGGCCCAACGAAGGGAGGGCGCCAACCCCTTTGCAGAGTTTTTGTATCACGAATTGCCCGTCCGTTTTGCATCAAGAGTGAAGCAGCTGGAATCTCTCCCGCTGTTTCACACGGAGCCGCTGGTCATGCAGGTGAGAGGACAACATCTGCACCCTCTTTGGAGCTGCGTAGACACCCGACGGCCATTTACCCAACAAATAGGATAGTGAGGGAGAAAGAGGCGTCTTGGGTGTACATACAGGTCAGACACACTTATGTGGAGAGCTTCAAACAACTGAGAACCAGCTGCGTCGAAGACCCCGAAGCATTTCGGAAAGTAAGAAAAGTTAAGTTGTTTTTTGATGGCGGACATGTGGGTCACTGCATGCGCTCAATTTATTGCAAATTTTATTAAACGTTATTTATTGTATATTTATTAAAATGTTTTTTTTAAGGAGGCAGAAGAAGGGGACACATGGCAGCCATCCTCGGACTTTCCTGAGGTGTCTGTGCATTTGTGCATGTTTGGTTATTTCGAGTGTCTTATTAGCAATTAATTCATTTTAATTATTTATTTATTTATATTTTTAAATTTAATTAATATTTACGTCTTGTTTTTTGCTTTTTATTGCACAGGTAGTTCTCGATCTTAAGCGGCGCCATGCGCCGATCGTTCCAATGGTCGTTACTGGCATCCGAAACCTCCGAGAAGTTGCCCCTCAGTTCTTTGTGATAATAATAATAATAATAATAATAATAATAATAATAATAATAATAA
>NPHX01000627.1:15025-29153 GCA_002271815.1 Eimeria falciformis
CTAATAATAGTAATATTAATAGTAATAATAATAATAATAAACTGAGTAATGTAATTTTTTTTGTTATTACAATAAGATTAAACATATAAATACATCAATTAAACGTTATTCACCGCCATTAAACCATCGATCAGCTTGTTGTTGTACTGTACTTGCATTTCTCAAGGAATATTTGTTATACAATTCAGACTGCTAGAACTTTAGGTTATTCCAATGAATTATATTTTAGAGGGTTTATAGTGGAGGTACTTTGGTGTTTTGGTTGCCGTGCAGACGGAGAAATTTGTTGACGAGTTTCTTGACGGATTTTTTCTCTCTCGCATTGGTGAGAGTTAAGCAAAATACCGAAATGAAGCATAGTGGCCAAAATAAGACCCAAATGAGACGTACACACTCAGCCATACACCTGCCAACTTGTGTTTATTTTAGTCTGTTTGTTGTATTACGTAGATGAGCAATTGGCAAATAAATTTCCTTTTCTTTTTGTCTTGTTTTCTCTAGGCACGGAGATGCTGACAAGCAGCTATCTGACGCCCAGCGGTGTTGTGGACATGGGTAGGCACTTTTTTTATTTTGATTTTAGTTGTTTATTCATTGAAAGTATTTTAAAAGTTAATAATTGAGATTGAATTGGACTTAAGATGCTTATAGTAGCCTTTTGTTTGTGTGCATGCAGCATGCGACCCTTTTGAAGTTACCAAGCGAGCTGTTGAGGGCAAGTTTGTTTTCCTGTCTGCTTGGATATATTTGTATTTGTTTATTTCCCATTGATTTGCTTTTGTTGGTGTATTTATTTATTGCTAGATAAATAACAAAATAGCTCAAAGCACCAACTGTGTACGCGTGGGCGCATGCAACTTCAGACGCAGAGAGGCTGTGCCACTCCCACTACGGAACTTGTCCGCAAATCAAGGCAGGCCAGCTCACTTTGATTCTTCATGTTTGTTTGCTATTACATCCAACAGAAAACACATATGTGATTGTTAAGGTAATTGTGTTCATTTTTATGGATGCATGCGAAAAGATATATTTATTATTGGAGTTATAATTTTTAGCAATTATGTTTGCTTATTTTGGGATCCTTTTCAGATTTGGAATTTCAACGAGGCGCATTTCGCTTCTGTTCCGCAATATTTGTACTACATTCTCTCCGAGCTGTTGAAGGTTTCTCTTCTTTTCTTCTCTATTTAATTTAATTTAATTTAATTTAATTTAATTTATTATTTTCGGCACCAGCTTCGCCTTGGCAGAGAAAGAAGAATAGAATGCATTTCCTCGCTTCTCTTTCAACCAAATTATATTATATATTTTTAATATACTCTCTTTGTACTTGCGCTGCAGAACGCCATGCGGGCCACTATGGAGCATCACCCTCCCCCCCTCAAAGCCAAGGAGGGATCCTTAGCTTCCTCAGGCCCCCGGCCTTGGCAACTTTTGCGCGAAGATTCCGACAGATGGGAGGCAGACGCGAGCCTCATTTCCCGGGGTGCTCAGAGGGAGAGAAGAGGCGCTGCGGGGGGGGAGAGGCTCAGCCAGGCAGAACCGCAATATCAAACTGCTAAGGAAGTGGCAAACCCCAATATGCCACCCGTGCAGCTTCTTGTTGCGGGCGACGACCATTCTATTTCAATTCGAGTGAGGTTTTGTTTTCTTAAAAGAAATTAAAAAAAGGAAATGTTTTTAAAAAAAGATGAAAACGGATTGGCAACTCCAGCAAGCAGATAGCTAACTGCCATCATGCTGCGTCTAGTGTACGTACACCCCAATTCGCACGGACGCGCACGGTGGTGGGGTTGTTGTTTTTATTGTTTTTGCAGCTGTCAGATGTTGGCGGGGGAATTACCGCTGAGGCTCTGCCTCGTATTTGGAGTTACATGTACACCACAGCGCGGCCAGTGAAATATGATCCCCTTACTGGTGCTGTGGTATCTGCTGCTCCTCAGCAGCAGCAGCAGGCAGGCAGCAGCAGCGACGCGAGCCTAAATCAGTCTGTGACCATTGGATCTCTCGACTTCACCACTAAGGAGGAAAAGAAGCAGCTCTTAGTATCCCCACTCGCTGGCTTTGGCTGTGGGCTGCCTCTTTGCCGACTCTATGCATCATACCTTGGGGGAAGCCTCACCCTCATCTCCATGCCTGTGCACGGCACCGACGCGTACATACACCTCAGACGTATTGGCGACCAAAAGGTAGATTCCAACTTGGAGAGAAATAGCAGGGGAAGAATTGCGGGCACCATGCATGCAAAGTCGAGTGTATGTACACCAGAGTTTGCTGCTTTTGCACGGCTGCTGCTGTGCGCTGCAGGAGTTGATGCCCTCTGACGTGTGGCTGAAGCCGAACATCCATCACTCTCATCAATCCCATCAACCCAACATTCTTCACCCAAACGCAGCAGCAGGTGGCCTGTCTGATCACCACATTGACCCTTTGAACCCTCCGCACATGGGGAAGCACAACATCTAGCCATTCTAGCAAATGAAACCGCAGAAAATAGAGACACTCGTTTGTTGCTGCATCTTCCTTTGTAACATGTGTCAAACATTGAGGGATTAGAGAAGACAAATGAATTCGTGCAGCTACGAGAAAGTCGGCTGTGGCGAATGCCTTTGGGATTTTGGTAATTTTTCTTAAAACGCTATGATTCACTTTTCTGTCTAAATGATAAATAACAAACGCATGCATTTGTATTCGTCAAAAAAGCGTCTATCGAAGGGCACAAGGCCCTCTTTAGTGCCTTCTGTTGCTTGAGGCTTGGGCGTCTCTCTCCGCCCAGCAAAACCCTGCTGGGAGTTAGTTGCCCACTAGGGATCGCTTCACTGCATTGGGGATCGCCTCAGTCCTGTAGGGATCGCCTCAGTGCGTTGGGGATCATTTCAGTGCGTTGGGGATCGCCGTCGGTCCTGTGGGGATCGGTTCAGCGCGTTGGGGATCCCTTCAGTGTGTTGGGGATCGGCTTAGTGGGTTGGGGATCCCTTCAGTGCGTTGGGGATCACCTCAGTTCCGTGGGGATCGCCTCAGTCTCGTGGGGATCGATTCAGTGCGTTGGGGATCGCCTCAGTGCGTTGGGGATCGCCTCGGTGCCATAACAAAGCTGGAAAATCGCAGAAGGAAATGTCCTTATTGAAGACGATAATAGAATGCGACAAATAAATATCTATATTTTTAAAGCTTGGAACTGCCAAAGAAAACAGCCCAATGAGACAGCTCAGGCCGTCCTGCTGACCTGGCGCTGCTCCAGCTAGATTACTGCTGCCAGTGGGGCTGCATGCGAATCCCCTGCGCACACAGCTGGCTACCAAAGGTGCAGGGGCCCCCTCGGCTTGAGGAGCATCTGAAGTTGAACTCCTCAGCCCGCGTGAAGTTCCTTGGGTATCCCGGAGAGAGTGGGGCTGCATGCGGCAGCCTCTTTTGGCTGCATGCGAAAGCCTCTTTTGGCTGCATGCGGAAGCCTCTTTTGATAGAACACTTTTAACGAAATTGCATGCAGCCTCATTTCAGTTCTCATTCCCGGTTGGTTCCTTTTTCATCATGTACTTCTTTTCCACATTGTCAGCGATTTTATTCAAATACAAGGGATCTCTTTCCAGCTTTCTTTGGATCCGCGAAGCAACTGAAGGAACACCGGTGCGCCATGCCTCTTCGAGGTCAAGGTCGAATTCTGCATGCAGCCCCAAACAGAAACAGGCTCTCTATTAAAACTTTTTGAAGCCGTACAGCGTAAGGAGCACCTATATATCTCTTTCTCTGTCTTTACACCAAAGTAGAAAGAGCCTAAGCCTGCCTCTCAAACAATAACAACTAATACCCAATCAAAACAACTCTGAAAAATAAAGAGAGACACGCAAAACATTCAGCAGCAGCAGCAGCAGCAGCAATTACCTAGAGTGGATACAAATGGTTTGGCTCTCCATGAGCGGACGAACGGACTGCTGCAGTAGCTGCTCCATCCCGCCTCTTTGAGCAGCCCGGCGAGCAGCGTGAAGCTGCATGGCAAAGTGTGTACATGGACCCACACAAGGGAAATGTCTCTCTTAAACATCATCACCCGATTCAGGCCAGTTAACCGCGATACAAACCCAGCGGCTCGCCGCAGAGGACTCGCAACGGCGAACGACTTCTTCAACCAACTCAATGCCGTGTACACAAGTTGCTTGTTCTTCTCATCAAAGACGTGCGCCCGTGCAAACGAATGGAGCGGGATCTGCAAATGCAACAACCGTCCGTACACCCCACCGCATGCAACACACCTCAGCATACACCGCAATTAATGCAATAAAATATCTAAATGCTCTTGGTCACTGAAACAATAAATTGAAGGAAAGCCCCAAAGCACTAATTCCGTGCATGCATGCAGCAACAAACCTCAAGTGTGTGCTCGAGGTCTTGTTCTAAATACACTTTGCCCTTTGCAGACCGAATATCCGGGACAGGATCCACGTCCATTACTATATGCTGGAAAATTGCCCCATGACGATTTAGCTCCTCGATGGCCTCATTATCACCCACCTAAACAGAAGCAACAAACAACACAGCAGTTAACTGGACAGCGGTGAAACCTCAGGTGTACAGACAGCCACTTTCATTTCCCCTGGTCATTGCATGTCCCCCATGCTGCAAAGGCTGCTAAGGTTTTAGGCTGCACGTTTCCATCTGCGGCTGAGGCAACGCATGCAGCCCCATCCACTCAAAGAGCTTCTTTCCCCTGGCGGCTCTCCGGGGATTCACAGCAGACCCTCCTCTTGCCGTTCCCCGTAAAACCAAAACCCTCACAGATCCCCAATAAATAAATAAATATAAGTATAAATAAATAAATAAATATATAAATAAATAGATATATGTATATGGATATGTATATAAATAAACCCCTGTCGTATGTTGTGAGCACCTCGTTCGTATTGTTCACCATCATCGCTGCTTACCATGGGCCCTGCAAATGAGATGCAGTAGACGACGACTTTTCCTTCTTTGATCTCATTCCTCAGATGTTTTGAAACAAACCAGGCAGCCAGCGTGGCAGATGCGCCGCCCTGCGAGTGTCCAGTGAAAGCGACAACGTAAGGATTGGCGGGAGAGAAGCTTCTCTTTACAAGGAGACGAACTTCATGCACAAAACGTGTCATTGGCCGCCGAATTGTTTGGTGGAATAAAAAGCTAAATCCTGAATGAAGACGAGCTGTTGGGGAGAAGAAAGGATCCCGCACTCCCAACACCATCGTGTTAAAGGTCCATTGCTGAGCCACAACAAAACAAAACATAATAACGGCACCTGTCTATACACTCTATTCGTCGAGCTGCAGCTGCCTACTCTGCCTATATTCTGCATGCATCGACCTGCAGCTGTCTAATACACTGCATTCATCAACCTGCTGCTGTCTATACACTGCATGCATCCAACAGTAGCTGTCTATACACTGCATTCATCTCCTCTTCACACCTTGGGTTGCACGGTGCCTCTGAAAACCCAGACAGTCTGAATCCTGTGGACAGGAATGCTGGAGGTGTGCCCCTCCACGGGTTTGCGATGGTCACGACTTTCTGGTCCCAAGCCAACATCATCATTTAAATGAAGAGTGAGAAGAGAGGCAAACTCCTTTGCCGAAAAGCCACTTCTACTTTCAGTTCTTTTTTGATAAGAATACAACATTTCATGTGTAT
This sequence comes from Eimeria falciformis, assembly GCA_002271815.1. Classification (NCBI taxonomy): domain Eukaryota; phylum Apicomplexa; class Conoidasida; order Eucoccidiorida; family Eimeriidae; genus Eimeria; species Eimeria falciformis. The sequence continues at coordinate 20,684 of NPHX01000627.1, forward strand.
CCCCAGGTTTCGAACGGTCCCAACGGTACATGTGGGGGACGGTAATGAGGACGCGGTGGGTGGCATCGCGGTCACAAACATCGGGGCTTCCTCCAGGCAGTCTGTTATCATGGATGATCTTTTGACTAGAAAGAAGCGCACTTTCTGGATTTTCCTCAGCCCCAGCAGCACTGCGCTCTAGTTCCACCAACTCGCCCGTCTGCCTGTCAATGACGAAGGGCTTGCGAGCGACAGGAGGAGGCGAGTCTGATTGGTACACCACAGAAGCGCTCCCGCTTATGCGCCTCACGAGCTTCATGCCCAATTCCTTGAGGGCCTCCGCACCCTCAGGCGTCAAAGCCCCGTGGCTGCCGTGCATGGGCGCTGCATGCAGACAACAGCAACAACCCCACCAAAAGAGCACCTTCTTGATGAAGCGTGGAACCCAAACGCGGCAATAATGAGTCTGTTCAAAAGTCGAGAAAGAGGGAGAAACAGAGGCGACAAGAAATGCTGCTTGTGCCGGTTGGGGCTTGTTGCATGCATACAGCGATGAATTGTTGTTATTCTCACCATTTTCACTCGTCTGCATGGCCCCCACGTACGAAAGCGTCCAGTGTTTGAACAGCATATCATTGAGGGGTTTGTCTGCGAAGTCTTCGGGCATTTCTGAAATCCGATATGCAAAAAATGCAAATTGAAACAGCATCAAGATGCTCCGGAAGTAGAGTTTGTTAATTCGTGCAAGTTTGGTGTTCCCATGGAAATGCCGCCCGTCCACATAAACAGTTTGAGGTGCTTTCATTTCAAGCGGGATATCCAGAGTGGTCCTGTTGTTATTAAACAAAGCAATCAAAGGGTTAAATACTCCTTCCTCCCTTGCAACGGTCGGCAGCCCCAAATTCTTCCGCGTGCGGTAATTCACATGCGCCCGACAATTCACCACTGCGACGAAAACATCAAACATCAAACATCAACAAATAAATCAACAGCCTTAATCATCGAAATACACGCAGAGTCCGCAGCAAACTGCATGCGCTCTTCTCCTCCTCAACCTTAAAGAAAGCGAGAGACACAGAAAGACAGAGAGAGACAGAAAATGACAGAGAGAGAGAGAAGAGGAGCGAGCGACAGAGAGGGACAGAGAGACAGACAGAGACAGAGACAGATAAAGAGAGACAGACAGACAAAGAGAGACCGACAGAGAGAGACAAACAGACAGACAGAGGCAGAGACAGACACAAGAGGAGCGGCAAGAGCAGCATCAAGCCAGGGGTAAAACCTTCAAAGTGCACAAGGAGACGGGGGACAGGCGTAGCTTACGCGTGGAGCCGAGAGCCATCAGCACAGGCTCGGCTCGCCCGCTGCGCTGGAGGTTTTGCAGGGCCAAATTAGCGAGCAGCAATTCTTCTGAGTCTTTAACATCTTCCCACACCCTCCCTTTCAACTCTGCAAAAAAAAGACACCTCAAGCATTAATAAGCATTCTTTCTGCTCCTTGTGCGTTCAACCCCATGGACTCTCAAAGTGGCAGACAAAAACCAGGGAAGAAAAGGTCTTTAAAAGTTGAATTTGGGGTGTATGTACGTACGGAGAAGCAGCGCGGCGATGTGTCCTCTATTGGAAAATCTATCGACTGAAGAAGCAAGTGCGTTTTGCCACCAACTTTCCTGCGGCGCTGAAATGCCCAGAGCCTTTAAGAGCTCCTCTTCTTCTGGTCTGTTAATGCTACCCTCAGGGTCAACCCTCTTAGTCTCCGATGTAAGCCCTCCTTCTCCCTTCTCTCCACTTAGAGGGGCCCCTGGGGCCCCTGGCCGCTCCTCCCCAAGATGCCCAGGAGGCCCCCCATCGTTTCCTTTGCCACCTGCCGCACGGGCCTTCAGGTGGCGGCCAATTTTCTCAGCAAAATGGGTGAGGCGCTTCACCGAGCAGAGGGCCCCCAGGGGGCTGAGGGGTTTGCTTTGAAAGAAGGCAGGCAAATAAAACCCATCGCATTGCCGCTGTTCGATGTACGCTTCCGGATGATAAAGAGAAGAAGTTCCAAAATCCGACAAGTCCATAACCTCTGTCACATCCGACATCCGCAGCAAAGAGGGTTGTAACAACCGCCGCTGCAACACGCTGTCTGCTACGCGCAAAGTCGCGCCCGCTTTACGAGGGGACTCCCTTGGGGGCTCCAGGGGCCCCTCGGTCAACCAGTAACTGGTTGCCTGGCGATAGCTGAAGGGGACCCAATACTGATGACTGCCTAGAGGCTTCTGTCTTTTCAGTGTTGAGTGCTGAGAGGTGTGTGGAAGCGTAAAATTGGATGGAATGAATTCTGGGATCTGAATTTTCATGGCACTTGCTTGTAGGAATTTGTTTGCTTTCTTAACCTCCAAAGCATCCAAAGAGAGCCCCTCAACAAAAGGCCTATGCGTCCAATCGAGGAGCGTCACATCCTCTGCTGCAACAAGAGAAGAAAATAAACACATGTGATCAAAGACAGAACCCCGCGAAGACAGAAGCAACTCGCTCGTTGGGTTGCCTTCCTGCAAGTCTAGTTTTGATAAATAACCATCACGAAACAACAAGGCTGCTGCATTCGCTGCTGCGGCCTCTACCTCTGCAGCAGAGCATCTGATGCCATTCACAGAGTCCCCCACGGCGCCATCAACTTCGTCGTCTGTCGGATTTCTATCAGAAGAACCTTCTCGCCCTTCTGGGGTTTTAACATCCTCATTATTGGAAGAAGCACTAGCCTCAACAATGGCGGCTTCTCCAGATCCAGATTTCTCAACAGCACTTTTCTCTGCATCCGATGAATGCCCGGGTGTACTTACACCGTTGTCGGAGTAGGACCCGACGGCGTGGGTCTCAGCCAACGCGAAAAAACGAAGCTCTTGCGGTTGCAGCAGCAAACCGCAGAAAGCAAGTACAGCCAAAGGGGAAGTCGGCAGCCTCATCCTTCCTCTCTGCCTTCTGCTGAGTTGCCTAGGTGTTCGGATTGGAGGGCCTTTGGGTGCTCGGGGCTATTCAGGCAGGCGGAAACACTTGCGTGTGAACGCACTAAACCCTAAACCCTAAACCCCAAACCCTAAACCCCAAACCCTCAACCTTCGATACTCTTCAGAAGGGCAGATGGCGCAGAACCCCCAAAATCGCTCAGATGATAAAACCTGTTTGCCTTTAAAAAATTAAGATACTTCCAAAACCCGAAAGCAGCGAACTGGGCACATAAATACATGTTACTACGAAGCCACTACTGTACAGACAGCACTTGGAATGAGACGCACCTCAGCTGTTTCTCTCCTAAGCCCCTTCCGACCAAAAGGACCTGATAAATTTAATATTCAACGCATTTAAACATGAAATTGCAGAAACCCGAAGACGCATGACGCGCATAAAAATGAGGATTTTGCTTTGTGAGCGAAGAAAATGAGCGAGGGACGAGCCTTGGGTCTGTCTGTAAACCCGCCAGCCACTGGGTTAAATAATTTACATAATTTACATACTTTGTGTTTTGATTTATTAAAAAAGCTGAAAGTAACAAAGTTCGGACCAACAGGAGCAAGGATTCATTAAGCGTAGGAGCAGGTCGCCTCTTCCCCCCTTGTATGGAGAAGGGCGTCCTACCAAAGCAGGAAATAAAAGTTCTTGATAAAGTTAATTTTGACAAATTAAATTAATTAAAAAAGAAAATGCAAAAGAAAAGTTTTAAATTTCTTAAATGAGCTTCTTCTCCTTCCTCAAGTAGCTAGATAACCATTTCGTTTTGTAGTTGGAATCCGACATTAAAACACAAATATTAGAATTTTTCTGCGCTCCCTCATGAAAAATAAATGTAAAAAAATGAAAAATAAATTAAAACAAGGAGTTTTAAGGCTCAGAGAAACCGCAAAGATGCTCATCATTAAGGTACAATGAGACAACGGAAAGCCTTAAGACTTAAAGACTACATTCACACGCTGACAGAAAGCACAGAAACTCCAGCAAAAGCAATTTGCAGAAGTGAAAACATTTTTAGAGTTTTTCTGCCACCCTTCTGGTTTTGAATCATTCACCTCGTCGAGTCCTTCGATGTAATTTAATAGCTAATGTTCTAAATGGTTCTTCATTTGGGTTGGGTTAAAATGTGTAAGGAAAACTGTCAATGAATCACTTTTAATTGTGAATCTAATTGCATGTCGCCGTAAGCCCTTTTAACTGACCAATGCAAGGACGAGAAAAGATATTATTATTTGCATATTTAGGTATTGAACAGATATCGAACGAATGCCCGCCTCAGTGCAATAAAAACCCCAAAAGATTTCCTAGAGCAAAAATTTCTTCCCATAGCCAAGCAAGGAGCCTCCTGCAGCGTCTCTTCAGCTGCGAAGTCCCTCTGATTCTTTTAAAAGGAAATAGAACAGTTTAGAAGTTGTCTGCTTAAATATTTTTAATTGAATATAAAAACTCTTTTAGAATTGTCTGACAAAAGCCGTTGGACATGCTTGATCTCTTTCGCATTTGCTGCGAGGCACGCGTCTCTTCTTACTCTACCACTTCAGCTTCTCTGCTTAAACACCATTAGCACTAGAATAAAACAATAACTTATGAGCAGCGAGTCCAGAGAGAGAGGTCTCCGCCCTTCTCCTGCTTGCCTCTCTGATGCCGTGAAGCCGACTGAGGAGAGCCAAGCGTTGCCAAGGGGATGCAGTGAAATGCATGCTGGGTGCCCTTTGAGCATCAGAAGCAGACCACGTGAGTTGAGTGGAGGAGATGGTTATTGAAATAGTGTATTTAAACTATCTTAAAATGATCTTTTATTGTACTTGAGTCCCCGTTTTGCTAATATCATGGGTCAGATGCCGTTCCGAAAACTCGGAGTTGAATGAAACTCGGTTTTTTGCCGACAGGACTTGCATTATTGTCTTCCGATGGGGAAGCTGCTTTTGCTGGAGAAGACCAAAAAAAAATTCCTTGGCATCCGGGAGTTTTATTAATTGTTGCATTTGTTGTTTGAGTTGCTTGTTCTTCTTTTGGATTGTTTTTGATGGGGAAATTGGGGTGTTGCCGCTTGTGGAGGGAGACGAAAAGCAGAGGATGTAAGATGGGGGTACTGGGCTGCTGCTCATCTCATTATAAACCTGAAAATTCTACTTAAATTTGATTTAGAACATTAATTAGGACAATTTTCAGTAAAAACAAACAGATGATCATGGAAAAAAATATTAATGAACAGCGAATGCACACCTCGCGACTTGGGAGACGCTGAAACGGTTTCTCGTGCTTCGAACATTCTAATCAATTTTTCCTGCCTCGTCGATGCTAGTAAAAATAAAACAATAGGTGGCACAAACAAGAAGAACAAAAGTTTTTTTAGTGGGTTGCAAAAGGGAAGAATCACAGGGCGGTGGGTTCTGCTACTGAAAGACAAGATAGTCATTTGTCGTCCCCAAAGGCGAAAATTTGTGGCTCCTCAAACCCTAAACCCTAAACCCTAAACCTTAAACCACCAACAACTGCATACGATTAAAAACCAAAGCAGGACGCACAGCCGATGTGGAGCAGCATAGGGGAAGCAAGTCCCATCAGAAGTACAAAAGGCCGATGATGAGGGTTTGAAATGTTTCGTTTTCTCTGGTTGTTTTTGTCGAATGACACAACATTTTGTCTCGTTTTTACAATGATGGATGTGGAAGGATGCACACAGTTTGAACCTTTATAATCGATTTCACTCCCCAGCACGAATGTCTAGAGGGTCAACCTACCCCTCTGTCTTCCGCACCGCCAAGTTTTAGATTGATAGAAAACTTCAACTTTGTCTATATTGTCAGTAGCAGCAGCAGCAGCAGCATGGGCAGCCCTAATGCAGCAATGTTAGGTCTCCTCTCCTCAGCATTCTTGCTGTTGGTTCTCATCAGCCAGTCGTTGCCAGGATGTTACAGCTTCCCCATGAGCGACTCGGTGGACTCTTTGTTGACGAAAACTCCCGAAGAAGTTGGATCAACTACTAGTGGTGAGAAGAGTGAGTTTCTTACCCCCAGCCCTACAGACTATGTCGAATTAGTTCGTCTGACTCCTTTAGGCAATGCTCCGCACTCCGTCAGTAAGGACATGGGCACTGCTTCAAAAGCAGCAACAGCAGCAAAAGCAAATTTGTCTATTGATTCAGAAAACTCAAAAGGGGAGCCTAATAGCGAAGCAGATGTGTCGGTCAGTAACAGCGATTCAAGCACCGATTCGGAGGACAGCAGGCAGTGGGAAGCAGCAGATGTTGGCATAGCTGGCACATCCCCAAAGAGCCCGGAATATATGGCAACCACCAGATATCTCTCTCTTCTTCGAAGCCGCGCCGACTCTCTCCAATTCAAGCTCCTTAGATTCTTCGGTCTCCTGTTGGTCATTGCGATTGGCGCATTGGCCGCAGCTTATTTCTTCGAACCCGGCAAACCAAAATTCAATGTCCGCTGCGGCCTTCCGTTTACGTCACACACTTCTCCCTTTAGGGTTTAGGATCTAGGGTTAAGGGTTTAGGGTTTAAGATTTAGGGTTTAAGGCTTAGGGTTTAGGGTTTTGTGGCTTGGGTGCATCAGGAAACGGTGATGAGGCTGGGATCGCAGCTCTTGAATAACTTTCGTAAGTCCTGCACCTTAGGGTTTAGGGTTTAGGGTTTAGGGTTTCGGGGAGTTTAGGAATGCCGCAGCTGTCTGTGAATTTGTGTGTTTGTGTTGCAGCCAGTGAGCCCATTGGCTTCCAAGCGGCTGGCTCGTGTAGCTAGCTCTCCACTGCTCGCTTGTGTCACTACTACTGCTGCTGCTGCTGCTGCTGCTGCCGCTGCTGTTGCTGTTGCTATTGTTCTTTCTGTAACTGTAGCTGCTGCTGCCGGAGTTGCTACTGCTGCTTCAGAGGAATTGAGCTTTATTTATAAAGATGAGGTTTTTGAATCTTCGCTCGTTCAGTATGCGGTATGTCGAAACCCTAAATTTTAAACCTAAACCCTGAACCAAAACCCTAAACCCTAAACCCTAAACCCTAAACTGTAAACCCTGAACCCTAAACCCTAAACCCTGAACCAAAACCCTAAACCCTAAACCCTAAACCCTTTGACTTTTCTGGTCCTGTGTGCTGAGGGTGTGAGGTTTAGTTGGTTGTGTTTCTTTTCAGCCTGTTGATTATGAGCCCACACCTGAGGTATTTCCCGACTATCTAAACCCTAAAACTAGGCTGGTGCGAGTAGCATTTTGGGGGTTTAGGGTTTGGGGCTCATCTAGGGTTTAGGGTTTGATGTTTGTGCAGGAGGTAGAGGGAGTTCTGTCAAATATTAACGATAGACTGGAAGCCCTTGTACATAGGAAAAGCGGTAAACCCCAAACCCTAAACCCTAAACCCTGCACGATCGTGTCATCTGGGGTGTATGCGCGTTGCGTTTCTTTCTGAACTGAATTTTGCTCATTAGAACTTGGTTGAATGTTTCTGAAATAAATAATCAGCGGTTAATTTTACTTATTATTTATTTGCGCCGCTTCATTTGTGCGTTTGTTGCAGGTGAGGGTTTCAGGGTATATGCTCCTATGGCAGCAGACTACATCGTTATTCGCAAGCGCTAGTAAGGAGGAATTTCAGCAGGGCAGAAACATTTGCTCATTACATTTTGTTTGCATATTCTGCACAGCGAGGTGGCGGCTAGTCGAATAGGACAAGAGGTTTCTAGTAGTTATTTCTAACGTTTATTATTTATTGCAGCTGGCCGTATGAAACAAATTTCATTAATTTCAGCCACACAATGAAGCGCTGTTAAAGAGAAACAAATAAAGAACCGCTAACCGGCGTGCATTTGCTCTGCACCAAAGACGGGGTGTATCGACACCCGGCAGAAACATACATTTTCCCCTACTACTTGGCTAAGCGGTGTTTATTACTTCCCCTCCACTTGCTGCTCGAGTTTTCCTTTGCTGCTGCTGCTGGCTTTGCTGCTGCTGCTGCTCTCCCCCGTCCCTTGAAGCTTCGGGCGTTTCGCTGCTGCTTCTTGCTGCATGCGTCTTGCTGCTGCTGCTGCGCCCGTTCATTCGGAGCACCAGCAGCTTTGGCTCGCTTGAAGGTGAAGGGGTTGAACCTGAGGCACCCCAACGCATTGGATTTAGGGTTTAGAGTTTTGGAGTTTAAGGTTTTAGGGATTAGGGATTTAGGGTTTGTGGTTTAGGGTTTTAGGGTTTAGGATGTATCTTACTTTACACGCTTTTTCGGTTGTTGAAATTCCTGTGTATCTGGAGTGTCCACTTCTCCCTCATCATCTTCGCTGCTGCTAGACTCCTTTCGTCTTTTGCTGCTGCTTCTCTTTTGCTGCTCTTCGGGTTCGTTTGCTGCAGCAGCTGCTGCAGTGTCTCTTGAGGTGTCTCTCGGTGCTGCAACAGTTTTCTTGTTCTTTGGCTCGAGCAGCTCGAGCAGCTTCTGTCTCTCCTCCCTGAAATGCACAACACATACGCTGCTGCTGCTGCTGCTGCTGCTGCTGCTGCTACTGCTGCTGCTGC
>NPHX01000627.1:69107-87176 GCA_002271815.1 Eimeria falciformis
GTGCACACACTGAAATCCCAAAAAATCGATTCTTGCCGTCGCCAGGCAGTCCAAGAAAAATAACATCCGGATCGTTGCCCTCCAACAACTCCGCACAGACATTCAATTTGCCAGTTGCAAGGTTAACTTGCTTAGCCGCCTTCTGCTCGTGTAGTTTCATCTGCATTCGGTGGCTGTTGCCTCGAAGCCTGCAGCAGCAGACACTTGCCGCTGCACTTGCATTGGCGTTTTGAAGCATCCTTCCCATTGGAGGCTGACGCGTTCTTCCCTCAAGGACTTTTGGCTTTCCAGTTGGACTGGCGACTTTCTTGCCTTTGCCTTTGAGGCTCGAAGGTTTGGGGTCGCTGCTCCGGGAAGGGCATCTGCGTTTATGGCTGTAGCAGCTCTGTGTCCTCCTGAGTCCCCGTCTTTAAGTGTCTGTGAGACGCTGAGTGCTTGTCTCTTTCTGTCGCTGTGCATATGTGTGCTTCTAAGGTTCTGCTTCTTTGTATCCGCTGGTGTCTTCGTGGCTCTGTCTCTTTGTGTCTCCTTGTTTCTCTGAGTTTCTGCCTTTTAGTGTCTCTCTATGTCGTTGTGTCTCTCTCTCTCTGTGTCTCGGAGTCCCTGCCCCTGTCCGTGTCTGTGTCTCTGAATCCCTGTCTCTCTGTGTCCTTGTCTCTCCTCTAAGTCGCTGTCTCGCTGTGTCTCCCTGTCTTTCAGAATTCTCGCGTCTCTGTGTCTCTAGGTTCCTGTGTCTCTGCACTTCTAGGTCTCTGTCTCTTCGTGTTTACTGGCTTTGTGTCTCCGAGTCTCTGTCTCTTTGTCTCTCTTTGTGGCTGTTTGTACTTCTCCTTCTCTTTCTGCCTTTGTGTCTCTGAGTCTCTGTCTCTTTGCGTCTTCATGTCCCTCTATCTTTGTGACTGCTCTTTGTCTCTGTCGCTTTCTTTTTCTCTCTCTCTTTGCCTGTCTCTGTCTTTGTGTGTCTGTGTGTCTCTGTCTTTGTATGTTTCTCTTCTCTGTGTCTCTCGCTGTGCCTGTCTCTGCGCGTCTCTTCTCTGTGTCTCTGTCTCTTTGTATATGTGCGTCCCTCCTCTGTGTCTCTCTGTCTCTGCCGCTGAGTGTCTCTGTGTCTGCGTGGCAGCCTGCGAGCAGCTACCAAGAGCCAGTTCTGCTGTCTCCTGCCCTCACCGTCTGTCTTTTCGCTGCTGCTGCTGCCCCTGCGTGACGGCAGCTCTGAACAGCCTCCGCTGCATTGCAGCAATTCTGAAGTTTCTGTCTCTCGTTCTCGTGCTTAATCAACGCTACAGGTCAGGCATTCCTTGTGCAAGTAAAACCAACCTCCGCTTTTCGTTGAGCTGTCGACGTTTGTTGCTCCTTCTCTGTCATGTTCCAAACAAATACAAACTGCTGTTCTCAACCCAAATGGCAACTGCCATGTGAGAAACCCGTCGGGTCCTTTCAACGCCAAACGAAAGTCCCTTGTGTCTTGCAGCTTAGGGTTTAGGGTATGTGTTGGGTTTATGGTATGCATTAGGGTTTATGGCACACATTAGGGTTTTGGGATTCTCAACGCTTCTCAGGAGCAACGCAAAGTTGAGGGATGTACAGACAGCTGGGGACGCCCGGGACTTTCGAGGTGGAGCTTCACTGCATGCGCTTAAGGCCCATCTCGCTTGCCTTGCAGCCCACAGGAAGCTGTTGCCTGCCTTCTTCTGCTTCCTGCCGCTCCCGAGTGCTTTGTGTTTCCCTGTGTCTTTCTTTGTCTCTTTGTGTGTCTCCCAGCAGCAGAGCCGCTTTCATTCTCGTGCAGAAAGCTCTGCACCGGCAAGGATTCCGCGCATGCAGCAGCTGCTCGTCAGCCCCGACGCCAAGCAGCCAGCAGATGCGCCTCGCGTTTGTCCAGGGCTACACTGTCCCCCCCTTGCGGCGCTTGGGAGGTACACAACTCGAGGCGTATAACAGCTGAAAATTAACAATGAATGCCATGTAAAGCCTGAATGCATGCCATAAGCCCTAAACCTTCGCCATCTACCTTTGATAGCCTTCTTGCTGCCGCCTTGCCGCAGCTCCCCGCCACGCCCCCAAGCTGCCCACTGCTGCCTGCCCCACAACCTTCTGTGTGCTTGAAAAGCAGGCGCTGCAAAGCCATTCCCTGCCTAGGCAATCTCGTGTACGTACACCCGAGAGCAACACAAGGAATGCCACGGCGCAGAGGAGAAAGAGCTGCGATCGCGCAGCTCCAAAGGCGTAAAAGGCTCCGTAAGTGGAATTCCCTGAGATGCAGCAAGTCGCTTTGCTGAGCCAGCAGTAAACGCCCCAATCCACCGGGACGGGTGAAAGGGCTGCTGTGCCCTTCCCGCATTTGTGTGCTTTCTTACCAACGAGACCACTAGTAGGAAGCTCTTGCTGGGAAAGGCCCTACCGAGGGCTGCTAGCAAAAACCCTGTAAACGCTTAAGGGCGGCGTCTGTCTACCTTCATGATCTGAGAGAAGCAGCAGCTACCAGTCTACGCGGCACTGTCGTTGTGGGGAGTTTAGTTTCTCTAAATCCTCGCACTGACTAGCTGTAGCTGTCTGTATAGCGGAACACGTGGAAGCCAAGCGCTAAAACGCATGCATTTCCTTAAGTCTTTATTGGTTGCCATTTTGCCCAAAAGACAAAAGGATTTTCAAAATATTCGTCGCCTACAGCAATCAGCCAGCTAACAGCAACCCCTTGGAGATGGGGTGAATGGCACCAGCCCCTTCTCGGCTAAGTTGTCTCTAGTAAGAACGTTTCAACTTTTACATTATCATCAAGCCCCCAAAAGATCAACCCAAAATGAGGCTGAAAGGCAAACGCATGCAGCACCTGCACAGAGCAGTTGCCAGCACTCTCCAGGACATAAAGTACCGAGACCTCACGTAGCCACTGTGTATCTGCATTTACGCAGCCTGTCTCCTAGCCCTGCTGCTGCTAAAGGCAGCCTTCTCAGCAGACAGAAGCAAAGAAGAAGCGGGCTGCTTTGGGCTGCATGCGGAGCTGCTGCTTCTGCCTTTTTGCTGGCCTACTTGAGTGGAATAGCTGCTTTTGCAGCTGCTGCTCTGTCCTTGCGCCGCTGGTACAGATACTGCTGGAAGAAGCTGAGGCCGATGAGGCTGGAAGCTCCAAAGACAAACCCAGCCGTCAAGTAACCAATGGTCAAGAAGTGCATGAATGGCGTGAAGAACATGCCAAGGAAGCAGATAAGAAGAGCCGCCACGCTCACAGCCAGCAGTACAAGGGCACGGAAAGGAGGCCTCTTGGACACCTTCACGCCACGGCGAGCCTGTGAACGACGTGCAAGGCTGGAAACAAGCTCTGAAAAGCCAGACAGCATGTACACTATACTGCTGGTGTACAGCAGAGTCATCGTCGTAGAGTTGCCCTGGAAGGGGTTTAGCAAATGCGCTCCAAGACGTTTCGCTTGCTCCGAAAAATCGGCGCCTCCTTCACCATCTCTTCCAAGAATCTCATCAATCCGCTTCTGCAGTGGCTCGCCTTCCACATAGACACTGGCATACAACATGGCCATAAACACGAGCACTCCCAGAATTAATGTCTTGAGTCCAAACACGCGAGGAATCGTCTGCTTCGCAGCATCATCACCAACCGCGGGGCCTTCAAGGACAGCTTCCGGCTGATTCGGGGATTTCTCCAGCAGCAATGCCTCGTTACCATCTTCGGAGGTATTAATCTTTGTTCCAGCCTCACTGTCCGCTGTGACCGTTTGCGAAGCAGACTCCAGAATTCCTACACTTAAAAGAAACAGCAGGGCTGCTGTTGAGCGCAGAAGAACTCGCATTTTCCCTACAAGTGTAGAAGCCAAAAGCCTTGAAGGGCGCAGGGGGAACAAATCGTCTATTTCCGCTCGGAAAGCAGATTGGTTTTTTAAAAAACGGATAAATTTGCTTTCAAATTAAAGAAAAGAAAGAGAATTAAGAGATAAAGCAAGAAAGTTAACACACGAATGAGAAAAGTGAAGGCCAATCCACGGGAACGGTTAACCTCTTTATGCTTCTTTCAGATGGGGTGCTGGTATGCACGAGCCATCCACTTGTGTTTGCGAGGGTGCTTCAAACTGCATTAGCCGCAAACGTCGGCATTATAAAAATAAATAATAAATACAAATACTGGGAGAATAAAAAAAATTTGACGATTCAAAAACGGAAGAATGTAAGCAACTCGCAGGACTTTTGTCTCTGGTGGACAGCGTATCCATCTGCTGCACATTAAGGATATGTGTCGACTATTTTGCTCCTCTCAAAGATAATTCAAACATTTTGGGCCCTTATTTTTATTTTTTATGCTAAATATAATTTGCCAATGCCAGAACTGCTGTTGAAGCCTAGTGTCTCTGCCTTCTATAACGTGACACCGAAGTGCAGTTGTCATGGTACTTTCGAAGCGCCTCTGCAATTAGAATGTGCTGCCTCTCATCAAAATAAACTTAAAAATGGAAATAAAATAAGTTATTTTAAGTTTTTGAAACGTAAACGAATCTTTAGCCCAGTCCAACGAAACACGCCGATCGATTAGAGAGGAGCATCCCCACACCCAAGCCAACCTCGTCATTGTTCAGAGACCAGACAGTTTACCATTTATGGATATCAAGAGCCTTTCAGGATTCCTGCCTACATTTAACTTTGGGATTTAAAAGCATGTTGAGCGCTCAGACGTACGAAAGAGGACTCATTCGATATCTTTTCCACTTGTGTTGAGACGCTTTAAGGCTTGTACTTGGGCATCTGCTTAAAAGCCTAAAATACTAAGGGCAACCAATAAAATAAGCAAAACTTACTTTCCAAAGACGTGTGCCTTTCTCCGGCCTCTCTCAAGCCATGCGGCCTCCTCAGCACACCCAAGAGCGGCAAGTAGATGTAACCAAGCTGCAATGTGAGCAGCTGGGCTATTGCTGGCCTGCTGCTCCTCACATGCACAGACTTAACCCTTCCGTTTCAAGATAAAATCAGATAAAGTAGGACACAAAATATGACAATCCTAATTAATAACAAAAAGACAAACACTCTATACAAAGCACACTCATTAGCGTGCTGCAAGTCCAAGCAAACGAGAAGGAGTTTAAATACTTTTATACGGCTCGCACCAGAACGGCAAGTTAAAATCAAAATTTAATTTCTTAGAGTCGCTCAGCCGACCTTAAAAGATCCTAGTGAAGTCTCTGTTCAGGTGTACTGCTAGTGCCTCCAAGGTTTCTTCTTTCTCTGCACTGAGCATTCGTTTGCGTGTCTTCCACAACTTAAAATTACCCAAATTACTTTCCTTTTTCGAGTTTTATTTTTAGTTGGTCTTGAGTCCTTCCAGCATAAGAAAATTCAAAGTGCTCGCAGCAGAGGTCGCTGGTCTCTAGCGTCTCCTCTCTGTCAGCCGGTTAAAGTGAAAATAACCAGAAAACTTTAATTAGAGTTTATGGATATTAAATGAAATAATTACTATATTTCAGAAACAACAACAAACCTGCTCCTGCTGCTGCTCCTCCTGCATCCTGAGAAAGAAGCAGCACTAGAAACTACTGCGCAGCCCCACAGGGGCTCGAGGGACTGCAGACTCTGGCTGTTTGCAGGTTTTATCTTTGTTTCGTCTTTAAAATAGTTTAAAGTTAAAAACCCTAAAACCTAGCCAGACGTGGTGGGGGCCCCTACTTTATAGAAGCAGCTCCCCAGGAGCCCAGCAGGAGCAGCGGACCCCCACATTTTTGAGGAGCCTCTCAGAGAAGGTTGAAGCATTTTTTGCCGGCTTCAAGCCCCAGCCGCCTGCAAACCTTGAACGCTAAACGCTAAACCCTAAACCCGAAACCCTAAACCCTAGCAATGGATCCTGCTGCGTTCTGCACGTTACTACGGGCGACGTTAAGCCCCGATGCTGGCGTCCGGAAGGATGCAGAGAGCCGCATTGAGGAGGGAAAGAAGGTGTCTCCGGATCTGTTTGTTTCCAGTCTCTTAGAGACGCTCAGCTCCCACCCTGATGAGGAGGTCCGGCTGCAGGCCGCAGTGCTGCTGCGTTCTACAGCCTTTGCCGGCGCGCTGGAGGGGGAGAAGCACCTGTGGCCCCGGCTGTCGCCTCAGACGCAGGAGAAAGTCAAGACGACGTTGCTGCTGTGCATGGAGCGGGAGGGGAGCGCCCGCGTGCGCAGCAACGTGTGCGACACAACGGCAGACTTGGCATGCCAACTTATCCCTGCTGACCAGTGGTCATCTCTGGGCCCCCAGCTGGTGTCTCTCATCAACACAAACGACCCTCTGAAGCAGCAGGGCGCTCTGCATGTTCTTTCGGAGGTTATTCCCGCCCTTAGCACGCAGCTGGGCGAAGGCCAGCAGGGAAAGCAGCTGGGGGCTCTTGTCAGAGGCTGCCTCGGTGCTGCCACTCCCGCACAGACAAGAGCTGAGGCACTGTCTCTCCTTGTGGCTCTCGCGGAAGATGGACAGAGGAGTATGGGCTGTTGCTGCTTCTGTTGCTGCTGCTGCTGCTTCTGCTGCTGTCTCTGCTGCTGCCTCTGCTGTCTCTTGTTTGCTGCTTGAGGTGTTGGTGCTTTGCCATTTGCTGTTGGTGCTGCAGGCGTGTACAGGAAGATAGGGACTGCAGACTCTCCGGTGTCTCTGCTCGTTGTGTCTGCCGTTGAGGCCGCACTGCGACAGGCGGGCACAGAGACGCGGCCTGGAGAGACACCTGACTTCCAGCTAGCAGAGAGGTGACTGCTGTTGCTGCCGCTGTTGTTGCTGCTGTTGCTGCTGCAGCTGTTGCTGCTGCTGTTGCTGCTGCTGCTACTGTTGTTGGTGCTGCTGGTCTTCTTGCTGTTGTGGAATATGCTGCTTTGCTCTTTTCTCATTGCCTCTGCTGCTGCTGCTGTTGCTGCTGCTGCTGCAGGCTGATTGGGCTTGTTATACAGCTCTTTGAGGCGGACAGGGGCGGAGGTGCAGGTCTCTTTAAGGGCCACGTGTCTGTCGTCCTCGACTATATCCTTGGCTTAGCAAATGCTGGCAAGTCGCTTCCTTCACTTGCTGCTCGTGCTCAAGCAGCAGCTGCTGCTGCTGATGCTGCAGCAGCAGCAGCAGCAGCAGGAGGAGCAGCCCCTGCTGCTACTCCTTCAGTCGCGGCAGCAGCATGCGCTGCAACAGCAGAGAAGGCCGAGGGTTTAGAGACACTGCGGAAACTTGCCATCGAGGCTCTTCTCTCTTACGGAGAGCAGAAGCCAAGGACCCTCGTGGGGTGTACAGACACCCTGAGAGAGATTGTTAACACGCTCCTCAGATGCATGCTGGAGGCTGAGGGCGAGGAGTATGAGGCCTGGTTCGAATCCGGAGAAGAGGCCGACGATGTAGGGGGCCCTCTTGCTGCTGCTGCTGCTGCTATTGCTGCTGCTGCTGCTATTGATGCTGCTGCTGCTGCTATTGCTGCTTCTGCTGTTGCTGCTATTTAGGGTTTTTGTTTGTGGTTTGTGGTTTGTGGTTTGTGTCAGGAGCAGCGCATGTATGACATTGGGGAGGAGGGCCTCGATCGGCTGGCGCGTTGCTTTCAAGAGGAAGACGAGGACGAGGGCAGCAGCAGCAGGCAGAAAGTGTCTCTTTCTGCAGCAGCAAACGTGCTTCC
This sequence comes from Eimeria falciformis, assembly GCA_002271815.1. Classification (NCBI taxonomy): domain Eukaryota; phylum Apicomplexa; class Conoidasida; order Eucoccidiorida; family Eimeriidae; genus Eimeria; species Eimeria falciformis. The sequence continues at coordinate 76,714 of NPHX01000627.1, forward strand.
TCTTCTATCTGAATCTATAAGGGAGTTTTTGACAAAGGACCAGTGGTCATATCGGTTTGTCGCGATGATGGCGATCGCACAGACAGTAGAATACATCCCACAGGGAGAGGAGCAGCAGCTAGCTGCTGTTGCAGACACCATAGCAACGGTAAGCTTACCCTGTCTCCTCCTGTCTCTTTTCTGTCTCCTGTCTGTCTTCTGTCTCCTGCCTGTCTTCTGTCTCCTATCTCTGTCTGTCTCCTCCAGTCCTTAGAGACAGCCGCTGCTGTTTCCACCCTTCTCTAGCAATTGCAACAACAGCAGCAGCAGCAGGGGGGTTTGAAAGGAAGGTGTTTGTGCGTTGTGTGATTCTGGTTCTTCGTGGTGTGTCTCTCTGTCTCTTCCTTAGGCCCTGAGAGACGGAGACTACCGTGTTCGTTTTGCAGCTTGTCAGTGCCTAGGCCAGCTGGCCTTGGATCACGCCCCCACAGTGCAGCACGAATACGCAGACGTTTTGCTGGAGCCGCTGCTCGCTTGCTTTGCCGATCCTGTAAGAAACCAGCTGTCTCCACAATTAGCCACCATGCCACCTTTCTTCAGATGCCAGCATCCCGCCTCACACAAAAGACTCCACAAATGTGCCCGCCAAAGAGCTACTAGCTAGATAGCTATCTTGCTAGCTACTAGCTAGCTAGCTATCTTGCTAGCTACTAGCTAGCTAGCTATCTTGCTAGCTGGTAGCTAGTTGGCTTGCTAGTTGGATTGTTTGGGGCTTGCTGCGTTGCAGACTCCACGTGTAAGAGGCCATGCATGCGCCGCTTTTGTTAATTTTGCTGAAGAGTTGGAAAAGAGCACAATGAAACAGATCGTCGATAATGTAATGCCCAGGGTCCTCGCCCTCGCCGACACCAGCTCCCGTAAACCCTAAACCCTAAACCCTAATGCAGTTGAGAACCGAAGTGTAAAGGCCACAGCCAGGCTAGCAACAGACACAAGGCTGGCAGCAAGGCAGGGAGCAGCAAAAATTGCAAGTCAGTAACAGGAGCAGCAGCAGGAGCAGCAGCAGCAGCAGCAGCAGGAGCAGCAGGAGCATGAGGAGGACGGATTTGTTGTGTGTGTCGTTTCTGCAGCACTGTTAGTGCGTCAGCATGCCATTACGTGTATAGCTGTGATCGCGGGTGTTCTCGAGAAGGACTTCTCCTCTTTCTATTCCTCTGTGCTGCCTGCCCTTATGGTGATTATCAAAGAGCCAACCCCGCAAGGACCCGCCAAGGAAACGATGCTCCTCAATAGCCTGAGGTGTAAAGCCATTGAGGCCGCGTCTATCGTCGGATATAGCGTCGGTAGGACCCATCACGCTTAGGCCGCGCCGCTTAGCGGGTTTGCCATTTTAGAGACAGACAGACAGACAGACAGAAACCAACACAGAAAAAGACGCGAAAGTCCCGTGCTTCTTTCTGTCTCCTCTCGTTTGAGGTGTCTCTGTCTCTTTTGTGTTTTTGTTTGTTTGAGGTCGGGAAATGTTTGCCCCTGAAAGTGGTTTTGTAATGGAGCAGCTGCTGCAGCTGTTCAACGCAACGGATGCAACAGCTGTTTCTGATCCCAGCAGCAGCAGCAGCAGCAGCAGCAGCAGTAGTGTAGAAGCAGAGGAGGATAGGGAAGCTGTGAGAGAGTATCTGACGGAGGCCATCTCGCGTCTCTGCAGAGTTATGGAGACAGATTTCATTCCCTATCTTGGCCGTCTTCTGCCCAAACTTTTTGCTGTCCTTTCGCTACAACCTAAGGAGATTTCCACAGACGAGTTGGCTACGTCGCATCACGACGACGACCAATATGATGTACATACACCACAACCCTCTACACACCCCAAACCCTTACTTTTAGCGTGCAGAGTTTAGGTTTTACGGTTTGCAGTGTCGGGTGTAGCCTGCGCTGTCTCTCCCTGTCGAGCAAAGACGACGAGCGTCTCTGTCTTTTTATGTAGAGTTTAGGGTTCAGGGTTTTTGTAGATTGTTGGTTGGTTTGTATTGTTTTGGGTTGTAGGACATGACGTATGTGATGGTGGATGCGGGGAAGAGTTTGGGTTTAAGGACGTCTTTGCTCGAGGAGCAGGAGCGTGCGTTGGAGCTGCTTAACACAATCTTTTCGGTGTTGGCCAAGCCGCTGGCTGCTGCGGCAGCGGTGCCTTCGACGGCAGACGAAGTTCGCAGTTTAATGGTGCAATCTGGGCAGGCTGTGACGCCGCTGCTGCGGTACGTGCTGTCGGAGTCTGTGAAGGAGAGAGCGCTGGAAGCAACGGCGTCCCTCCTGATGGGGCTTGCCTTGGCTCCTCAACTGGCTGACATCAAAAGAGCTCTCCTCATTCAAACCCTCACTGATGTTTTCGCGTCTCTTGACGATCCAGATGCAGACGCAGAAAGCATGCAAGCGGAGGCCGCGGGCTTGCAGAAATGCATTGAGGCTGCAGGCGGGGACGTCTTAGATGCTCACGAGGTCAAACCATAAAAACCACAAACCATAAACCACAAACCATAAACCATATATCACAAACCACAAACCCTAGGTGCAGGCCCATGGAGCGCCGTGTGTGTGTTTGTGCCCCTGCTGGTTGCTGCTCCTCGGCTCTTGCTGCATCTGCATTTGCTGCTGCTTCTGCTGCTGCTGCTGTGGTGTTTAGGTAGGAGAGCAAGCAAAGAAAGTGTTGGGGTTGCTGGAGAAAAGCAGCGAGCGCCGCATCGAACTTGCGGCCAAAAGACACGTCGAGGAGGATCTTGAGGACGACGACCTCAGCGAGATCGAAGCAGACGAGGAAATTGTAAACCCTAAACCCTAAACCCTAGCCCCCTGTTGTGACTTGCGTGGAATACTGCCAATGGCAGACAGATGGGAGAGAGCTGACGTGCGTCTCATTGTTGGTGCTGCGCGTGGTGCTGCTGCCTTTGTGTTGCATGCGCTGTTGCTGCTGCCTTGTGTTGCATGTGTTGCTGCTGCTGCGTCGTTGCTACTGCTGGCGGCTGCAGGAGCAGACGTTGCGGTCTTCGCTTGTGGAGCTTTTGGGCTCTTTGATGCAAAGCCATCCCGCGCAGTTTGTGGGAGGCCCCGCCATGGAAAGTGCCTTGGCCTTTGCCGAGGCCAACCTCAGGCTGGAGACGAGCAACGACGACAAGGCCGTGGGCCTCTTCGTCTGCTGCGATATTCTGCAGCACCTCAAGGCAAGCCCTAAACCACAAACCACAAACTCAAACGTGTCTTTCTGCCTCCCGCCTTTTGACTGTCGCGATCCTACAAAGGTAGAAATTCATGGCTTACAGCTTAGGGTTTACGGTTTACGGTTTACGGTTTACGGTTTACGGTTTTGCATGTTTGCTTAGGAGGGGGCTATAAATTTATGGCCGCGGTTTCTGCCCAGGCTGCTGGAGTGTCTGCTTGCTGGGGATCAAAGAATTCAGCAGGCCGCAGCTTACGGCGTGCAGCAGGCAGCAAAGATAGCGGGGTTTGCGTCTTATGCTCCTGCTGCTGCTAGCAATGTGCTGCGGGCCATTGCTGCCAACAAAGACAAGCGGGGAAAGCTGCAAGTGGTAAGCTGCTGCTGCAGTTCTCAAGGTGTCTCTCTTCTCTACATCTCCCTGCTGCTGCTACTACTGCTGTCGCAGGCCGCAACGGACAATGCAATTGCTGCTCTTGGGGACTTGGTGGAATACTTGCCATCCGCTCTTGGCGGAGATCTCACGTCTCTGACGAGCACTTGGCTGGAGTTGCTGCCACTCAAGCATGATAACACCGAAGGCCTCCGAGTTCACAAGCAACTCATGAAGGCACTCAAAACCGTAGGGACAGACTCACACAGACAGAGACAGAGACAGAGACTCACAGAGACGCAGCCCGAGGCAGAGACTGACAGAGACAGAGACAGAAACTCAGAGACAGAGACGGAGACAGAGACTCAAAGAAACAGATAGAGATTGACAGAAGGAGACACAGACAAAGAGCAACTGATAGAAGCAAAGAGGAGGGTAGATAGAGCTTAACAGAGCCAACGAGCGATGGATAGGTACAGCTAGAGAGAGACAGACAGAGACAAAACAAAACAGCGCAAGGGAGGCTAAAGAACGTCGAAGGTTGCGTAGCTTTTGGTGAAACAGTGCTTTGGCCCTCGCCTTTCTAGGCCTTTTAAAGCCCATTCGTCCCTTAGGCCATTTCCCTAGTCAGCTGCTAGATGGAGATGCACTGCACTGTAGAGGTTGTCTCCGTTTGTCTGTCTCAGGACCGCCATGGCTTCTTTAGCGGCGATTTGTCGAGGGTGTCTCGTGCGCTGGGTGTGTTTGCTGGGGTGTACAAAACGAGCTTTGCCGATTCGGAATTGGAGGCAGAAATTGTGTCCCTCTTTGCCAAAATTCAGGCCAGCGGAGAGCCCGCGCCCCTAGAGCAGCTGGCCAGCGGCTTCAATCCCAAGCAGACCAAACGGCTCAGCCGCATCCTAAAGGATGCCGCCTCAGCGGCATAACGCAACTACCACCAGCTAAGCGCCTGATATCTAGCTGGAAGGCTAGCTAGCTAACAGGCTAGCTAGCTAACAGGCTAGTTAGCTGGCAGGCTAGCTGGCTGACAGGCTAGCTAGCTGGCGTCCTTGGGGGTGAGAGAGGGGATCGCAGAGCGAGACAGCTAAGGGAAGGGGGCAGGAGACAGTTCGCCTGCACCGCAGCGAGCTGCAGAATGTTGGCGAGCTGCTGCTGAAAACGCCGGGCAGCCAGGCCCTCATTGGTTAGCTGGCACCCGCGTCCTGCGGTGTGTTTTAAATAAGAGAGGCGTTGGGGCTTTGAGCTGCATACAAGGGGCCTCCAAACAACGTTCTTTGCTTCATTTTGCCATCTGCTTAAGTGTGTCTCTCCTTCTGTAACTGGCCCTGTAGGGGCGGCGGCTAGCCGTGGCTAGCTGTAGTAGCTAGCTGTGAGTTGTCCAGCAGGGCTGCTGATGCTGACTGAAAAGACAGCGAAAGAGACAGACAGCTAAACGGAGGAGGCACGTGCACCCTGCACTTTGTGTAGTAGCAGCGTGCTGCTCCTGCTGCTGCCGATGCTACTGCAGCTGTGCCTAAGAAAGCAGTCCTCAGCTTGCTGATTCCCTTTAGTCGGCTGTCTCTTCATCTCTCTCCCCGCAATTCTTTGTCTTCTTGCCCCGAGGGCTTGAGGCTTACGGCTGTTGCAGAGGAGGGAGCCTTCTGCTTTCATTTACACTTGTGCTTGCTGAGGCGTGGCACTGTCTTTGCTGTCTCCACTGTCTCTCTCCCTGCTCGTGCGGCGCTGTCTTTCCGTGTCAGTATTTCTGTGTCTCTGCTGGACCGTACTTACTCTTTGGCACCTCTCTGCCTGCTTGTGTCTCTCTGTCTCTCTCTGGATCTCTCTGTGTGTGTCTCTTCCTGTCTCCGTGTCTCTCTTCCTGTCCGTCTCTATTTATTGTGGTTGATACGCCTCTTCTTCGTCTCTCTCCCTCCGCTATCCCTGAAACCTTCTGTGCTTTGGGAGGCCAGCAAGGGCCTCAGGGATGTCTCCCCTTCACGTGCATGCAAGCAGCAGCATAGACAAAGCTGGGCCCACAGCAGCGCCTTTTATGCTGCGTCTCCCCTAAGCGGACCTTTTCCTCCTGGAGGCTCCTTGGAAGAGCACAAACACAGCTGGGACTCCCTTAAGGACCCCTAAAATGGCCACCAGAGATTCCTTAGGGGGCCAGTAAAAAGGCCCCCAGAGAGATCTCAGAGTGCCCCTAGAGACCCATTTTGGGGCCCCTAGAGACCCCTTAGGGGGCCCCTAGACACGCATTATGGGGACCCTAGCAAAACCTTAGAGAGCCTCTAGGTTGTTCCTAAGCAGCCGGGAAGGGCCTTGCTAAGGTGACTTAGGGGCACAGGGATTCAGGGGCCCAGGGGTCTTTGCAGGGCAGCGCAAGGCTCTGAAACGGCAAGGGTTTGAAGGAGACACCTTTGCTGCAGTGTCCCTGCGTGCGGATTTAGAGAGCTTGTTGAAGAGACCCCAGGGGCCTCTAGGGAAGTGCCAGAAGAATTCCGTGGCTTGCCGCTGGCGCTGCTTGCTTCCTGCGTATCATAAGTGTCTCCTCAACAGGTGTCTCCTCTTGAGTGCTTAAACCCCCCAGGCAGGTCTCTGGAGCCACTTTAGGCCCCCCCCTAGGGGCTTGCCGGCGTGGTTAGGGTTTCAAGAGCTGTCAGTTGTGCGGATCAGCACGTCGGAAACCCCAATGTCAGTCTCTATGGCCTGAAATGCCTGGCGTGTCCTTGCGTTAACAAGGCCTCCCAAGCCGAAAGCCGGGATGATGCGAGCTGCTCTGGCAACCACTGCAGGGAAATATGCCCTGGTTACCGTCTTCATTCTCTCATAGACACTCGCTTGAGGTCTGTTATAAATATCCAGAGACAACAAATGCAATGGCGTCGATACAAACTGCACTCCCACAGGAGACATCACCTGTGCTGCAGCAGACGCAGCCCGGGGGTCAGAGGAAATCCAACGCCGAAATGTTTCCACAGGGCCTCCAAGGGAGACACTCACGGGACGCAGAGGCTGCTGCTGCTGTTGCTGCTGTTGGTTTTGTTGTTTGAGCTGCTGGTGGTCGTGGTGCTGCTGCTCCGAGGCTTGTGGCGTTTCTCCCCTTGTTGTGTCTCCTCTTGGGGTGTGACTTGTGGCCTCGCGGTGGCCGTTGGCCCATTGGGTGAGTTCTGCTGCCAAGAAGGGAGGTGCGTTAAAGGCGGAAGCAATGGTTAATCCGTCTCTGGCTAGAAACAGGCCCACAGATGCAGCAGGAAAAGATCTTAGGGAAGGAGTGCTGAGGCTCGGGGGGCCCCCGTAGAGGCGAGCGAAGATAACGTCTTTTCGCACACATAGGTAAATGTTTGTAAGCGTGGTTGCTGCAAACTTCAAGGGCGTTGTAGCTGATGTTGATGCCGCTGCAGTCAGAGTGTCTGCTGCGTTAGCCGCCAGGTAGGTCCCCAGATACACCCCAAAGACCACCCTAAATCCCCGCTCGCGGAAAAAGGCCAAGGGTCTCCTCGCAGCGGAGCTAACAGACTGCTTCAGAGTCTCCAAAAGAGAAGAGCTCCCTGTCGAGCTAAGAACAATTGAGGTGTCTATCAGCACCACTGCTGGCGAGACGCACAACGAGGCCAGGGAGGCGGCTAACGTGTCTTCTCCCAGCCTCCTGCCTAACACCCCCCAACATACCCTCGGGGCGCTTACACTGTCCCCTGCTGCTGCTGCTGCTGCTGCTGCTGCTGTTGCTGCTGCGGGTGCTGCTGCTGCTGCTGCTGTTGCTGCTGCGGATGCTGCTGCTGCTGCTGTTGCTGCTGGTGCTGTAAGAGCTGTTGCTACAGGAGGAGCAGCAGCACCAGGGGGGTTAGGAGATAATGAGGAGAAAGCGCTCGCGGTGCCTGGCATTGGGGGCCCTTTGGGATTGCGGCAACAGCTCAGGTAGCAGGCAGAGAGGGGCCCCCTAACAACTATACCGGTGGTGGTGCTGCTGCCCTGTTGCTGCTGCTGCAGTGCTATTGCTGAACTGCTTGGGATGTTAAGGCGTGGCACAATTTCTACTGCTGATAAAAGGATTTCAGCAAAAAACAGGGAAAATGCTCGCCGCTCTTCCCGCCACGGGTCGCAGCTCATGGAGTGGCAAGTGACCCTACAAGACAGAAAGCGTTTAGCCTTTCTGTTTGTCTCGTGTCCTCCACTGTTTGTGCATAAACCTTTACTATAAGCATTATTTGTAGCAAACGATTGTTGCTTTTGAGAGGGATTTTCAATGAAAAGAGAACAGAATGAAACAGCAAGAACGCAGACACATCGCCTCTACGCTGGACATGGAAGCATGAGGGCAGCAATGAAAGTTAGGCGTCTGCTTTAAGGCCATGGCTGTTAACAAAGTCCAGGGACTCAAAAATAGTTAATTCCCAAAGAAGGCTGCCTTTTCAGGCTTGCTGCTGCGAGGCAGGCCGGCCTGAGCACAGCCAAGCTGAAGGGAGATGCGGTCAACCTGCAACTAGCCTACACCTTGGCTGGGATGAGCTCCGACACACAATCTGAGTAGCTCATCTGCTTTTCCTTGTATGGCTCATCTCAACCGTTCTGTTCCTAGCGAACTTAGCTCGTTAATTAGGGCAACTATGGCGACTATCATGCATATAAACACTCCAGTACCCAACAAACACATTCAGAGGCTAGGAGAAAAGGCGCTTGCTTTAAACAATTGTCCTTTTACAGGTTTTAAGGCTTCCGTATTCTTTTGAGCTCGCTAGCCTACCCACAAACACGTAAGTCCCCCTTGTATCGCCTGCAGTTATAAGACCGCTCCAGTAGCAGGCTGAGCATGTCGTTGCTGCCCAGCAAGTAGTACCAACGCCTTAGAGCCAGAATACCCTCTGCATTTCTGTACAGACAGCAAGCGCCACTGGACAGAACAGGGCCAAAAACCCAACTTCCTCGGTTGCCGGGATGGCGAAGGCAAGAGTGCCGCCGCACACCAAGTCCAAGGACCAAATTCCATCCTTAGTTAGTACAGGTTCCGTAAGGCCTGAGGCTACAAGGCATTGAGATGGAGAGCTTGGAAACATTTTAAAAGAAGACGTTTCCGTTAGCAGAATGTCTCCAATGTTCTCTGCTGCTTGCCATGCCTCAGCCTGAAAGGGGCAGCCTCTGCCGTGTGGCTTTAGTTGGCCTGTGGGCTTCTGTGCTACTTGCCTCTCCACTCCGGCAGCTTGCAGAGAGCCACGGTTAAAGAGTGATAATCCCGCCAATCGTCTACCATCTGCATGCAGAAACCCTAAGGACAAACTACAAAAATGTTACAGCATAGCAACCCCACACAGTCGCGACGAAGAAGCAGAAAGCCCTTGGGCTTGTGGCCTCAGAGAGAGCTGCGCCCAACGGGACTGAAAGGCGGCCGCATAGGCTGGAATATGTTTTTCTTAGGGCCACTAATGGCGTATTCCACTTTGCTGAAGACAGACGCACTGAGAAACCGATTCTAACTAAGCCGAGTTGGTACTTTACAAGCTAGCTAGCTGTCCAGCTGACTATTTGACTAGCTACTGGGCTAGCTAGCTACCATGCTATGCCGCAAGTTCTTCTTAGGGCCGTTTAAGGCACTTTGGGGGATCTTCGACGAGCCGCATTGGAAAGAAGGCAGAGAGCAACAAAAGCGCCAACCCTTTCTGGGCGCTAGCGTCTCAGCGACTGTTTTTTTTACAGCAGATTTTGAAAGGCAGGAGCTTATCAAATAGCGATGAATGCCATCCCGAAGAAGCCTCTCTCTTTCTTTTGTTTTTTGTTTCTCTCTTTCACATTCTCGCGTTCGTTTTTTGTTTCTCTCTCTCTTTCTCCATTTCTTCCTTTTATATTCTCCCTCGCTTTCTTTCTCTCTCTATCTCTCTCTTTCCCTCTGTCTCTCTTTCTGTCTCTGTCTTTCCCTCTGTCTCTCTTTGGTGGAAAGGTCTTAGCATCTCTCCACTTGGCTCCTCTCTGAGCCTCAGGCTGCGTGGCGCCTTCAGACCCCTCCGGCCAGTCCTCTGTGGGGAGGGATGCTCAGGCCTGCTATGGCTAGTTGTGGCTAGCTGGTTGTGGGCAGGTATCCAGGGGCTTAGAGGAGGGCGTTCTTGGGCTGCAGGGGCTTAGAGGAGGGCGTTCTTGGGCTGGGAGCGGCACTGACAGACTTTAAAGAACCTAAACCCTAAACCCTAAACTTTAAAGGCTTCTCAGAAGAAGCACATAGCAACAGTAGCAGCAGCAGAAGAGACAGTAGCATGAGAAGAGACGGCAGCGGCAACAATACGAACGAGGCTTCAGGAGCAGCAGCAGCACTTGAGGCCCCCTGCCCTTTGGCCTGCAGGCCGAGGGCCGCGGAGACCCCCGGCCAGGGCCTCTATAAGAAACAGTAGTCTCGCCGCATGCAGAAGAGACCTTCGCTACAGCCCAGCAGCAGCAAGTGTCTCCTCTCTGGAAACAACACTGTCAAGGAGACGCCAGATGTACAGGCGACAGCACCCCCACAACTGCTAGCCTGATGGTTAGCTAGCTAGTCAGCCCATCGCCAGAGAGATACCCATAAATGGATCGAAGCTTTGCTTTGGCGGCCAGCACACGCAAAGAACCTAGAGGTGTCTGGGAGAGTTTAGGGCTTAGGGTTTAGGGTTTGCAGGGTTTTCTGGAACGTCGGCTATAGTCTGCAGAGACAACGGAAACATCGCCAGTGCAGCCGAAGCAAGCAGCAGGCAAGGGTCCCCCATCTCCCATCGGTCGTCAGGGGCCCCTGAGGATCTGAGTAGCTCCTGAGGAACTTGAATGTCTTTCCAATGCCGCCTCAGCAACGGGCAAAGATATTTGCTGCAGCGACTGTCTTTTGCGACAAATGCACACTTAAGAGGCGGCGGATTCACGGACACCCTAAACCCTAAACCCTAAACCCTAAACCCTAAACCCTACACCTTA
>NPHX01000627.1:87186-100633 GCA_002271815.1 Eimeria falciformis
ATCCAATCAGTACAGCCGAAGGCCCGTGTTGGGACAAATCAGTGGCAATTTTGTTTGTTATTTCCGTGTAAGGATGGAGAAGAAGGCAAAAAGAAAACCGGGGTCCTAGTGGGTTTGGTGGGGGCCCCCATCAGACCCCGTGAGGCCCCCCGTCATTGAACGATCAAAGGGGCCCTCAAAAATCTGCAAAAAATATTTGAAAGTCTGATCGGTTTGAAGTTTACAGCAGAAAGCGGCGGGGTTCCGCCCCAGCAGAGAGGAGCCTCTGCTGCAGCTGCCCAAGCGAAATCTTGGGGTTTCTCAGCAGATCTCCGATAACAGGCAGAAACGGCAGCTGCATGCGCAGCAGCTGCTGCAGAATAAGACATGTAGCTTTCCCATGAGGTACCCTTCTTTGCTTTGCCTCAATGCTACGGGGGCCAACATGCCAGGGGGCCCCCGAATGGGGGGCCCCCTGGGGGTTGGCGTGCAGCAGACAACACAACTCTTGCTGCGACGCTTCTGCGTTCATACTGTCTGCAATGGCAGCAGCAGCAGCAGCAGCAAGAACAACAACAACAACAACAACAGCAGCAGGAAGGATCGGCTGCCGTCAGCAAGCCAGGGTGGGCCTACAGACACCCCGCTGATAAAGCAGCAACAGCAGCAGGAGCAGGAGCAGCAGCAGCAGCTTGGGGAGGAGCCGATTTTGCATGATTCTTTTAAGCAAGTCTTGAGAGGGAGGCATGTAGAGAATGCAGCAATAGCAGCAACAGCAGTAGCTCCCACCACAACAGCAGTGGAGCAGCTGGTGCTACAGCTGCAGGCTGCACAGCGAAAATACTGCAGCAATAGCAGCAGCAGCAGCAGTAGGGGCCCTATCAGCCCCAAGGAGCTCCAGGATCTCCTTAGAGAAGCGCAGCAGCTGCTGCAGCAACACTGGCAGCAGCAGCAGCTGCAGCAACGCTGGCAGCAGCACCTGTTGGCTTTACAGCAGCTTGTGCAAATTGCGGCTAGCCTCGCCCGCATCACTAGGCCGTACAGACACTTACAACTGCAGCAGCCGCTGCTGCTGCTGCAGCGGAGGCGCCCAGAAACAGCAGCAGCAGCAGCACCAGCAGCAGCAGGAGAGGCCTCGACGAGTCCCGAAGGAGACACACCAGCAGCTCGCCTTTCTCGGCTTCATGCCAACCTACCAGCACCACAAGTAGGAACGGCAACAACACAAAACGCAGCAGCAGCAGCAACAGCAGCTAATGCTGCTGCTGCACTGCAGCAGAGCCTCACCGATGCCCACCGCATCCCCTCAGCCACAGCAGCTGCCGCCCAGCTGCGGCTCCTAGTGCGGCGGCTTTTGCTGCTGTCTCTGCCGCTCCTACGGCAGCAGCAGAGGCAGCAGCAAACGCATGGCTATGTTTTGCAGCGCGAGGAGAGACAGGAGAAACAGCAGCAGCAGCAGCAGCTGCTGCTGCTGCTGCAGCACGTACGGTGTATGGGCATCTGCTGTAGCGATTTCACGGCTGCTGCTGCTGCCTTTTACGTACGGTCACCATGCGAGCTGCTGCTGTCTCCCCAGCAGCTGGCGCTGCTGCTGGACTGTTTTGCTGCTGCGTACACCCGCATGCAGCAGCAAGAGAGAGCAGCAGCAGCAGGGACAGGTACAGCAGCAGCACCAGCAGCACGTGCTGCTGCTGCCTCGTCCATTCGGCGTCTTTTTTTTAAGGCAGCTCGCCACCTCAGGCGCCTGTCGCGGCTTGATGCCCACCACCGCCGCTTCTTGCGGCAGCAGCAGCAGCAGCAACTGCAGCAGCAACAACAGCAGCAGCAACAACAGCAGCAGCAACAGCAGCAGGCGGATTTGGGGCAGCAGCGGCAGCAGGCGTTGCTTCTGCGAGCTGCGGACCTCACGTTGCTGCTGAGGTCGTTCGTTAGGGTGGGCGTCTCTGACTTTCGGGTGTATGCGCACCTCACCTCCACGCACCTCACACGCGTGCTGCAGCAGCTGCAGCTGCAGCAGCAGCAGGGAATACAGCAGCAAATGCTTGCAGGAGATGGGGCTAAGCTATGCTGCGAGCTCAGCAGCCTCTTTGCTGCATGCGTGGAGGGGCTAAAAGCAGCAGCAGCAGCAGCGGCAGCACCAGCAACAACAGCAGCAAGAGCAGCACCTGCTACTCCTGCAGCAACAGCCGCACCAAGTGCAGCAGCAACAGCGCGAGCACCAGTTCCCGCATCCGCAGAAGCCTCAACCGCGGCGGCAGCAGCAGCAACAGCAACAGCAGCAACAGCAGCAGCAACAGCAACCACAGCAGCAGCAGCACCGACAGCATCAACTTGGGGAGACAGTAGTCTCCTCTTTCCTCGGCTTCTGTCTCGTTCTCTGGCGCCCATCTGTGGGGGCCTCGCTGGGGAGTTGCTGCTGCTGCTGCAGTTTTTGAAGACTCAGGATGCGCTGCTGCTGCTGCAGTCTGCATGCGCTTTGCTGCAGCTGTTGCAGCAACTGCCGCAGCACCTGCTCTGCACGGTGTACGACCTCGGGCTGTCGCTGCAGCAAAAGCGAACCCAGCGGCTGCTGCAGCGCCAGGATGGCCCAGCAGCAGCAGCAGTAGCAGCAGCACCAAACACAGCAGCGTCCCAAGTAGCTGAGGTAGATGTTGCTGCTGAAGGAGCGATATCTGCTGCCGAATTGCTGCAGCTGCGGTGTATGCGCAGCTTAAAGCCGCTCCTTGAGGGCCTCGTTCTTCGGCTAGGCAGCAGTGGCCACGAGCTTTCGCTGCAGCAGGCAGCAAAGGCCTTACAGGCGCTGCAGAGCGTTGAGGCCTTAGCAGCAGCAGCAGCTACTGCTGACCCCGCTGTCTGTACAACAGAGGCCGTAACAGTCGTTGCTTCGAGAGAGCCGTTACCTGCAGCGGCAGCATCATCAGGAGGAGGAGGAGCGGCAGCAGCAGCAGCCCCACAGCCGCTTGCGAGTATCTTTCTGAGGCTCCCGAGCGTCTCTCAGCGCCTGCAGCAGCTGCTGCTGCAACAGCAGCAGCAGCTACTGCTGCTGAAGTACAGCTTTGCAGCTGCTGCGGTTGCCCCGTGCCCACCACTCCAGCAGCAGCAGAGACAGCAGCAGCAGCTGCAGCAACAGCCTTCGCAAGCTAGTCGCTATCCGGCGACTTCGGTGCTGCTCTGGGCTTGCCGCTTGCTGTCTTCCTCAGCGTCTTTGGAGACACATACACTACAACTGCATGCTGAAGGCGCTGCATCAGCAGCTGCTGGGGTACAAATGCACAGCGTACAAGCTTGCAGGCTTTGGTCTGCTTTTCCTGCTGCTGCTGTTTCTGCTGCTGTTTCTGGTGCTGCTGCTGTGTGGGTCAAATGTATTACGTGTGCTTTGTGGTTTTTCCTGCTGCGCTGCAGTGTCTTGACACCCCTGAGGATTGGCGGCAGCTGGAGGCCCCCCGCCTTGTGGCTGCAGCTGGTGCCTTGGCGAAGCGCCTCACAGCAGCACGTACAGCACCAGCAGCAATGGCTGCTGCTACTGGTGCAGAAAGCAGCAGCAGCAGCAGCAGCAGCAGCAGCAGCCCCTCCAGTTGCGGTTTGCATCGCTGGCTATTGGGGGAACTCGGCGAGAGTGGGGCCTCCTCTGGGGGGCCCCCCTCTGGGGGGCCCCCCTCAGGGGGGGCCCCCCATGCTGCTGGCCTCGCCCTTCTCGACGCAAAAGAGGACGATGGCTTTGCCTTGGTTAGCACCTGCAGCAGCAGGAGCATTAGCAGCAGCAGTAGCAGCAGCAGCAGCAGCAGCAGCTGGTGCGTGGAGAGGAAGCTGCAGCTCTCTAGCTTTGGGGGCCTTCCTGCATTTGTGTTGTTTATGAAGGCACTTGAGGCCCTCTCTGCGCGCTTGCTGCAGCTGCTGCAACTTAATCTAGATGGAATGAGCAGCTGCAGCGGCAGCAGCAGTCTTTCTGCTGCTGCTGATGCTGCGAGGGGTCTGGGCCTCAAGCTCTCTCTTCGGGAGGTGACTCTCCTTGCCGCCTCTTTGCTGACGACGACGGAAAAGGGGACTTTGCCCAGCAACAACTTCCACTCCCTCAGACTACTTAAGGTCTGCTGCTGCTGATGCTGCTCCTGCTGCTCCTGTTGGTGTTGGTGCTGCTGCTGCTGCAGTAAGCTTGCATGTTGTGATTCCTTGCTGTGCTTCCTCAGATATGTCTACTGCTGTTGCAGCAGCAGCAGCAGGAGCTGGAGCAGCAGCACGTGAGGATTTTAGCCTTTGCTCTGCAGCAGCTGTCTGGGCGTTCTGCGGCGTCAGGTTGTCACCGTGGCAGCGCTGGTGATGCAGCAGCAGTAAGGACCCCTGGGTCGTCGTCAGCAGCAGCAGCAGCAGCAGGAGCAGAAGCAGCAGCTGCAACAACGCCTCTGCAGCACCAGCTGCTCAGTTTAGCGCTGAGGGCCCACCTGCGTTTGCTTGAGCCTGTACACAGCAGCAGCAGCAGCTGCAGCAGCAGCAGCTGCTGCGGAGGCAAGGAGGCGTTGCTTCGGGCCGACAATGGAATTGCTCTCCTTAACGCAACATGCGACAGCACTGCTGTTGCTGCGGCGGCTGGTGACTGGCAGCAGCAGCAGCAGCAGTTGGTGAGGTTTTTGTGTGTGGATTTGCTTCGTTGCGCTCCGAAGGGAGCCGCGCTTTTTATGCGAGCGGCCTCGGCCTGTCGGCGATTTGCTGCGCAGCAGAAGCAGCAGCAAGTGTACGCACCGCAGGGGGTTGTCCCAAAGGGACTTCTGCGTTCCACAGCAAGGGGCCCGCATGAAAGGGACTTGCTCAGACTGGCTCTAGTAACACTCCGATGTGGAGACTCCCTGCTGCTGCGCCTCAAGGCCGAAGCCAAAAGGGCGGCCGCGACGCTGCAGCATGCATGCTGCAGCAGCAACAACAATGCTGCTGCTGCTGCTGCTGCTGTTGTTGCTGAGGTCATCTGCGCTGTACTCGGCTTCGCCAGCCTAGCACGCGCCATGCAGCCCTCCTCTCTGCAGGTGCCGCAGCCCGCAGCACCAGCAGCAGCAGCAGCAGCGTACGGTGTTGTTGCGGCAGAAGCAACGAAGCGACAGCAGAAGCTGCATGCGGCAGCACTATCCCGACTAGGCGCAGGGCAGGAAACAGTAGGCGTAAAGCACTTCTTGAAAGCCAAAACTGCAAACCCTCTCTCTTAAGGCCGAGGAGATAGACAGAGACAGTTGCCCTCGAGGCCAAGGAGACAGGCAGAGACAGTTGGGCGCTCTTGTGCTTCTTGATGTCTCACGAATGCTGCGCAGCTCGCCCTCTTTCTGCCAGCCTGCCAAGCCGACGGACTGTACCCTGCTGGTGGTGGTGATGCTGCTGCTGTTGCTGCTCCTGATGCGGCGGTGGCTGAACAGCCACCTCAGGAGAAAAGGCTGTTGCTGGCGCTGCTGCAGGGAGTAGCTGCAGAGAGGAGAGCCTCCCAGCTTTGCCTTGCTGTCACTGCCTGCTGCCTGCTAAACCCCAAACAAGGTGAGGGCTGCTTTTGCTGCTGCCGTTGTTGCTGTTGTTATTGTTGCTGCTGCTGCTGCTGAAAGGACGCTAGCGATCGAGGATTTCTGTCTCCGAGTAGAGGAGTCCCTTGCTGCCTTGTTTCACTTGGGGCTCTTCGTATGCATCGCCAGGAATTGCAAGGCTCTCTAGGTCTCCACAATTCTTCTCTCTCCTCTGAGGCTTTGTGTGTGCATCGCCTCAGGCCGCTCAGCAGGGGGAGCCTCCCAGCTCCAGGCAGTCGAGCTGCTACTGCTCGTGCTGCGGCAGCGGTTGCTGCTGCAGGCAGCAGCAGCAGCAGCAGCAGCAGAAACTGCACAGAGGGGTGTCTCCTCTGTCTCCTCAGGTATGCTTCCTACAGAGGTAACTGCAGCAGAGCTGCAGGCGACTGTCACTGCAGCTAAACGGTTGGGGCTCGCAGGAGACACTCTGAGTGAGCTGCGGTGTCTCCTGCAGCAGCATCAGCAGCAGGTAGCGACGGGGTGAAATGTTTTTAAAGTGAGGCTGAGAGAGCCTTGGAGTCTCTTAGCTGGCTGTCTCCCTAGGAGAGGCCTCAGCAAGAGGCCGTGGCCCCGAGGCTGCCTCCTTGGCAGGTATTTGCCTCTTAAAATTTGAGTGTTTTTTGCTTGGCCGTCTGAGCTGCTACTCCAGCATG
Organism: Eimeria falciformis; assembly: GCA_002271815.1. NCBI lineage: Eukaryota > Apicomplexa > Conoidasida > Eucoccidiorida > Eimeriidae > Eimeria > Eimeria falciformis. Next base: position 93,350 of record NPHX01000627.1, read on the forward strand.
CGACCTTTCGCAGCAGTCGCAAGCGGCAGCTGCACTGAGGCTTCTTATCTTTCAGAGCCTTTACAGACGAAGCCGCTGCTGGCCTCACATCCATCTTTAGGCCTCTAACCCCTTTTTAGCGGTAACAACTGCAGGGAGTTCTAAGAGAGACCAGCGAGGAGAGACTTGGCGTTTGACCAACATTTAAAAGAAGTAACTCGTCTCCATCAACAAAAGTCTCTTCTTTGTGGCCTAGCATTTTGTCTCTCCGTTTCAAAGGTGCTGCAGCTGGAAACTAGCGTGTTTAATTGTATAATAGAGGCTCTCGCCGCTGCATGCAGCCACTGGTAACAGCCCCAAAAAAAACGCCACCATCTCCCCAACCCTTAAGGGAGCACCTCGGTGTGCAGCCTGCCCTCTCCCAGCAAACCTCGCATTTCACACGCATGACTCTCCGTGGCTTTTGTGGCTCACCTGCCGCCAAGCAAAAAGCAAGAATGTGCTGGGGGCAGAGGCCCACTCAGCAGCAAAAACAGGCCAGATTTCAAAGCCTTGTCTCCTTCGGCGCCAGCTGTCTCCTCTCTACGCTCACAAACAAACTGTTCAAAGCTAAGGGACATCTTCATCCTCCGAATGGCAGCACCTGGCGGCCCTTCTCGACAGCGTAATCTGCCTGGCAAAAAAGATAATCGCAAAGTCGCGCTTGAGGCAATTGGCTTACTGTCCATTTCCTGCGTCTTTCTTTTTCTCCCCGCTGCTGGGGAGCTGCTGCTGAGTCCACTCTCTCGCTGGACCACCAATCCAGTGGTCCATTGGTCCACACCTGCGCTTAGAGGGCCCAAGCCTGCTTGTCGCTGCATTATGAGGTGGACAGTCACTCGCCAGAAAGGCACTATGCAGATGGGCCGGTGTTGGGCCCCCTCAGCCTTAACCAGCAACAAGTCCCCGTCTGTAAGCGTCTCTAGGACGTCGGAGAGGCAGCTGCTTTGATTTCCCAGCAAGACATACTACTGCAAGCTGCACTGCAGCACCTTTCCGCCTAGCTAGTAAGCAGCTGGCTAGCTAGCTGTTATCTACATACAAAAAACATCTAAACAAAAAACACTTTAAGGCAAATGATATGCAGGCTAAAATTTTTGCTGTCTGTCCCAACAACTCGCACTTCAGCTGCTCCTCTAACTTCGTCGCAGGGTCCAACTCGCAGAGAGACAGCAGTTAAGGAGACAAAAATGAATTATATTTAAGCTTCCATTTGCATAAAAACCCACAGGAAATGCAGAAAATGCAGCTAGCAGGAATGCTGCTCGTTGCCACGGAGCTAGCGACTTACTTATACCCATAGCTCTTGTCTCGTGTACTGCTGCAGGAGCGGCCTGGGGTGTATGTGCAGCTATCGATGGACAGCTACACAAAGGAACAATTTATAAAACGCAAAATCAAACATTGTTGTGGAACGGAGGCATTTGCTGTTGTTCGCATTGCGTCTCCAAGCGCCGCCTTCACCGGAAATTCTGTTGGCTGACCTGCTTGGGTCACTGCCTTATCTTTAAACGCAATAAACCTTCGCCTTCTAACGAGGCCCTGAATGCCTCTGAATAGTAAATTGCCTATTCAACAAAAGTAATGTAGCAGTAGGACCAACAGCAGCAGCAGTCGCTGCCGACGCCGTCGACACTTCGAGCAGCAGCGAGCGGAAAGCAACTTTGCCGCCATTCTTCATCCTCGGGGTGTCTCTACAGGATCTGCTCTTAAGAGGACCAGCAGCAGCAGCAGCAAAGGACCCATTTTTGCCCAGCGGCTGCAGCTGGGGTGTTCAGGCACCTATTTGTGTAGCACCCAGATCGTCACTCTATTTGCGCTGCAGTTGAATGGCAGGCCTTCGGAGGAGACGACTGCTCCAGCGACGGACCAACTAGCTCTGCTGCAGCAGCTGCTGCAGAGCAGCAGCCACTAAATCTGCATGGTGGCAGCAGCAAACGCAGCAGCGACAATGAGTGAGGTAAGGAGACGGCGTTGGTACATTCTAAGGCACGGCCAGTCTTCGAACAATGCAGCAAACAAACTCGATATCCCAGAACTAGCTCAGAAGCACAGCAGCAGCAGCAGCAGTAGCAGCAAGCGTACACCTGATGCTCCCTTGACAGATCTGGGGAGGCAGCAGGCTGCTGCTGCAGGCGCGTGGCTGCAGCAGCAGTTCCAGTCGCAGCAGCAGCAGCAGGACGCTGCAAACCCCCGGATTGCGGCAATAGTGGCGTCTCCGATGCTGCGAGGTGTACAGACAGCGCGTGAGCTGCAGCAGCATCTTGGAGTGCCAGTTGTAATCCATCCCCTTCTGTTTGAGGTCGGGGGCCTCTTTACTGGAGACAGAAGGTGCCCCGCTGCTGCAGATACAGCTGCTGCTGCAGACGAGACGCAGCAGCTGGGCCTCACGTGGCAGAAGCTGCAGCAGATCTGCCCTGGAGCTGTTCTGACACCGGGTGTATCCTGGCCAGCAGCAGGAGAAAGCGCATGCAATAACAGCAACAGCAGCATTGCTACGGCGCCTTTAGGGGGGGGTTACAGCCCTGAGGCTTTAGCCTCTGGGGCCTCTTGGTGGCAAGGCCCCAGGGAGACACTTTTTGCCGCTTTCGAAAGGGCCTTGCTGCTTGCCCGGTGGATTGACAGCTTGACTGCACACTCAGGAGACACCGCAGGAGCAGCAGAAGACACCGCAGCAGCAGCCGCTCTTAAAGGGGATGGCGCGCTGCTGCTGGTGGGCCATGGGCTGCTGATGGATTTGTTGTTGCGGGCCTTTGTAGCAGCGCCTGCTGCAGACATCTGCTGCTGCACCTTGCTGCAGCAGCAGCAGCCCTGCAGCAGCAAAAGTGAGGCTCTCTACGAGCCTCAGCAGCAGGCTGCATATTTTCTCCTGGGGAACTGCAGCCTTGCATGCATTGAGGTCGCCATACACCCCACGATCCGGAGGAGACAGTTGCAGCTGCCTGGCCGCAGTGGCGAAGAGAGCTGCTGCTGCTGCTGCTGCTGCTGCTGCAGCAGCTGTAGCAGCAAGCCCACACAGCGCACCGTTGCTCTGGTGTGCTGGGGGTGGCAGATCCTTAGCCCCGAGCTTGCCACAGGCCAGACACTTGGCAGCAGTCTTGTTGTCTCTCTCTGAGACGTCCGAGGCTCATCTGTTTTTTTCAAAAAGTTCCATCCGATAAATAAACACTTTCATGCATGCAGGTGCAGCAGCAAACTAGTGTCTCTACCTGCTGCTGATGCGAAACCCGTGCGGCCTCACTAAAGAGAGACAGAGAAAGAGACAGTCACCCCAGCCAGAAAGGAGACACCGCAGACCCACAAGACGCGCTGTTTCCCTCACAGCCAACGCTTAGCGTTCTTTACTCCCTTTGCCCGCCCGCAAGAGACGCCGCTGCCCCCAAACCTCCGCCTCCGCCCCTCAACGCTGCTGTTGCTGCTGCTGCTGCTGCTGCGAGTTTGCTGCTTGGCAAGGGCCCCAGCAAAGGAGGCACGCCATTGGCGTTTCCATGCGGCCACTGCAGCAGCCCCGCCAGCAGCAGCAGCAGCAGCAGCTTCAGCAGCAGGGCGGAGTGTGGCAGTACGTGTGCTGGGATCGATTTCTAAGATGTCTTCCGCTACAGCAGCAGCAAAAAGAGGATCGTGGGTTGCCACCAGCACGGTGCCTGCGAAGTCCCGAAGTGCAGCAGCAAAGGCAGCAGCAGCAGCAGCATCTAAATGGTTGGAAGGCTCATCGAGCAGCAGCACACCGAGAGGCCCTGTCTCCAAGAGACACCTCGCAACGCTCACTCTAGCCTTTTCTCCTCCACTCAACTGCCTCAGTGAAACCCGCAGCGTTGGCCCCTTTAAACCCACGCGCCCCATTGCTGCGAGCAGCTCAGCCTCTTCAACCTCCTCCTCTTTCTCGTCCGCGTCTTCTGCTCCTGCTGCTGCTGCTGCTTCTGCACGACGGCGAGCAGCAGCAGCGGCCCGCAAGGCCTCAAGAGGCGTTAGGTGCAGCGGCAGGACATCTGCGTGGTGCTGCGCCAGCAGCAGCAGCGAAGAGTGCAAGGAGACACCGCATGTGCGCTCCCCACTTGTCATAAACACATCCTCGCACTCATGCTGCTGCTGCTGCTGCTGCTGCTGCTGCTGCTTGTCTCCTCGGATGCGGCCTGCAAGCGCCTTCAGGAGAGTGCTCTTTCCACTTCCATTCGGGCCTACAATAGCTATTTTAGCACCGCGGCGCACAACCAGAGAGACACCTCGCAGTACCTCTTTCAGCTCCTGCTCCTGCTGCTGCTCCTGCTGCTGATGCTGCTGCTGCTGCTGCTGCTGCTCTTGCTGCTGCTGCTCCTTTTGCTGCTGTGTGCAGGAGGAAGGGACAGCTAGTGTGCAGCCCCTCAAGGCGAGGATCTCCTCGCTTCTTTGGGGTTGGTGCGGCAGCAAAAAGACGGGGGGCCTCACTGCGGGCTGATGATAGGGAGGAGCTGGGATCCGTTGCTTGAGGCGCTGCAGCAGAGCCTCATCTGCTGCAGCAGCTGGCCCCCGCTGTCTCCGCAGCTTTTCCTGCAGCTGCTGCAGTTGCCGCTGCTGCTGCTGCAACGCTGCAGTCCATTGCTGCTCCTGCTGCTGCTGCTGCTGCAGAAAAGAGGAGAAATGGCCGACGAATTTAGGCCGCATGCAGCCCTGTTGCAGCAGCAGCACGCCATTGCAGACACTCTGCAGCAGGTGGTGGTCATGAGAGGCGATAAGCATTGGAAGAGACAGCTCCTGCAGCAGCTGCTGCAGCACAGCAGCAGCTGCTGCATCAAGATGGTTGGTGGGCTCATCCAGCAGCAGCAAAGAAGGTCTCTCTGCAATGGCCTTTGCCAGCAGCAGCCGCATGCGCTCGCCACCGCTGAGCGTTGACACTTGCTGCTGCTGCTGCTGCTCACTAAACCCCACGTGGTGCAGCACAGCAGCAGCCCATCTCCCCTCCTCGTCGGCGCTCTCCTGCTGCTGCTGCTGCAGCAGAGACAGCTCAGCTGCTGCTGCTGCGACAGCCGCACCTTTGCTCTCTGCGCTGCTGCTGCTGCTGCTGCTTCTGGCAGCATCTGAGCGTCCATCAACGAGTTTCTGCAAAAGATTTTGCTGCTGGTTTATCTGCTGCTGTAGCTGCTGCTGCCGCTGCAGCATGTGCCACTGCACCTCTTCCCGCATGCATCTGGCGGCAGCAGCAGCAGAAAGGCCTTCAAGCCCTTCCTGCTGCAGCAAAGCCACCCGCAGCGACGGGCTGCTAAACTTTATAAGTCCAGAGACAACTGTCTCTCCTACCGGGAACGTTTGCTGCTTCTGCTGCTGCTGTTGTTGCTGCTGCTGCTGCTTGGGGTGTCTACGCAGCTGCTTACGCGCTGCTTTGCTCAGGCGTTGGCGCTGCCCCCGCTGCTCCGCCTCTCCATCTTTCTCTTGCTTGTGCTGCTGCTGACATTGCTGCTGCTGCAGATATTGCTGCTGCTGAGCAGCAGCAGCAGCAATAGTGTGCAGCAGGGTACTCTTGCCAGCCCCATTGCTGCCGATAAGAGCAAGCTTCTCGTGGCGCTGCAGCTGGAGAGACACCCTCTGAAGCAGCACTGCAGCACCCGAGTGTACAGACACCTCTTCTAGGCGCAGTACCTCTCCTTGCTGCTTCTCACACTCTGCTGCGTGCTGCTGCTGCTGCTGTAGCTGCAGCACCAAAGGATGTGGACGCAAGCCATCAACTTGTGGTGAGGCGTCCCCCGTCCCTGCTGCACGAATGGGTGCCAAGCTTCTTGCTGCTGCTGCTGCTGCTGCTGATGCTGCTGCTGATGCTGCTGTTGCTGTTGAACGGCAAGCCAGGAGAAAAGAGAGCCTGTTGCAGGGTCTAGCCGTTGAGCTGCAAACACAGCAGCAACTCAGCAGCAGCAGCAGCAGCAGCAAAAGGTTGGGGTGTATAGGGAACGACGCGAGACGGAAGGCCATGAGGGAAGCCGCAGGCCGCTGCTGCTGCTGCTGCTGCTCATCCTGGTGCAGCAAACTTCTGCTGCAGGAGACACCGGGAAGGAGGTGTCTCCGCTAAGAGACTCAAGAAAGACAGAACCCCTCCTCTTCGTCAGCCTGTTGCTGCTGCTGCTGCTGTTGCTGCTGCATTTCTGCTGCCACTGGGCGCTGGCTGCTTGCTTTCCTACGCAGCGACGCACCCCACACAAAAAGTCTAGCTGGCTTGTTGCCTGCTGCTGCTGCTGCTGCTGTTGCTGCAGTCGGTTGGTGGGGTGTACAGGTGCGTTGCTCGGAAAGAGCAGTTGAGCGGCGGGGCCCCCGTCTCTCTATGGAAGACAAGAACCACCGGGAGTCACATGCTCTCCATCAGCCTCAAAGAAGGCATCTTTCGTAGTGAACTAACTGTTGCTGCTGTTGCTGCTGTTGTTGCTGGTGTTGTTGGGATGTAGCAAACACCTGGTGCTCATGGGGCTGCATGCGAAGAGAATCCTACTGTGAATTGGAGGGCGAGAAAGAAGCGATAACAGCTTATAAGCGTCTTCTGCTGAGACGCACAGAGGCAGCAGATGGAAGGGCCTTAAGAATCCGTCAAAGCCAAACCACCTGCATGCGGGACATTCGCAGCAGCAGCAGCAGCAGGAGCAGCAGCAGCTTTCTGAACAGCAGCAGCAGCAGAATTCCGGCTGTTCTTCTGGGGCTTGCATTTTTTTCTATAGATCAGAGAAACTGTTGCTGCTCGGGACGCTGCTGGGACCTGCTGCTGCAGCAGGCGAGTCCTTCTGCAGCAGCAGGAGCAACAGCAGCAGCAGCAGCAGCAGCAGCAGGAACAGTAGGAGGGGCTATTGGCTTTGTAAATTTAGATTTTGGTAGAGGACCGTACTAGACATAGCACGCATGCAAGACCAGCAGAGCCAATCACCTGGGGGCCCCCCAGGGGGCCCCCAAGGGATAGTCGCTTCACAAGCTGCGGCACGCACAAGACGCAATCGCTGGGATCAGGGCCCCATTCATAACTTGCAGCAGCAGCAGCAGCAGGGGTTTAGTGACGCGCCAGGCGCCTCTTCAGGATTCCCAATGAACCCCCGAGGGAGAGACAGCAGCAGCAACACCAGCAGCAGCAGCAGCAGCAGCAGCAGCAGCAATCTGTGCTTCGCGGAAACAAGGCGCAGCAACTCCAGCGGGCCTAGCAGGAGACGTTTTGACGTGGGCCCTTCAGAGCTGTCTGCTGCACCACCCCGCAGCTGCGATAAACCACAACAGGAGCAGCAACAGCAGCAGCAGCAGCAGCAGCAGCAGCAGCAGCAGCAG
>NPHX01000627.1:108709-142470 GCA_002271815.1 Eimeria falciformis
TCTCTTGGTTTGTCAGGAGACAGTCCCTGCTATCCTCAAAACAAATCTGCAGGGACACTTCGCCGAGGAAGTGCCAAAGGCTTTACCCGCAACCGCGACGCCCCAAGTGCTGCTGCTGCTGCTGCTGCTGCTGACAGCGCAACAGCAGCAGCAGCAGCAGCGATGACACCGCAGCAGCTACTGTTGCTGCACTCTTCAGCTGCCGTGCATAGCATGCAGCAGTGGCTGGGGCAGCTGCAGCCACATTTCCCTTGCGCGTTTCCACTGTCTCCTGTCTCCTCCATCCCATGTTTTCTCCCGCCTCCGGCGATCCAGTGGTGTCTAGGCAGGAGCAGCGACCTGACTGAATTGCCGTTTGCTCCGCCGGCATTCTTTGCCTTGCTGCAGCCCCCTCCTCCTCCTAAGGGGCAGCGGCCTTATTTGCTGCACTTGCCTGTACACCTGACAGCCGAAGAGCCTGCTGGGCATCCGGCGGTGCAGCAGCACCAGCAGCACCAGCAGCACTCCGTAGGCGCTGAGACGAGGCGCAGCGCTGCACCCCAGCGGAAGAAAAGGAGAAAAGACACGGAAGTGCAGCAGCAGCAGCAGCAGCAGCAGCCGAAGCGCTCCTTTGCAGCAACGGCAGCAGCTGTGCCTGCTGCAGCAGCAGCTGCTTTACGGGTGTACAGAGGCAAACTGCCAACCTCAGCCGCAGTGTTTCCCGCTGCAGAGGATGCAGAAGACTACATACAGGCCTTTCACTTTCTGTATGCGGAGGTTTGCTCGGAAACACCTTGTGCTGCTGGTGCTGGCGGTAGCACCAGCAGCAGCAAGTCCAGGTGGGGCGCTGCTGCTGCTGCCTCATGGGTGCAGCAGCTATGGATGGACTGCTGCAGCGTTTGCGGCTCCTTCGCTTATCAGCAGTTGCTGCTGCACTGCCGCTGCTGCGGTGAGGCCTTTCATTCCTACTGCGTAGGCTACCCGCCCGCGGGTGCCGTTGCCAGCAAGAAGAAGGCTTTAGCTGCGCTCTGCAGCAGCAGCAGCAGCAGCAGCAGCAGTAGCAGCAGGGATTGGGCCGAAGAGGCCCCGCTGGGTACTGCTGAGTGCCCCGCCTGTCTGGCCTGCGTCTGCTGCGGCGATGTGTCTCCGTGTCTGTCTTTGTGGGACCCCCGTAACATTCTTGATAGAGAAGCTGCTGCTGCTGCCGGCTTGCTGCCGCTCGAATTGCAGCTTCACCGCAAACGGCGATGGCCTCTTCTTGCCTCTACAGCAGCAAGTGCTCCTTTCGCACCTGCTGCTGCTGCTGCAGACCGCATGCTGGACGTGTGCCGCTGCGCCGACTGTGGGGCTGCTGCACACAGCAGCTGCCTCTCAAAGATAGAAGAGGTGGTTTTCAAAGATGAGCTCCCGCTAACTTCGCTGCAGCAGGAGCTGTCCTTGGAGCTGCCGCTTTTGCAGCAGCAACGGCAGCTGCAAGGGCAGCAGCACCTGCTGCCGCTGCATGCGAATCAGCAGATTCCGCTTCGTGCTGCAGTAGCGCTGCCGGGCAGCGGCGGCAAGGAACAGAGAGTCGCTAAAAGCCCAAAGCACCAGGAGCAGCAGCTGGCTTTCGGACCCTCCGGTGCTGTTGCTGCTGCTGCTGCTGCTGCTGCTGCACAACCAGCAGGGACTGCAGCGGCTGCTACTCCTGATTTTTTAAGATGCTTTTCGGGCAGGGCCGCGACGCATGCAGGGCAGCCACAGCAGCAGCTGCTGCAGCAGCAACTCTTAATTCAGCAGCAGCCGCAGCAGCAGCTGCAGCAGCAACTCCTAATGCAGCAGCAGCCGCAGCAAGAGCTGCAGCAGCAACTCCTCATGCAGCAGCAACCACAGCAGCAGCTGCAGCAGCTGCTCCAGGAAAGGATAGAAAGCCTCCAGAGACAGATTCATGGGGTGGCAAGGCACCAGCAGCAGCAGCAGAAGCAGCAGCAAATCCTGCAGCAGAAACAGCAGCTGCTGCAGACTGGTGCACTCCAGCAAACGGCCCAATGTGATGGTCTTAAAGAGACTCCGAGAAACAGTAGCCCGCCGAGTCAGAAGCAGCAGCAGCAGCGAGAGTCTCCAGCAGCAGCAACATCAGCAACAGCAGCAGCACCAGCTGCTGCTGCTGAGAGGATGTTTGCTGCACCCTCAGCCTCATTTGTCGCAACAGCAGCAGTTGCTGTAAACCCAACAGCAACTGCTTCGGAAGCGTCTGCTCCCGCACTTGTGTCTTTAACGGCTGCAGCGCCGCCAGCTGCAGCACTAGCAGCTGCAACAGCAGCACCAGCAGCAGCAACAGCAACAGCAGCAGCAGCAGAAACAGCAGCAGGTGATGAGGGTCCTGAAAAAGTTGCTGCAGCAGAGGATGCCTCATCCCCGCAAACCCCGATGGATGCCTCTGAGCCTGCTGATGTCGCAGGGGAGTCCCGGCAGCAGCTGCTCCAGCACACCTCGTGCCACCAGCAGCAACCCCCTATACAGATTCAGCAGCAGCAGGAGCAGCAGCAGATTCAGCCAGGAGAGAGGCGGCTTCAGCACTCGCTCTGGGCGGGCCAGGGTCAACAGCAGCCAGTACAATTGAACGAGCAGCAGCAGCTGCTGCTGTCTCAACGGCTGCTGCAGCAGCAGCAGAGGCCTGTGCTGGCGTCTCCATTAGCCACAGCGGCTGGAAACGCCAGTTCCCTAAGTGGAATGTATGCTGCTGCTCCTGCAGCAGCAAAGCAGCAGCTGCTGCAGCAACAGTCCGCGCTTATCCTGCAGAATGAGCGGCTGATCCAGACGCTGCAGGGGCACACAGGACCCAACACCTCTGCTGCTGCTGCTGCTGCTGCTGTCCCTCCCAGGTCTGAACAGACTCCCGTTGGGGGCGTCTGTCAGCAGCCCATTGGAACGCCGCAACAGCGGCTGCTGCAGCTGCAGCGGCAGCAGCAGCCCCTCGCTGCTGCAGTGGCTCCAGCAGCACTGCCTACTGCTGCAGCTCATCTCACATTTCCCAAGACCAAACTTTCCGATGCGTTGCCTGAGAAGACGCAGCAGCAGCCATCCCAGCAGATTTACTCGCAGCTGCTGCAACAGCAGCTGCTGCAGCTGCCACTGCTGCAGCAGCAATTCGGGCAGCAGCAGCAGCAGCAGCCGCAGCAGCAGTCCCTCTCTGGAGCGCCTCCGCTGCTGTCTCAGCAACTACTGCAGCAGGCGTCTCCCCGCCTTCCGATATTCTCTACAGCAGCAGGTGGGAACGGCGCCCTGCGTCTCCCTCTGCAGCAGCAGCAACGAGCAGCAGCAACAGCAGCAACAGGGCAGTGGCGTGCATCCGAGCCGTTGGCTTCAGCGCAGCTGCCAGCAGCTCCACTGTTGCAGCAGCAGCAGCAGCAGAAACAGTTGCTGCTGCAGCAGCACCAGAGACAGCTTTCGCAGGAGCACCAGCAGCTGGTGGTGAAAATAGCCAGCTGCGCTTGGCAGCGCAGTTCGGGGCTCTCGCTGCTTTGCGAGGATTGCCGCTGCAGTGGGCTGCCCGCCCCTGTGGCCATCCGTGCTGTGCTTGAGCCGCTGCAGCAGCAGCTGCTGTCTCTGGTAGTTCAATATTTCCCGCTGCAGCGGCCTTGGCAGCAGCTGTGCGGCGCTGCTCCTGCAACCCCACCGGGAACAGCAGCAAGCAAGGCAGCAGCAGCAACGGAAGCTGTAGAAGCACCTGACCAGAACGAGAAGACCACCTCAAGTGGCTGCAGCAGCAGCAACGAGGGAAACTCTCGTGGACTCGTGATCTTCTGCGCCTTCTGCGGATCTCTCACAAAGCGTCTCCCTGCTGTTTCAACAATAGCAACAACAGCAGCACGCACTGCTGCTTCCTCAGGAAGCAGTCCTACGAATAACTGCAGCGACAGCAGTAGCAGCAGCAGCAATAGCAAGAAGAAGCTCCCCATGTTTGTGTTGGATGGCCTTGAGGGCCTATGCAGTGCCTGCTCCGCGCTTGCTGAGGATCAGCCTGCAGCAGGAGCAGCAGCAGGAGCAGCAGCAGCAACAACAACAGTAGCGGCAGCAGGAGCTCCTCCTGCTGCTGCTCCTGTGCCGCTGCCGCCTTATCATCGCAGACTGCACGCGTTGCTATCTCGTGCACAAACCGCAACCGCGGTGTATATGCAGCTGCATGCGCTGCTGCAGCAGACCTTACTTCCTCTGTCAGATGTCCCCGTACATAAAGGGCCTTTTGCTTCATGGGGGCGCAGCGCAGCAGCAGCAGCAAGTGGGGCTGCTGCTCGGCAGCAGGAGCAGCAGCAGGAGGAGTTGCGCGTATCCGTGAGCGAGCTTACGAGGTGCCTGCTGCATGCAGTGCAGCATGAGGAGCAAGAGGCCTCACAGCAGCAGAAGCAGCAGGGAAGGCAGCAGCAGCCGGGCTACCGCAGTCTCTGTCTAGATCTCTTCTGTCTCTTGCAGTCTCTTGTGCTGCCGCCTGAACTCAAGGCCTTTGTGGAGGAGACACTGGGGCGCTGCAGGCCGCGGGCCATAGCACCAGCTGAAGGAGGCAACCCCCAGGTACCACCCACTGCAACACCCAAGAAATTCTGCTGTGGTCTGTTTTCTTTAGCCTTAACACTGCTCTTAATGTATGCAGCAGCAGCAAAGCCGTGCATGCTTACACCTAGGCCTGGTGCACTTGTACCGACCAGCTGTCTTTTTCTGTGGCTGCCTGTGCCTTGCTGCTGCTCTTCAGCTGCTTCCTGCGCTAAGGCGTGCCTGCGCAGCTCTGTCTCTGCAGCGCCGCCACGCTGCAGAGGCAAGCAGCAGCGGCTTCCTTGGTGCACTTCCCGCTGCTGTTCCTGCTGCTGCTGCAGCAGGAGGCTCAGGTGTATCTGCAGCTTGTTCTGCTGAATGGAGGGAGGTGCGAGGGGTCCGTAGGGGTCTCTTTGTCAGGCTGCACCGAGTCATGTGTCGGATGGAAGTCAGTAGCCAGCACAGCCCAGCTTGCGGAGACAGCAGAGACCCTGAGCCGTCAGCGCTTCCTTCTCTCCTTGTCCGTTTGCTAGCCCTGCGTCTCCGCCGAGGCGACCCGCGCACTTCCTGCTGCAACAGCTGCAGCAGCAGGCCGTGTTGTGCTGCATGCACTGCAGCAGTAAGTGACCTGCGCTTCTGCGTCTTCTGTGGCGAGGCGGGAGATCGCCTGCTTGCTGGGCCGCTGTTGCCGCTGCTGGATGCGTGGGCCCACACTAACTGCTGCACCTGGGCCTTGTCTCCAGAGACAGCTATCCCTCTGCCTTCGCCAGAGTTGCTGCACCTTGCAGACCCTTTTGCTACTGCGCAGCCCAAATGCCTGCAGCGGCAGCAGCAGCAGATGGAAAACCTGTCTTTTCCAAGTACATGCGCAGCAGTAGAAACAGCACCAGCAACAGCAACCCCAGCTGCCTCCTCGTCTGGCAGAAGCAGCAGCAGCACAACCACCACCACCACCAGGCCTGCGGTGCATGCGTTTGCTGCTCTTCCAGAGCAGCTGCCTCCTCTGGAGTTTTCTGCAGATTTGCTGCTTAATGCGGCAGCAGCAGCTCGCCGCAGTCGCTGCACTGCATGCGGTCACCGCGGGGCATTTGTTGCATGCTCAGGAGTGCATCCCTCGTTAGCAGCAAAACGCTGCGGAGTCTGCTACCATCTCACCTGCCTCCTGCTGGCAGCAACAGGGCAGACACCGCAGCAACAGCAACAGCAGCAGCAGCAAAAGCCTGCATGCGATGGTCGTCCCCGTTTGTTTGTTACTCTTCGCCGGTTTTGGTGTAAAGATTGTTGCCAGAGAGGACGTGCAGCAGCAGCTGCCGCAGCAGCAACTGCTGCTGCGGCCCCTGCTGCACAAGGCCCACTACCTGCAGCAGCCGCCATCGCACCAGCAGCAGCAGCAACAACACTGGAAGAAGCTGCATTATTGGATCCTCTTTACGTGTTTCTTGAGGGTGTTCGCGGCGGCGCTGCAGCAGTTTTGCTGCGGTTGCTACTGCAGAGCGCCCGCATACGCCCCTTGGGATTCGGTTCTGCAGCAGCGGCAGCAGCAGCTGCTGCTGCTGCTGCAGACGTTGATGTGCACCCTTTGGGGTCAGCACTGAAGCTGCTGCCAGCAGCAGCAGCAGAAGAGGAAGCAGCATCTGGTGCTGCTGCTGGTGGTGCTGCAGAGACAGTGGCGCTGCTGCAGCAGCTGGTCGAGGATGCGCATGCTGCACTTAGGGACACATGCTCCTTCCTGTCTCCAGAGGTGTCTCCTTTTGTGGGCGGCCGCTGCTCTGCTGCTGCTGCTGTGCCTTGCTGCATGCAACAAGCCAAGCAGCAGCTGGTGCTACAGCAGGAGAACTTCGACGAGACAGACAAAACGACCCAGCAGCAGCAACAACAACAGCAGTCTTTGCTGCAGGAAGCCCCCACCCAATCTGCCCTGTTGCGTTACGGGGGCCTCACGCTGTTGTCTCTTGGCTTGCCGCTGCTCTTTGATGGGAGCCGTGCCTCCTTCGTCCCTGTGGGTTATTGTGCAGCGCGCCGCTTCTGGGCTGTACAGCCACCTACTACAGCGCATCACCCCTGCTGCAGCAGCAGCAGCAGCAATGGCAGGAGCAGCAAGCAGCTGCAGAGGGCAACCTATCTGTGCAGCATCGCGGCCCACCAGCAGCGCCCCTACTATCTGCTGGACTGTCTCGCCACACCTGCTGCTGATCATGCTGCAGTAACGGAAAACGCATGCACTGCCTGCCGATGGGGCTGGCGCGTTGCAGAGGGATTCGACTTGCACACAGTCGTCAAGACTTTGCTCCAGTCTCTACAACTCCAGCTGCAACAGCAGCAGCAGCAGCAAGATGCCTCAGCAGCAAAGGCACCTGATGTGACAGCAACACAGAATGAAAACAGCAGCAGCAACGGCAGCAAACAGAGCAGCACCACCTCGCAGGGAGCAGCGGGAGAGAAGCAGGTTCAGGAGACAGTCGTCAAGGCTGAGACGTCGCGCGAGCAGCAGCAGCAGCAAAAGCAGCGGCAGCGGCAACATGGCAAAAGGCAAGATCTCTCAGAAGTGGACGCGGAGGCCTTTTTCGGTCTCCGTAGCCCTTACCTTCTGCAGCGCATGCGGGAGTTGCTGCCGATGCTGCTGGCTTCCAGAGCGCTGCAGCAGCTGAAACTTCGCGCAGTTCATCGAAGGCGTATTGACTTGTAAGGCAGCAGCAATCCCAGCAGCTTGCCTTGTGGTTTTGTGTGTTGTGTTGTCTGTCTATTGTTGTGGCGTCTCTCTTTCTGTTCTGTCTTTCCATCGGTTAAAATTGGACCCGTTCGTTTGCTGCGTGTATGCGCTGCTGCAGCTGCAGCAGCAGCGCCTGGTCAGCAGGCAGCGCAGCAGCAGCAAAAGCCGGTGGGGCTTTCTGCGTGCCTCTCGACCTTCAGTCTTCTGCCGTTCCCGATCCCGCAGAGGGAGAGGAGTATTTCAGTCGTGTGCATGCGAGAGACAAGGTGCGTTGCTGATGCTCCTGCTGCAGCTACTGCTGCTGCTGCCTGCTCGCTGCATGCGCGGCTGCATACGTTTTCAGCTACGGCTGAGCCTTTGCTGCTAGTGCTGCTGCATATGGTGTAGCTGCACACTTCAATATCTGCAAGTTTCTTGTTGCATGTGTCTCCTGTCTGCCGTGTGCTTCCTGCGAGCCCTGCTGTTGCTGCAGGCAGACGCGGCGGAGACAGCCACCTCGTTGGCAGCAATGGGGGCAGCAGCGCCCCGCCACTCCTCGGGACGCATGCGGGCCCAAGGCAAGCGGGGCTTTGAGCTGCTGCCTCCTGCTGCACTCTATCGGCTGCTGCAAAGCGGAAACCAGGAGGTAAGAATAGGGCAATTGTTTGCCAGACCCCCTGAAACAGCAACTGCTGCTTCGGGGCTTTTTGCTGCCGCATGCACCAGTAGCACCAGACGACAGCACACAGGTGCAGCAAGTGTGAGCTGTTACTGCAGCAGCTGCAGCAGTAGCAGCAACAGCATTGTGCACCAGCAGCAGCAACAACATTGTGCAACAGCTGCAGAATGCATTGTGTGTGCATGCAGGAGCGGCTGGCGGTGCTGCCGTCGAAGATCCACGGTCTGGGCTTGTTTACTCTGGTGCCTCTCGCTCAGGGCCAGGTATTTTTGTGTTGCGTGCTTCGGATGCCGCTTCCCACCTTTTTTGCGCACTTTCGTCTGTCTCCCTCCTCAGCCTGTTTCTCTCTAGACGCGGTGTCTCCTGTCTTTGTCGGCTTTCTTTGTCTGATGTCTGTGTCTGCTGCCTCTGTCTGCTGCCTCTGTCTGCTGCCTTTGTCTGTTGCCTCTGTGTGCTGTCTCTGTCTCCTGTCTTTTTCTCCTTTCCCTGACTGTGTCAATCCATCTCTGGCCTCGCCTATGCGTTTTCGGCCTTCTGCAAGCTGCCAAGGCTTGTCTGCTCTTTTGTCGGTGGTTGTGTGGCTTGTTGGATCCAACAGGGCTGCTGGTTCATGCGAGGTTTTTGTGTGAGGAGGGTGTTTTGTGGCGCATGCGTCTGTTACTTGTCTGCAGCCAGTGGTTGAGTACGTAGGAGCTTTGATCCGTAACGTGGTTAGCGACAAGAGAGAAATTCTCTACGAGCTGCAGCGCGGAGGCGATGGTTCTTGTTATATGTTCCGTCTGGACGATACATTTGTGGTGGACGCCACCAGGCGAGGGAACGTATCCAGGTTCATTAACCACTCCTGTGCGGTGAGCCTCAACCAGAGGGCCCAGCAACCAGCCGGAGAAACAGGCAGATGCGGAGACGGAGAGGCACATAAGGAATGCTCGCAGGACACTTCGTGACAGAAAGCACCAAAGCGACTTTTGTCTCTTTAAGTGTCTTTTTAATTGTCTCCTTCGGTGTCCTTCGAGTGTCCCTTTCAGTGTCTCTTTCAGTTTTTCTTTCAGTGTCTCTTCCAGTGCCTCTTTCAGCGTTTCTTTCACTCTCTCAGTGTCTCATTCTCTTTCAGGATCTCTTTCAGTGTCTCAGTGTTTCTTTCATCGTGTCTTCCAGCGTTTCTTTCAGTACCTCTTTCATTTTCTCTTTCAGTATCTTTTCCATTGTGTCGTTTAGTGCCTTTTTTAGTAGTTCTTTCAATGTCTCTTGTGTGTGAATATCCCTTTAAATCGTTTTTATGAAAAGCGGCTGCATGCGCTTCGTTGTTGTTTGTTTTGGGTCTTGGCGGTTGTGGTGTTTGCAGCCGAACTGCACGTGCCGCATCTTGGTGTGTGAGGCGGGGCTGAAGCACATTGTTATTTTGGCCAAGGAAGACGTCCCTGCAGGGGCCGAAATAACTTACGATTACCAATTTGGCATTGAGGCTGAAGACGACAAACTCGTTTGTCTTTGCGGGGCCCCGGGCTGTCTGGGCAGAATGAACTAAACGCCCGAGACATTCCTTTTTCCGCGTCCCTGCTGCTGTCACCGCAGCACCACTGCTGCTTCGTCAACTGACTTGTTTTCTCTATTGGCGTGTCTCCTCTACTTACGTGTCTCCTCGGCATTGTGCTTTTGCTTGTACAGTTTATGATATACGACGACCCCACAAACGTTGAGGGCACAATGCCCTCTTTTCTCAAGGGAAGTTCTTTTTCAGGGAGGTGCACCTTTGTAGCAGCACAGGAGACACAGAGAGGAGACACATACGAAGAGGAGACACATACATAGAGGAGACACATACATAGAGGAGACGCATACAAAGAGAAGAAGAGGAGACATATACAAAAATAAGACACATAAAAATAGGAAACACATACAAAGAGGAGAGACATACAGAGAGGAGACACATACAGACAGAAAGGAGACACACAAAGAGGAGAGACACGCAAAGAGGAGGAAGACAAATGCAAAGCTACTTAGCTATTGCCCCCAATGCACAACAGAACAAGCATCAGCAGCAACAACAGTAGTGGAGCTGTAGCAGTAGGGAGTCTTTTAGTACATCTGTTTCACTAGACTCGCTGGTTGAGGGCGTAAAGCAAGCCTACTCGCGAGACAACAAATTAGGGCTTTCGTCTCTTGGGGGTTGCTGACACAGAGCAGCAACGCCTTTTGTTATTCAATCGAAAAACTCTAAACGGGGTGTAGATACACCCCAGCAGCAGCGCGTCCTGCTGCAGGAGCGTGGGGTGCTTGGCAGCCATGCAGCCCTCCCAGGGTGGGTGCTGTGGGATGTTAGAGATGGAAAGAGCATGAAAGCTGCAGAAAGCGTTCAAAATCCTGCAGCAGATGAGGCACAGCAAAACACTCAAAGAGGGGGAACTCAGAGAGACAGCACAGCCAGAATAGTGAACTAGCAGCAGACAGCCCAGCCACTTTTCCTGTACCCTTCGTACCTGCAATGTCACGCGGCCGTCCCCATCGACGTCTCCGGCGCTCAAAATCGCCTGCACCTGCATGTCTGCGTGCAGCAGCAGCAGCAGAGCAGCAGCGGCACTTGCACGCCAGTAGCATGTGCAGCAGAAATCAAAAGCTGATGGAAAGGCTACTGTTCGATTCTGCCCTTCAACTTACCAAGGGCCTGTGGGTCTCGGTCTCGCTCTGTCTCCTTAATGCAGCACAACAAGTCCGAGGAGCTCAGCACGCCATCACCCGTGCGGTCCAGCATCCTGAAAGCTGCTCTGCAGTAACAGCAGCAGACAGCCCACAGTCCTGTCTCTGCTGAAACTTCTACCTATCTACAAAGCAAAAGACGACAGAGGAGACACGTCAGAGAAACCAGAGACACACAGACAGAGGAGACAGCAGAGACAGATACGTGGAGAGTATATTTGCGCATGCAAGCTGACTTGCGCAGTGCTGGCTGAGAGGCCATGAGAGAGGCGTCTAGCGTGGCAGCAAGAAACTCGGATAGTTCAATGGCCCCGCTTCCATCGGCGTCGATTTCCCCTCCGATCACCAGCAACTCCAAGTGCAGCACCAGCCATCGGGAAGCCCAGTTAACCCACTGGTCTTCTTCTTCCTGCTTCTGCTCTGCTGCTGCTGCTGCGACATCTTGTTTAATCTGCTCCTCGAAGGGCAGGCAGAGTTGCTGCTGAATTGCGGTGAGCAGCAGCAGAGACATCATCCCATCAGCAAAGTCTCTGTGAGAAAGTAGGCCATCTCCGTCCTTGTCTAAAGATAGAAAGAGAAACTCCAACAACCGTCTCTCCCTTAACAGCTCCTCCTCAACCTCGTTGCGGCCCCACCGCTGTCTCCCCACCTCAGACAAACAAGGACTCGATTCTAGAGACCGTCGCATGCGGCAACTGTCTCCTCTCTGTTGCTGCTGCTGCTGCTGCTGCTGCTGAGATCGCACATCTGCCACGCTTGAGGAGTGAGGAGGCGGATGCTGCATTCCGAGCATCAGCCTGCTGCTACTTGTGCTGCTGCAGCTGTTGCTGCTTCTGGAGCTGCCGATGCTTAGCAGCATGGGCTTCTTCTGGTGATGGTGGTGGTGGTGAGTGGAGCTTTGGGGAAAGCGGAAGGCTGAGGCGGCATGGCAGCTGCAAGAGCACGAGGGCAGCGGCCATGCGTCTTTGCACATGCAGCAAGACTGCGCCATTACTGCTGCTGCTGCAGTGTCTCCTCGATGGTTGCTGCTGCTGCTGCTGCTCCTGGTTGCGAAGGGATCAAAGCAGGAGCGGGGAAAGGGCATCTCTTGGCTAACAGTTGGTGAGTGGGGGGGAGCGGCGCTGCCACGCACTGCAACGGCAAGCGCAAAAAGAGACTGTCTCCGTAACAGAGACCCCTGTGTCGCCGCCCTTAGCCGCCGCAGCAGCTCCTCTGCTGCTGACGTGTAATGCAGCAGATGAAGCTCGTGCTGGCCTAGGGAGCACAGAAAATCATTCCGCTCCTCCTGCTGCTGCTGCTGCTGCTGGGGCTGCCACGATGAAGCAGTGGGAGACATCACCGCGAGGCACAGAATCCCATCAAGAGCTCCTCTGCCGCCGCCAAGGTTGTTGCTGCTACTGACGGAGGCACAAGCTAAGGCCTGCAGCCGCTGCAGCGCAACAGCAACACGCCTAGGGACATGCAGGTGCGGCCGTCTCTGCCTGGGCTGGGCCTCAGGCAAGGACCCCAACAGTGCGCCGCTGACTTGCTGCTGTGGCTGCTGCTCCAGCTGCTGCTGCAGCAGCGAGGTACTATCATCAGAAGCAGCATCAGCTGCTGCTGATGATGGGAGCGTCTGCCGCGCCAAAGGTACCCGCATAGCAAGAGTTGCTGCAGCAGCAGTTGCACCTGCAAGGGCAGCCGGAGTGCTTCGGCTGCACTCTGTCTCCGCAAGGCCATCGAAGAAGCTCGATATCGTAGGCGAGTTGTCTTTAGGCTGAGGAGACAACCCCGGTCTTTGCTGCACCCATACATCGCGAGCACGCCCCGCCCGCGGCACCTCCAGTGTTGCGCTGCTGTTTCTCCTGCTGCTAATTCTGCTGCCCCTCCTGCTACTAATTCTGCTGTCTCTCCTGGTGTTAATTCTGCAGTCTCTCCTGTTGCCACCGTAGAGATGAGCCGAGGAAGAGGACACAGAATCCAGCACAGCAAGAGTGTCTCTCCGGTGTCTCTGCTGCCGAAGCACCAGCGAGGGGAGACCCTCAGCATTGCTGCGGTAGCTGCATGCAGTGCTGCCGTGCTGGCTGTTGCTGCGCTCGTTTTCAACGTTGAGGCAGCAGCTGTCTCTTGACGCACACGAGTCCTCGCCAGGGTGTGTCAGGCGAGGCGCAGGACAGGTGGGCGTACAGCAGAGCTCCCCTTCTCCGCTAGAGTCGCAAAGCGCCGTTAACTGCAGGCCCGGCCCTGAAAGGCTTTTTCTGCTGCTGCTGATGCTGATGATGCTGCTGCTGCTGCTGCTGCAGTCGTTCGTACCCCTATTGGAGCACCAGCAGAGGTAGGCGCTGCTGTCGTTCTGAAACTCAAGGCTGGAGCAACTCGCCATCCGCTGGTGCCGCTGAAGAGACGGCAACTGGAGGTGCTGCTCGTCTCCTCGCTTGCTTGCATCACCAGCAGCAGATTCACCAGCAGCAACAACTGTCTCTTCCCATGGCCATTTGGGAACAGCAGTACGACCCCGATCGAAAGGTAGGGATGCAATCTGAGTAGCAACCTCTGCTGCTGTTGATGCTGCAGCAACAGCAGCAGCAGCTTTTGCTATTCGGCGCAGACCTGCAAGCCGCCTGTCTCGTAGCCTAATGGGGGCACCAGAATGAGCTGTTTCTACAGCTTCGCTTGCGGCGGCAGCAACAGCAGCACTGGAGACAGCCCGACAAGGATACCCATGCGGCCCGTGCCAGGGACGGCCGTCAGTGCATGCAGCAGCAGCAGCAGAAGCAGAAGCAGCGGCAACAGTTGCTGCTGACTGTGGCTCTTCGACACTCTCGTGCAAGTTTGCAGCCACTGCTGCTGCTGCTGAGAACCCTTCAGGTTGAGTTGTGGCAGCAAACGGCTGGCTAACAAATTGAGGCGTTGAAGCACAACGGCAGTGAGGGTTGTTGCAGCTATCCGAGACTTGGATAGGATAAGGCATCCTAGAAGGAGACATTTTCCTCGTGCTCCAAGTACCAGATGATGAAGTCGGAACGGCTGCATGCGCCGCCGCTGCTGCCGCTGCTGCTGCTGGAATTGGCAGGGGCAGCGGGAGCACGCTGCTGAAAAAACTGCTGCCTAAGGCCTCAACCACAAGGAGACGCCACGCAGGATCCGGCTCCAAAAGACCAACTACCAACTCGAGAGTATCGAAGGCGACTTCTCTCCAAACAGGATGGGAAAATGTCAGATGCCCATGCAGCACCTGCGGCAGCAACGCAACAGCAGCAACAGCAACAACCACTGCAGCAAACGCCCTGACACGGACAGCACCACCAGCCTTTGTCTCCTGCCTCAGTGGAGCACCAAACACTCCACACTAACCAACATAGAGAGCTACCACGCAAACACCAGCAACGCCAACAGCAGCAGGACCACCACCACCAGCAGCAGCACTAAGACTAACAGCAAGACCACCAGCCGCAAAAGCAGCAACAGCAGCAGCGAGACCAGCAGCAGCGCAGCAACAGCAACAGCAAGACCACCAGAAGTAGCAGCAAAACCACCAGCACCAGCCGCAGCAAGAGCACGCGCAAAACCAGCAGCAACAGCAGCAAGACCACTGGAAGCAGCGGCAAGACCACTAGCAGCAGCAGCAAAACCAGCACCCGCAAGAGTAGCAGCAGCAAGACCAGCAGCAGCTTACATCGTAGGCTACACTGGCGTCGTCTGGCCCATCGAATGGCAGCTCGCCGCAGAGCAAAAGATACAACAGCACACCGCAACTCCAAGCGTCTGCCCGCTCTCCATCATAGCCTAAAACCGGTTTTTGCTGCTGCTGCTGCTGCTCCTGTTGCTGCCGCTGCTCCCGCTGCTTTGCCTGAAATTGCTGCCGCTTACCGCGGGCGTGGCACTTTTCGATGAGGTCCGACGACAGACGCAGCACCTCGGGAGCAACAAAACAGACTGTTCCCACCACCGATTGCAGCAGCTTTTCCCCGTCTTCCTGCTGCTGCTCCAGCTGCTGCTGCTGCTGCTGTTCCTGCTGCTGTTCCTGCTGCTGTTCCTGCTGCTGCTGGTCACGAGTGGAGTCTTCAGAAGCTGCACAGTCCTGTCTTTTGTCAGAGTGCAGTCCGTTTGCAGCCGAACTGCCGGGGGAAGCAGCAGCAGCAATTGGTGCAGCGGGAGAAGCTAAAGCATGGGGTGTATCCGGAGGTGCAGCAGCGGCAGCAAGCGGAGCAGGGGAAGAGGCAAGAACTTGGGGTGTATCGGTAACTGCAACAGCAGCAGCAGCTGCCTCCACAAGATCAAAAAGCGAGTCGTTTCTGTGGACTGCTCGGCTTGGCCTGAAGCGCTTGGCTAACCCAAAATCCGCGAGTTTCAACGTGAGGCTCCCAGGCTCAGCGAAGAGGAAATTCTCTGGCTTTATGTCTCTGCAGCAACAGCAGCAGCAGCAGCAAGGAAAATACTGACTGCAGCAACACACAACTCTACAAGACTGCAGCAGGGCGCATCAGGCACAGGAGAGACAAGTGTCTCTTGCTGCAGCGGCAACAAAACCAGCCCAAGAAACGCAAAAGAAAAACCTGCCTCTCCAGTAAGGGACTCGCCCTTGTTTCTAAAGCAGCAGCAGCAGCAGGATTAACCTGTGGCAAATTCCGTGTCTGTGGCAGCAGTGCGTAGCAGCAAGGACTTGGTACATGAGAAGCGCAGCTTCTTCGCGAGTGAACGGGGGAGAGAGATGTCTTCCTTCTCTGTCGCAAGGCTCAGCCCGAGACACTCGCTTGGCTAGCTCGTCAAACAACTCACCCCCACGGCATAGCTCCATCACCTGCAGCAGCGGCAAGCATGGCAGCAGCAGCAGCAGCAATCGCGCTTCTGCTGCTTCTCAAGCTGCGTGCGCGGTGCAAGCAAGAAGACAATTCAACCACATGCAACAAGAGACAGACAGCAAAAACTAAAAAGGATAACAAAAAAAAGAAAAGAGAGACAAAGAGAAGACAGAGAAACAAGGAGACACAAATCGCATGGCACTGGGGCCTAAACCTCAAAACTTGGAAACAGCAGAAAGAGCGCTAGTAAGATCACAAGAGACTGGAGAGAGAGACACGAGGAGACAGAGACAGCAGCAGGATGCGGTAAGACAAACCACAAAGAAATCTGCGGTGTCATCAAAGCAATCGAAAACCTTCACGATGTTTGGGTGGTCCATCTCCCTCATCAAAGCAACTTCTTCGCGCGCCATGGTGACGGCATGCGGCGTGCTGCAGCAGCAGCAGCAACAATACAGTAGCATCAGCAAACCACTCCTAAAGCTGTCACCCTTCTGTCTCCTGCTGCTGAGACATAAGCTTTGACGGATGGAATCGGCAGCAGCAGCAGCGGCAGCAGCAGCAGCGTAAGCAGCAGCTGGAGCGTGCCTCTTTGGTATTCTCTTGACGGCTCTTTGAATGCCAGAGATTCGCTCCACTCCGACAAACACCTCCCCCCACGACCCCGAGCCGATGCGCTGCTTAAGAACATAATGCTGGAATATCTTCGCTGTCGAACCCATCCCAAACTGCAGCGCATCCAACAAAAACTCCCACAGCGCATGCAGCAACCCAGCCCAAACAAAAACCCATGCAACAACACCCACCACTGCACCTTTGGAGATTCTTCACAACCACCAAAAACAACAACGCCACTCCATGCAGACCGCACAGCCAGAGAGCATGCACAGCAGCAGCAACCGCAGAAACAGCAGCAGCAGCACAAGCAGCAGGAGCAACGGCAGAAACAACAGCAGCAGCAGCAGCAAGAACGCACTCCGCCCTCAGGATGAAAGCCTGAGTGAAGTCCCTTGCAGCTCAAAATGGCCCTCAAGGGATAAGTGCCTGCCTGCCCATAGACCTCCTGGTCCGCGCTGTACAGACGCCGCAAGTCTGCAGCAGACATATTGCCGGATCGCGGAATTTTCTTGTTGTTGCTGTTGCTGCTGCCAGCTGAAAGCAGCACTGGCCCCTGTGGCAGCAAGGATTTGCTGCCGCTGCTGTTGCCAGCTCCATCCTCGCTGGTTGCTTCCGCATGCCCTGCACGCCCTCGCAAGGCCGACGTCCTCCCTCCAAGAAAAATGGGGCCCAGCTCATGAGAAGAGCTAGCTGCAGCCCCGTGGCCGAGTGCTGCCATCGGCTCGCTGGTGCGTCCCCAACTGCTACAGCCACCTGCTGCTGCTGCTGCTGCTGTTACTTCGAGCCCAAAGAAGCTGCATAGGAGCGCTCCAGAGGCTCTTCGGGGGGGGCCAATGGACCCCACAGCCACTGGCACTCCCGCGTCCCACGCCAGAACAGACTCCGTCTCGTTTTATGGAAAATGTCAATGCAAGCCCACAAAGAATGAAATTTGCAGCGTCAACAAGATACAAATACGCGTGAATCAGTACACCGCAGTTCTGCTGCTGTTCGCTGCCGCTGCGTTCTGCTGCCGTTTACTGCAGTTGGCTGCCCCTAAGACGGCGCTCGAGACACTCTAGAGGTGTGTGCAGCTGCACGCTAAACCTGCTGCTGCAACAACATTGGATGAGGGCCTTGTTGCGCCCACCGTTGCCGTGTGTGTTTAGCTACCAGGTGCCAAACAAAACGGTGAGGGTGAAGGCGCCAACACAGCAAGAGCTGGTTCAGTGCATGCACAGCAGGAAGAACGTGGAAAATTTCAATGCTGCTATCGCTGGGGCTGGCTGGCTTTGTAGAGAGCAGTCGCACTTGTCGGCCGGGATCGAGTCCACAAGTACTTCGACATGCAAGATATTACAAAAGCAATGAGTGAAGTTGAGATGCTGGTGTCAAGGGAACGGTCTCAGGCGCATGTGTGTGAATAAAGTTACTATGCACTGCTGCAGCGTCAGGTTCAAAACTGTCCTTTTAGCTGCAAAGAGAGTCTACGATAACTAGCAAGTATTATAGACATGAAACAAATAAAGATGTTGCTGTTTGGGAAGATCTTTGCCGTTTTTAACCCTAGACGCTGCGCCCTCACCTGAAGAATATTAGGGCTGCAGCGCGAATGGTTGGCACTCTCCTTCCATTACACGCGCTTACACAACTCTATAGGAACTGCATGCATTTCAATGATATATTTTTTAATGGAATTGCCTTTAGAGGGTAGTTGCCTGAACAATGTAGCTGCAAGTAGCAAACAACACCCAGAATTTTAAAATGGTGAGCTGTAGCTTTCCATTCCACCCACTTATATAAGTACTGTGCTGCACCTCGCCTTCAATACAAACTAATTCACAAATCAAAATTCTAAACTACGAAAGTTTAACGATCAGAAATAGAGCAGGCGCATACTTACTGCAGTACAGTAAGAAACCGAGACCGCATTACAGAGTCAGTCGTCGTCGCGGAAGCAGCGAAGACACAGCCTACAGTCTTTTCTCGATTGAGACTGCACAGGGATATCTTTAAAGTGACCGACAGACTTTCAGCATTTGCCTGCCTGCACTTTTATTTGTGATTCAAAGTATATCGCGTGCTCCGACGTAGGCTATACCTAGCATTCAAAACATTTTTCGTTTAAGATGTGTAGCTCAGGCTAAGGCAGCGTTACGATTGGTGACGAACCGTGAAAGCCCCCCGGCATTTTGAATCTCTGCATAAACGTTTTATTTATTTAAGTATTTTGAGATAGTGGGTTGGCAATAACTTCTTTGTTTGCCAAGATTGCGAGATCTTGAAGGGCGTGTGAGCGAGTGACTTGTCTTAACCGGTCGTCTCCGTTTTCACTGAAGTCCTGCATTTTTCTAGCCAACAAGAGGCTGGAACAACGTCAAATATTTTATTCTTTTGCTATAGCCTAAGGAGTAGGCTTGATTAAAGGGAAGTCTAGAAAAGCCTTTTGCGCTATCCTACTAAGAAACGGAAGCTGTCGTGTAGGCACCAGGCTAATGAAAAATAAATTGACCTTTCTGAACTGAGTTCAACAGATATAAGCCGAAAGAAGCCTTATAGTAGTTAGATCTCTGCCTCTAACATTGAGAGCTGGAAAACGTTTAAAGCTAATTCGAACTTCGGGGACTTGCCAACACTAAAACAAATAGATAGGGCTGGGGTTTTAATTTATTGTTCTGTACAGGAAGAATGGGGGATTCAAGTTATCTGCACAATTAAGTAGACAACCGCCAAGAAGCTCGTCTTAAAGAACCTTGTCTGCAGCAGCACACCTCCAACCTGCACTCCTGAGTAAGAAATTGAAAGACACACAGCAAGTCCATAAATTCATATACACCTTAAACCGGCGCAAGACCGGGGATAGAGGCAGTTAAGGCTAGAGCAAAAGGACTCTCTGGATGAAAGATACATGGAGCATAAGACAAGGTTAGACGCACAAAGTGCTGGGAGAAGAGCCGCGGAAAGCACAAGGAATCCACAAACCCAGTTAAGGGTCAAAAGGCAGGCTAAAGAGAAGTTGAATATTGCTAGCAGACAACAATCTCTACAAGTTCCTTAGGCTAAGAAGGAATTGTACGTTTCCTTAAAAATGATTGAAAAACTTGAAGTTGAAGTTAATATACGAGTTAGCCTTCTACCTGCAGAGAAAGCTGCGTGCGTTACGAGAGGTCACGTTGCGCTGTCAAGATAAGACAGCGACCTTGGACTCGGTAACTGCCTATCGTAGACGGCAATTAAACCCAAAAGCTTTATGTTAAAGAATTCTAGCGTCAACTGATTGTCTTGTGGGGAGCAAGGGCTATATTTAGCGCAGCCCAGAGGCATGAAGTCTTGGGAAAAAATAGCTCAATTTTAAAATCAGGAACATGAAAGCTTGAAGAAAGAGATTCTTTTCCCGACTAGGGTTCCCTTGGTGCTGAGACGACTGGACAGCTCCTCAGACGCTCCCCACAAACCGACCCTTGCAGGTTCTTTAGAAGCAGATCTAGCGACACTGGAAACCCTTTGGTCGCCCATGAGTTGGAAAAAATGGGGACCGATTGCATAAAGCCACTTATCGCGGGAACTCAGTCTTCTCTCCAGCTGGAGAATGCCCCAGGATGAGAGATGCTGCGGTACAAGTGGTGGTCTTTCCAGAGATCTAAAGAGACGCTGAGGATGAAGGTGCTTCCAAAAGTTGATGCTTGTGCAGCACCTGCCAGCCAACGACTTGTTCTTGCGTTTGCATTAGCAAGCCTCCTCGCTGCTCTGCCACTTCCTCTCTTATTGAGCCTCTGCTTTGCTGCCTCTGCTGCTTACTTTGAGGTCAACAAGCGCTATTTGCCCCTAAGGACATTTTAGATTTTAAGGCCTGAAAATGGGTTGCACGAATTGCCAACAAGTGAACCCCAAGCACCTACAGCCTGCCATGCTGGCCGGCGAGAAAGCTCTCACATTGAAAACTGTCGATTTGAACTATAGAAGCCATTCACCAAAACAGGGGGAAATTCAGTGGGGTGTGCAGACAAGTTGTTTGCAGAATGGTAAGTACGGAGCCCTCAGCTTCCATTGTTTCCTCTTTGATTACACCCCTATACCTTACACACGCAGTGTAGATGAAGTCTCTGCGCCTGTGGCACAATGCAGTATAACAGCAACAGAACAACAACAACTGTGTGGAGAGGTACACTGGAGAGACAGCCTGATGTTCCTGCCGTCTGCTCGCAGTTAACCTCCTTGCACACATCAGCAGATTGGCTTGCCTGCAATTTTGTAAGGCGTTAATTTCCACGAACAGAAAATGAAGGGTTAGGGCTCGTTGCTGTTGCCAAGACTAGTCACCCTCTTCTACGAGTGGTACACAACACCTCAGTTTCCTTAATCTGTCTGTTGCGCTCTGGCCTCTCGAATTTCAAGGCCTCAACGCCGGTCTTTCGCAAAAGTGGCTTTGCATGGGCGTAGGCCACAAGGTATTGAAATTGCCCGTTTAAGGATATTTTAAAGAAAGTAATCTTCGGTCCCTCTTCAACTCTGCTCCTTCCTATGGCTACGCCCGCAGGCAGCATCGGAGCGCCATGGTTTGGCACCATTCGTAACACCTAGTGCAGCAATTGCAATCAAGAAATTTACAGGATATGAAACCAGGAAAGGTCTGTGGCTGTTGGCGTGTGCGGATGGAGGGATGCACACAAACAGGGAAGACGATGCATATATTTCCCAAACTCAAAATGCTAAAGCTAAAGGACATGGCTGAGGCCTTAGTTGCAATGTCTAATAGCATTGAACTTGTTATGGGGGAGCGACGGCATATATAGGAGGAGATTACCAGCGAGCAAGAGGGTTTCTTACTGCGGATTCGATACTACAAGCAGTCCACCTCATTTCCTTAAACTACTACTGCATTACAAATACTGCGGTTAGTTTTTTTTGTTTAACTTGAGGAATACCAGCACCTCTTTCTTCTCTAGGTCTGTCTCCTCATGCAGTGTTACTAGAGGGGGTGTTGCCATCCCAGCGCTTCGCCAGTAAACCCCACGCAGGAGTGTCTGGTTTTTTCTTTGTGATTTCCTTTAACTTGTTTATTTTTATTTTTTATAAACTTTGACTTTCCTTCTTTGCAAGAGGCAGCGAGCCTCCTCTCCCGATCCCCACCGACCCCAACACACGCAGCAATTTGATAGCGTTGTTGGGCGTAGCTTTACGGTTGGCAGACGGCCTTGTTCTCTGTTTCCAGCCGCTGCAGTGCGTCCTTACGCGAGGCATTTTGGGCATCCGTGGAGCAGCAGCACAAGCCATGGCGCTGCCCTTACACCCGGCGTTTCGGGAGTCTTCGAAGCGTCGGCTGCCTTCGTTTGGGCCTGGGGAGGCGCAGGTATCGGACGTTCTTGGGTTGGCTTGCTGCTCGCCTCCTAAGGTGAAGGCGCGCCGCATTGAGGCCCCCACAGGTTCCCTTGTCTTATTAGACGGAGTTAAGGAGGTAAGCTGGGCTGCCAACCCTCGAGCCCGCAGCCCTCTGACTTCTCCTTTGAAGCGGCGCTTGCAGAGTTCCTTAGACGTGAAGGATTGCGGCTCTCTGCCTACGAGTGCAGCTGCCGTTTCAGCCGCCGAAGCTGAGAGCCCAGCGAGCAATTTGCTGAGATCTCCTGTTCGTCTTCACTTTCCACTTTCGAGTGCCGTGGCCACACAGGCAGGTCCCCGGCTGCCGCCGTTTCCCTCTGCAGCCGCAAGCTGCGTAGCTCCCGTTGCAGCAGCTACTTCGGACAGCTCATGTCTTTTGTTGTCTTCGCCAGCACGGAGGCAGAGGCCTCGTGCGGTTGCAGAGGCCCCACAGAGCAAGCGCATTACGGCAGGACCGCCTGCGGCTCCGCTGCCGTTTGGTGCGCTGTCACTTCTGACCACAGCAGCAGCAGCTGCTGCTGCTGCTGCTGCTGGATCGGGGGGTTCCCAGGAGACAACAGAAGCAAGTTTAGTGCTGCAGGAGCGGCCCTCATTCCTTGCGGAAGCAGTGTCTCCTTTCAGCGCAAGCAGACGCCGCAAAGATCCTGCTGCTGCTGCTGCTGTTTCGAGAGAAGCCGTGGTGGCAGCAGCAGCAACAACTCCGTCTTCGGCAAGGCGGACAGCAGGGACTTCGAGAGGCCTTGATGGAGATACCATAGACTACAAAACGTCTCCTGTTAGCAGCAGGAGGCGTGCGTCTCCTTATCACAGCAGCAGCAGCAGTGCAGCAGCAGCTGGCTTCGACGCTGAGGTCCTTTCGCCTTTCCGCTTCACCCCACCGAGGAAGAAGCCTTTGTTTTCTTTTGACTGTCTTCCTGGCACGCACACTAAACCCCAGCAGCAGCAGCAAGCCGCAGATGCGTGCGAGCTACGAATGACACCGCAGCAGATCGCTTCATTGCAGCGACTTTTCGCAGTCCAGCAGCAGCAGCGGAAGGAAGGCTTTTGCTGCAATTCGGTTGACAGCTTGGCGGCAGCAGAGGCCCCCGTTGCTGCAGTGAAGCTCAGCAGACAGCTGGAGCGCCTCCGCCGTCTCTATGGACTGTGAGCTATACTTTTCAGTGTAACAGCGGCAGCAGATGCTGCTGCTGCTGCAGTTGGCGTTACTTTAACAACACCAGCAACAGCATTAGCAGGTGCTGCTGCTGCAGCTTATCCCATAATTTTTTTGCATTTACTGCAGTGGTGGCAGGCGTAGGTGTTTCTTACCTCTTGCGTTGTTCGTTGGCGATGTTTCGTTCCCCTTGCTGCTGCTGCTGCTGCTGCAGGTTACGAATTCTTTTTGACAGATTGCATGACCGTGGAGAGCCTCTCCTGCTCTTTTCTGTTATTTTGCCTGCCTACTCAAAGCTAGCCCTCACCCATCAGCCCCGCAACGCCTCGGAGTCTCCTCTCCACTTTGATAGCAGCACCAGCAGCAGCAGCAGCAGCAGCGGGTCTATGTACGGGATGAGCGGTGGCAGCAGCAAAGTTAGAAACGATCTTGTAAAAGATGTCGGCCGACTGGTGTGGCTTGTGCCTCAGCTGCTGCAGTGGCGCCCACGGCGGCTGCAGTGTACCACAAGAGCAGCAGCAGCAGCAGCAGCAACGTTGAGTCCACAGCAGCAGCAGCAGCAGCAGTATGACATTCAGATGGTAGAACTGAAAGACGGAGTGCAGCTTGCTGCGCGTGCGAGGGATAGCGAGCAGCGCCAGCAGCAGCTCTACCGCCGGCTTATTGCTTATACACTGCAGTGGCAGAACTGCTGCCTGCAGCAGCAGCAGCAGCAGCAGCAGCAGGACGAGGTTTTGCTGTTGCGGAGAAGCAGGGAGCTGCTGATGCAAGAAGGCCGTTGGGTCCCAGGCTTCAATGTGGAGACAGTCCCCTCGCCGCCCTTTGCTGCACCTCCAGAGCTGAAGCAGGAGCCGCGGCGGCAGCTGCTGCCTCAGCAACCCCCGGGCGCCTTCAGGGGAGACACTTTGATAGGGACTATCGGAGGCAGTCAGCTTCGCTGCACTCTCCAGCAGCAGCAGCAGCAGCAAGAACAAGAAGACAGCAAAGTGGTGTCCCATGGCGCTGCTCCAGTAGCTTTAAGCAGCGCCTCCTCCGTTAATTGCTGTAGGAAGCCGCAGGCCTCAAGCCCTCTGCTGCTTTCGCCTCTCAGTCGGGGGAGGGACCCTCTGCGGCGCTTGCCTCTCTTATCCTCCCGTCTTGGGGAACGCAGTCCCAGTCTGTCTCTTGACCGCCGATCCACCTCCAACAGCACAAGCCCTACGAGGTAGCTAGCCACCTTGCTGGCTAGCCACCTGGCTGGCTAGCTACCTGGCTAGCTAGCCAGCCACAAATCTGCACAGTTCTTTCAGAGAGCAACGATGGCGCTTTATAGCGGTTGTTGACAGCGCATTTTGTGCAGCTTCTCATGGGAGTGCTAGCGACGGTCTCCGATTTTCTGTGCTGTCTCTGTCTATTTACAGAAGCCCCGTCTCCGAGCGTCTTCGCCGCAAAGTAGGCGCAGCAATGCAAGGCAGATAAGGGGACTAGCAACTTCACCCCGTCCAATCCAGCTAGCTGTTTGGGGTGGCGTTGTAACCCACTCTGCTGTGAGATCGCGAGCGACGACGTTGGCAAACAACTGGCTGCATAGGGCTGCATGCGCTATATGCCGTTTGCTTGTCCCCGCGTTGGGTGTTGCTGCAGACGGAGGAGCGCATGGCTGCTCGCCGTAAGGAAGAAGCCGCTAAGCAGCTGGGGAGAGAACTTTATGAGTGGGTCCAGCTAGTGGGGCTGCTAGCTTAAATCCTAAACCCTTCACCCTCAGCATTCCACACAAACCCTGGTTGCGGATTGCGCACAGAGTGGGCTTGCTTACAAGGCCTGTGGGTAGCCGTCTTTACGTGCGAGTTGTGTCCCTCTTGCTGTTTCACTCTGAAGCAATCTCCAGAGGATCACCGAAGCTCAAGTGGTGCTGCAGTGCCTCCTCGATGCTTGCGTCTACCAGGACCGCCGCCCTGTAAGGCAGAAGCTGCAGCTAGCTATGGGAGCTTGGAAGCTCTGCTGGAGAGCGAAGCGCAGCACGTCTGTCTGCTGGTGGAATCTGTGGCTTTTGCAGCGCATTGATATACGCGTGCTGACGGATTTGTTTGTTTCCAAAGTTGTAACGCCGCTTCCTCCTCAAGCCGTTGAGAGAGCCGTTCTGTTGCTGGAGAGCCTGGCGCCTTCTTCGTGAGTTCCACCTCTTTCTAGCGCATGCACCAAGGCCCTTGCCCTTCCTAAAGCTCGTGGCTAGCTGCAAAACTTTTTCCGAGTGTGTGCGTTTGCGTCTCCCCAGCATCCAGCTGCGCTCCAATGTCATTACGCTTAACGCCACAACAGAGTGCGACACAACCCCACCCAAAACACAATGCTAGCGGTTTTTAGCCGCAGACCCTTTAGTGCCGATGT
Source organism: Eimeria falciformis (assembly GCA_002271815.1). NCBI lineage: Eukaryota > Apicomplexa > Conoidasida > Eucoccidiorida > Eimeriidae > Eimeria > Eimeria falciformis. The sequence goes on from NPHX01000627.1 coordinate 133,537, forward strand.
TGTCATCAGTTCGGCTGCAAGAGTCATGCATTACATTAATTGCTTCTGCTCACTTACTGCTTTCTGCGAGCTTCAGCCCATCAGCACTGAGGAAAACGCTAGATGCCAAGCTGCAGGAAGCCGAGGCAGCTGCACTTGCTGCAGATGCCAAGTAGCGGCACCTCGTGATGGCGCGTGTTGCAGTTGAACCAAACGAGCTGCTAGCTAGCAGCATAGCTAGCCAGCTAGCAGGATGGCTAGCTAGATGGATTGCCGAGGGAGTGGGAAGACACCGACCAATCGCCTCTTTAAAAGTGGAAGCATATCTTTAAAACCGTTGATGGCACGCAACTTGCTTGGGTTGTAGAAGGTTGAAGAAACCGTGCAAAGCTTTGCATCATGCGTTTGTGTTGTATTTATTTTATCGGCTGGTTTAGTTTAATTTCTGCAGAAGCTGGCACACCACGAGGCAGCACGCGTTCTCCGCTTTCCGTGGATGGATGGGACGTGCAAGGCGCTGGGAGCCTGCTGCCACGGAGGCCACATTGGTATTTGTTTTGATTTCGCAGAAGGTAAACGCGAGCCCTCATTTGTCTATTGGTTATTTCCTCTTTTATCCGCAATGGTCTCCGCCGCATGCAGGCAGGGGCTCCCATGGGCCACCCAGGGCCGTCTTGACGTTGCGTACTGTGCTGCATTTGTCTTCCAAAACACGTCTACGTGTTAAAACATTTAAATGGGCTGCAGGATAGTCACCAGCAGAATGCGTTTTGCCATGAACGCTAACTGCTTGCGCATGCTTGGGAATAGCTCTAGCGCAGCACACGCGGTAAAGTTGTGCAGCCCATTTGTGATGAAGTGAAATTCATGGAGGCGTTGTCAGCTTCATAAAAAAGATAAATCTGGAAGTCGAACGCAGATTGCAGGCCCCTCCTGGGCCCTCAGGCGTTTGCCCACGTGTTAGCTACGCACCGATCGCAATGCTGCCAACGGGGTAATGGGAGACGCGACTCCAAAAGCGCAAGTACTTACTAGCAGTCTAACTGGATTGAGAAGCACGAGACCGTGGGCTTGAAGAGAAGTGACAGTTGCAAAGTAGCAGGCTTTCGATTCCCATCAAGAGTGGGGAGGGTAGTTGAAGCCTAAAGTGGTAGTCGACGCAGAGAGAATACAGTCCAAAAAAGGATAAGAACTGAGAATAAAATCTGAAAGACTACAACTAGAGAAACCTGAAGTGCATGCTAGATTGAAGGATACTGAGGGTCATATCCGATATTACGTACTTGCACGAACCGAATCGAGCTTGCTTCTCGCTAGAGGAAAATATCAAAAAAAGTAAACGCCAAGCTTTATAAAGAAATAACGAGTTGCTTAAATCCAATAAACTTAAAGAAGGGCTAGGGGCTCAGCTGGGAGGATACAGAGCTCATTTTGATTAGCTATCCCAGGCTATTTATTATAGCGAGAAGAGCGCATACAACCTTACAGCGATTGACTGAAGAAAACAACTTAACCAACAAAGAGATTATAAAGAGATTGGTTACTCAGTCAAGATCCTATCAACCTACTTGTGCACAAGATTGCGGCGAAGTGCCTGTGTCATCCATAGGGGAATCCAATAAGAATATGTTAATCTAAACAAGAAAAACCTCAAAACTAGCTATAGCTTATGTCACAGCGCTCAATGAGACATTGAATACCAAACAAAGTTTTAAAGCAAACTAATTCAAGAACCTTCTTGGTTTCGCTTAAGGGATCCTGGTGCACTCGTTGTCGATGAGAGTGTCGCCCACCCCCTTAGCTATGCATGAAGACGCTGTTTTAAAGGTGGGTTTTCCGTTGCACTGCAGTGAATATTCATTTACGTTATCTTTTGTCCTTAAAATTACATATTTAAAATTTTTTTTAACTTTAGTATTGATCTGTTTAGAGCGCGCGCAGCGCTATTCAAATATCAACCCTTGTACTGGAAGGCTACAAGTCGGCCGTTAGGCGCCATGGACTCAGTGAGGCCTCCCACATGTTGGGGGTTCTCCACTGCACTGTGGCAGTTTGTTTGAAAAAGGGATTTACAGAAGATGCATCGCAATGTGAGCAAGAAAGCTTCTCTTTTCTTTCGTCCTCGTAACAACAGCTAGGTCATGCCGGCTGGCTCGAACGGGCACGGCGCTCGTGACCGCTTACGCTGCACAGGTATCAGGGCTACGGATCAGCAAGCACGCATTCTTTATTATAGTGTACAATAACGTGCATTACATGGATATTGGTCCCGTCGAGACGGTCGTAGCCCGCTGGGGCTAAGGCTGCCCGCCGCATCGGCACTCCATCGGGAGCCTACAGCTCTATTAACTGGCCTCTCAGCCCGTTTATCATCCTCACTCTTGTTTTAGTTAACAATTACGCGTTATATTTGGTGTCTCCTTGGCATTTCCAACTTCGCCCTCAGCTTCCCTTTTGAGAAGTAGCAGCCCCTCTCGAGGCGAGACACCGCGCGCCTCGCTGGGAAAGCCTGTTCTCAATTCCCTATGGTTGCTTCCGTGCCTTTCTTCCTTCGCATCACATTTCTTCCCGGCTGTCAACTTGCTCACGGATCCCTCCCCCTTGGTCGTGAACCCCTTCATCTTGCAAACTGAAAGGTTTGCAAGCACTGTGCAGTTTGTTGGGTCAGCTTGTGACACGCGACGTCGAAAAGCGGCAGTGTCGGGCGTCGACCCGTTTCTACCCCCTTGCAGAGGTAGTCGCGAGCCATTCTTAGTGCACTCTGAATGGCCTGGCATGAAAAGTAAAACCGACGCAAGAAGGACCACTCCACTTCTCCCCATCAGCTGCAATCTTCCTTAGTATACCTGCATTGTGGGTAATTTATCTTCACATTGGACATACCAGAAAATATTTCTGAGCCCCTTTATGTGTTCCCCAGCAGCGCTGCTGCTGGGGAAGCATACCAAACCAAGCAAGGATGGACGCCGAAAATTTTGCGAAGCTTACAACAATTTTGGACGTGCTAGATCACCACAAAAAGAGCTTGACACAGGCTGTACAGCACGAGCCCGCTTCTCAAGCCAGCCTCCCAACGCATACAGTACGCATCCTATCCAAACGATCGACACACAATGGAGGTATCTTTGGTTACGGCAGCGTCCGCTCGGGTGAGTTAAGACTCTTACCGTGCATTTGCGCGTTTTGTATCACCAGCTGTCTACTGCTTGGTAGTGACAAAATACCGGGGGGAACAGATGCATAACTGGGGAAAGCATGGCTGATGCTGGGATGATATTAGCAGACAAGTCGAGAATGCATACATCCTAGTGCCCCGTGACTGTATGCCTTTTTCTTCTATTTAAGAGCATGCACAGCAGCAGCTGTGGGGGCTGACAGGCCTCAAGTGTGGGTTTCGTTTGTTGGATCAGCGTCATCGCAACGGGAGACGTTTGCAACTGCCTTGGAGCGGCGGAAAACTATGAAACGTGCTGAGACCCTCCTCATCCGGAGGCGCACGCGAATTCGCAAATCTCTCCCGAGCCTGTCGGAGCTCGCCAGCAAGTCTGTTTCTCTTTCTTGTAAGTTGGCAATCAGCCCTACTTTGTTGCTTCGAAACTTGAGACTCCAGCCGACAAAGTTTTGTATTCTTAACAGAAGCGCGGGCAGAGGAGGGTTTTTGTGGGTCGAATCCCCTAGGTTGGTGGGCCCGTAGCGTTTGTCACAGAGTTGCAGCTTCACGACTTATCGGACCCTGCTCCCAAAGACTGTCTGGTCTTGTCAAGCTGTTGTCTTTTTGGTGGTCGCTTGTGTTATCCGTTCCTTTGCGTGCTTCCTGATGCGGGCACAGGTCTTGATCAGGAGCTCCAGGAGCACATTGTAAGCAAGGGTATGCTGCATATTTTTGAAAGCCACGCGTTGCAAGTTTCCAACGAAGATTGTGAAGCGGTAAGCGGCTGCCTTGTTTCACTCACCACTCTTGTTCCTTGTTTCGTCGGAACTAATAATCAAGTCTACTTGAGTACTGTGGCCCTGTTGACTGCCTGGGACATAGCGAGTCAAGTATCTTATCACATGCCTTCTATAGTCTCAGTTGCATAACCGGATGCTCTTTCGCAGTTGCTCAAAGCAGCCTGTCTTGATGTGCTCCTGGATGCTGTTAGAGATGCGCTTTATGAGACAGTTGTTTACTGTTTGGCTTTTGTGAGACAGTTATTGATTCTTTGGCTGCATCCGAGGGGTGGGAATGTGCGCGCAGAGAAGCGATTGCCTTGATTACATGTCCGAATCGGGATCAGAGCTTCTCCCAGATGTCGACTGGGAAGGTGATTATACCACAATGGGCACGGCGATATTGGATTGGATACTAAATTCTGGGGAAACAAAATGAACAGCACATTGTAGGAAGTCTCTTAGCCGTCACATCGTAGGTTGTAGGATTTCACATTTTCAAAGCACATGTGACTCTTGGTGTTTGCTCAGAGAGATCTCAATCTCAAGCCCTCTCGGCGTGCAGCCTGGAGAATCTGACCACCGATGACTACACCAATCTGCATCCCCAAGTCTTGGGGCAGTTGTTTGATCGGATTTTGGACTATCTTCAGAATGATTTTGAGGAGTTATTGGAGAAGCTCAAAGAACAGGTCAGCTGAGGTTTTGAGTGCAACTAAACACCAGATATTTGACCGTTAGAGTAATGTCTCAGTGGTATCTTTTGGGCACCTGCGAAGTGGGGACGACGGCTTCATGTGATTTCTTTGTTGCACGTGCATGCGCCACCTCAGAATGGCCATTTGAAGCAAGAAGTGGGGTCACTGAAAAAGAAACTCCATGATGCTGTGAAGACAAATGACCAGCAGGTTTGACGGATTTCCAACTACTGCCTCACGACGCCCTGTCTTGCATCCCAGGTTTCCAAACAGCCACGCAGCTTTTTGGGTCTAGTATGAATCAGGGTTTTGGTGAAGCACAAACACCTGAAGCCCAGAGTAGTTTGAACTGCCATCGGTATCTCGTTCGATTGTATGTAGGTGCAAGAACTCAAGGAGATGACAGAACGTATCTCAGATTTAGAAGCAGAAGGACGGGAGCTTTCAAGGCAGTTGTCTTTATTGGAATCACGCATCAAGCAGTATCAGGTGCGTACGCTTCCGAGCTGACCGTTTCAAGCATAGACGAATAAGGCTGCACTCCTGCAGAAATTAGTTCGCACATCAAGTTAAATACTCCGACAAAAGGCAGCGAGCACTTTTTTCTCCGATCTTCAGGAAAGTCAAAAAGGCTTGATGAAGATGGAGGAAGAAAAGTCTATCCTAGACAAGGAGGTCGCAGCTCTCCAGAAGCGCCTAAAGGAAATGTCTCTCCAAGCCAGCACCCAAGAAACGCAGAAGGTGACGGAACTCGCTCATGACATTGTTACCCTGAAAGGAACTACAGAGGCCCAGGATGAGGAGATCAAAGCGTTGAAGCGGGAGCTTGAACGGAAAGAGAAACTTTTAGAGACCGCAAACTTGACTTTAGCTAGCCAGAAGATTTCGACTATGGATTCTCCCCGGGGCGAAATTTCAAGCCGACAAGCGACGCCGCGCGGCTCCGCCCCTCACTTGTTTCTAGGAATGCAGAACCCCCGGAGAGTCTCCGTTAAACAGCTACTCACCGCAGTTCCTCCGGTCGCCCAGGATGCCTCGTTGTCGTTGGCCAGCGAACTCCAAATGCGAACCGAGACAGTAGCAAGCACCCAGCCCCCTAGGTGCGTGGCTGACCTAGTTCCCTTTTTTTTCTTCCTATTTCGGACCAGATCAGAACAGTTGCAGCTAGGGCCAGTCGATCTCAAACGGGTGTTTAGTCTCAGTCTTTTGCTTTGTGGTGTGCTAGAGAAACTGCTGGAGGCACCTTGTAGATAAGGGGCCATGCTGCCTTTTTTGGGATTAGCGGGCGCTATCCATAATGTGGGTTGTGACAGTAGTGTGTTCTCACTTTCTTAAGGCTTTCTTTGGTGCGCGAAAAACTGAATTCAACGCTTCTCGAGGTGGAGGAACTCAGGAAATCCAACGACGAGTTGAAAAAGGAGATCATGGAAATCCGCAAAGAAATGCAAGCCAAAGACGCAGCAATGAATCAGCAGCTGGAGGTAAGGTTAAGGAGTTGCTGCTGCGAGAAAGTATGTGTGAAGTATACGCACTCCCCGCTGCTGACTGTGGCGAACTCTCTGGCGACATTTTCACTTGGACATTTCTCTTGTCATTGGTTTATCGACGTCATTTATGAACCACAGTTACATTGTGGCGGCTTTATTGCTTCATTTAATGACGTCATTTACTGACTAGTTACTCCTCTGTACTTCCGCGTGCCTGTCTCAGGAGCGTTCTGCTGAGCTAGCAGCTGCCCGCAGTCAGCTTGAACGAGAATCGGAGGAGCTCCAACGTACTGCTCAAGCTCTCGAGGTCAGCAAAGAAGACCTTCGCATATCAAATGCCGCGCTGCTGCAAAAGACAGCGGATAATGAGAAATTACTAGCGCAAGTCGAAGAGGCGAAGCAGATGCTTCGTACTGCTCAGGTATCGGATCGTCATAACTTGGACCTAAAGACATACTGGTCGTGCTGTGAAGGGCCAATTGACTCTCATCACCACATATACTTGTACATTCACGGATGCTTAGTCTGTAGACTTATAACTGCCTTTACGTAGCCTAAAAGACGAGGGGAGTTGCACGCTGTATGTGTTACTCAGGAGAACCACGTAGAAGCCTTGGCGCGTAGGGCCTCCCCCGAAGTTGTGAAAGCTTTGGAGGACAAAGTAGCAGAACTTGCCAAGGAGCTGCGGACGAAGGCAGCTCTTCTCGACCAGTCGGAAGTGAGCTTATTACGAACCATTATGAAAGACTCACAGGAATAGTTGCAAGCAAGGCGGCTTGGGCAGGCGAGCTGCGTACCGGTGGACAACGCATATGGATAGCCGCATTGCTGACTATAATTTCTGTCTCAGGAAAATAAAAAAAAGCTGGAGGACCAGAGGGCCGCTCTCCAGCTCTGCGTAGATGCCAATATGAAGCAGATCGAGGAGCTTTCGTCACGTGTCAAGAGCCTTGAAGGGCAATTAGTTGCTAAGACAGACGTAGTAAATGCTCTCGAAGCAGAAATTGGGTGAGGCCGGGTCCCTGCCTACTTCCGTAAAATGTCAACCCTGCAGAGATCAATTGTCTTTCATTTCCTCTAGCACCTTCTTCGCCTTCTGTAGAGAAGACTTTCCGGCATGCTCAACTGTACAACATGGAATACATGCGGTTAACTAATTTGAGGTGCTTTTGTTCTGTTTATACTTAGAAAGCTGATGGAGTTGGTTCAACGCGGAGATGTGACGAATGAGGAGCGTGAAGGAGCGGAGAAACAACGAAAATCGCTTCTGGAGTTGGTGAGGTCGTCCGCCTTTGCGAACCCAGCGTGACTTTCAACGTTAATGCGAGAAGTGATGAGTGAAAATAACGTGATGATGAATTTTTCCTGTTGTCATGTGTGATGCGATACGAAGCTGGAGAAGGAGCGCAACCGCGCATCTTCTTTGGAGGAGATCATTGCCAAGCAACGTTCTGTAGAAGCAGAACGAAAGGAGTTTGAGGCCAACTCCAAGAAGCTTCAGCTTGAACTCAAGCAGCAAGCGGATTTCCTAAGGGAGCGGCTGGCCAAACAGGAAGGCGAGACAGAGGCCGTGAAACGCGAGCTGGCCGAACAAGCGAGTGCGGCAGAAAAAGCGCAAGAGGACTTGCAGCAGGCATTGCGCTCATCATACGAAAAGCTCCAGGAATTGCAAGAACAACTCGGCATGCTTACGGAGGAAAGAGACGAGATCAAGAAGCTTGCAACAGAGGAGAAACTTGAAACGGGCGAACTGACCAAGCTGAATGGAAAGCAGCAGGAGTCACTGGAGATGCGAGAGCAGGAGATCAAACAATTGCAGGAACAACTGCAAGAACACATCGAAGAGATTAAGGAGCTCACATCCAGGGAAGAGCAATACAAGGCAAAGGTTGAGCTTTTGCAAGAAGAAATATCTGCGCTCGATGTTGGGCTTCGAACAGAGAAGGAAGAAACACAGAGGCTGCTGGCAATCAAAGACGAGGAAATACGGCAGGTTGAGTTAGCCCAAAAGGAAGTTTTGGAAGCCATGAAGGAACAGATTGACAAGTTGAAGAAAGACCGGAGAAAGCTATTCGACGAGGACGCTGAGAAAGAATACTCCAAGCTCCAGCAAGAATATTCTGCCCTTTTAGAAACTGTGGACAGTCTCCGTAACGAGAACTCCGAGCTCTATGAAAAGCTCCAAAATGAGCAGTCTGATCATGCGAGCCAAGCGCAGCAACTCATTCAAAAGCATATGGAACTTCTTGACAAGTTACACGAAGCCGAAGATAGGTACAAGGAGCTCCAAAGTGTGCTTCATCAGAACACCGCAGATTACCGTAAATCCCTAGAGGATGCACAGCGAAAGCTTGCTGAGCTGCAGCCTCAGATCGAACACATGACAGTCGAACATAGGATAAGAGAGGAGTTCTTCAAAACGCGACTGGCAGAGCTTGAGAAAGACCGACACCGACTTCAGGAAGAGATAGATGATCTCAAAGAGAAGAATGAAGAGGCGAGCAAGCTCCTTCGTGAGGAAGAGCAAGCTGAAAAGGCAGAGCTACGAGCTCAGCGCGATTACCTTGCAGCGCAAGTGGAGATTTTGCAGGAACAATTTAGGGCAAGGGGCTTTGTTGGTGCCCAGGCTCTGAAACAGACCGAGGAAAACCAAAAGGCGATCCAACAGCTGTTCACCTCCCTTTCCGACCAGCAGAGGTCGCTCAGCAATTCTGAGAAATCTCACGTTGAAACCAGTTGTAAGTAACCGTTTCTGTAGAGAATCGATTGTGAGAAGGCAAACCCTAGACGACAAAAGACGCCTTTTCGCTATGTGTATATATATATATATATATATATAT
>NPHX01000627.1:142630-245863 GCA_002271815.1 Eimeria falciformis
CGGTGTTCTGCTGCAGATCTATCGGCACAGCTCGATCTTGTACAGAAAACACTGGCGGAATCGAAAGCAGTAGAAGATTCTCTCTTGCTTGTTAACGAACAAATCCGAAAGGAAAATGAGAGTTTAAAAGTGAGCATGCACAGGCAGGCACCTGGTGCCTTTTGGTTAATAAAAGGATGTTAGGGAGATGTGTTTCATCCAACAGAGCAGGTGCCCACAGAACTACAGAACTCAGTCACTATATTCAGAAGAGTTTTGCCTATTCTGCTCAGATGGTTACAAGCCTGCAGGGTAATTGCTAGCACATGCTTATACGCAGTACTCATGTGCAGTGGTTTTGGCCAAACAATACTATTCTTTTACACTCTTTTTTCCGCTTTGTTTTGCTACTCAAATCTGCAATCTCGTTTGATTCGTTGTTGATACCTTGTTCTTGAATAGGCCGAGGTGGATCAGCTCAGGAGTTCCACTGCAGCAGATCGTCACTCTGAGTTAGCAGCTGTTCTAGAGGAGGTGCAGAGGCAGCTACATGATCTGTCCAGTGAATTCAGCGCGTTTAAAAAGGGCGAGGGACAGCAGAATATGGATTTGAATGGAGCTGTAGGCGGTACCACACAAGTGTTCAACGTGTCGTATCCACCATTCGTCATCCCTCTTGTTAATGTTCACGAGAGTAAAGACAGCAATGACAAGACGATAAGCATATCTGGTGAAGCTCTCAAATCCCATTATGGGCCCAGCAACTGCGTTTTTTGGCTTATATTAGGTATTCCACTCCTTTCCACTCTTTCGCGTGGGCACTTTCCCTAACGCTCGTTCCATGCAACATGTGCTACTTTCATGCAGGTATGCTGGACGTTCGCGCTGCGGCTACTGGTTTAATGCCGCCTGGATTTGGTAACTTGAACCGCTCGCCCGCCCCTACGCTACATCGTAGTAGGTTTCAGGACTGGCTGTGCAAATGGAAAAACGGATGGTGCTCATTTAGTGGCCATCAAAGCCAAGACTCGTGCTGTGCAGCATCATCTAATGAAGAGGAGACTCATGCAGACAGGTGGCTGACACAAACCCGTGTTTACAAGCCCACGTAAGCCCGTTCTTCATCGTTCTACCCACTTTTCGCCGGCACTAGCCAGGTAGTGGGAATGCCTTGCTCTTTAAACATTGTCAGTTGTTTTGCTACGCCACTGACATGCACAAAATACCGAATGTGATTCCGGTGTGCTTTCCAGTGGAAGAGACGTGGTGCAGGCGCTTCGTGTACATATGGGGGATTCGGAACCTTCTCCGCGCTTGGAAGGTCCGTTTCAACTTTCGGAGGATAGCATGCATGCTAATGGTGAGCACAGCTACAACGATATTCAATCCGCCACAGCTTGCTGAGTTCCATTTGACAGCCTTTGAACGAAGCCTTGAAGACACCTTCAAGGCTTCGTTAGTGCAGAGTTGGCTCCTACTTTGGTACGAAGCAGCTGAGACTGACACGTTGGGCTTTGTCGTGAGTTCGCAAATTCATTGGATTCGATTAACTAGTGCCTCTGAGCAGTTTGGCTACGGGGTCGCAAATTCAATGGATTCGATTAACTAGTGCCTCTGAGCAGTTTGGCTACGGGGTATTTCGACAAAGCCTCAGGTTTGACAACAAGTGAACTAATGTATATCCTGAGCTGGACCCTCGATAGACGAACCAGCCTACTTCTCTTTAGTTTTCACCGAGTGCAGCTTGAAAGTTTTGAGTCTCGCATTACTTGCAGTAGACGCAACGGCATGCGGTTAGCATCCATTGTATTGCTCACAGTGCAAAAGTACTGACTCACACCTGCATCTGAGTTTACAACCCAGAAAGTGGTTTTAAACTCTCTCTTAATGCGACTAATTCAACTCCCCTCGACTGTCGGAACCCTACAGGAATTATCATTAAACCAAACTTAATGTGGCTACTTCAACTCCCCTCGACTGTCGGGAGCCTATAGAAATGAACATTAGACCAACCCTAAAAAGGCTACTTCAACTCTCCTCGACTGTCGGGAGCCCCTAGAAATAAACACAATACCAGTCCTTCTGGAGATGTGAAAAAGATTTGCCACACGCACTGAGTTGTCAAGCTTTGTCGGCGGACTTTCGTGGAGCGATTCCTGCTGCAGCGAACGTTTTAGGTGAAATTGGTAACAGCTATCAACGACCTGCTTCCACGACGCAGGCACGGAAATATCCACACGGAGGCAAGAGATATCCATTGTCAACGAACCCTCACGTATCACTACTTCATTCAGGCAACCCCAGGCATTTGTGTCCCGTGGAGCTTTACGTTGCTCTGTAGCATGAACATCTCAGTACGTTATATCATACTTGTGCACCAGTTGCCCTACTATCTTGCCCTCACCGCACCCCAGGAACCAATACGGCCACTGCAGCTCACGAAGATCCAAGTGCTCCACCCAACGTGCTTCTCAGCACTGAATAGTGCGTGGAAGCCCGCAGTAAATGTAGGCCTTCGCCGTGAACACTTCGTGGCGCCCGTAAGCTGGGGGGGGTCTTCCACACAAATCTCTCCTCAATCCGTCAAATAAGTTTCTTACACTCTTGATAGTGAGCTAGATCACTCTGGTAAAAGAATACGTTGGGTCCCTATTCACTAAGCAGAAAGCGCTGCTGTGTGAGCACGCTCATGTTTGAGATAATGTGACGTCCTCCTTAAGATGTTAACAGCCAGCCTACTTAAGGCTGTATTTAAGATACAATAAGAGATTACCGTCACATTGATGCTTTCAAACTCTCCACGAAAGCTCCCCTCGTCTCTCACCAGCAACGAAACTGCTGGAGCGCTCTAATGGTCTCTCCACATAGTACCACTGGTCGTCCTGTGCTACAACCAGCCTACGATATGTACTTCTAATCATATTTTTGAAATTATTATCATTATCAGAAAATAGTGTTGCACCTATTTCTAGTATTAAAAATCTGACTGTGGAGCAAAGACCTCCTTCAAAGGGCCGCATTCGGCGGTTCGCCTCCCTCTTTGCTTTCGAAGCTTTCCAGCCGCTCCTTGCTTTCGAGGCTTTCCAGCTGCTCTTTGCCTATTAGATTCTTTGAACTTTTGGCACTTTCCTTATTACTTAAATGGAGCGCAGAGTCGGGGGCCCTGCGTTTTGTGGAACGACTTTCTAAACTGTGAGCGAATGACCCTTACATCTTGTCCTGCATCTTTTAGCTTCTCCTGGGGAAGTTAGGCGCAGGAAACACTGCGAAGGTTCTCCGTTCGGCGACCTTTTATACATTTCGGGACACTGGTAGAGGAAGCAAGTTCTCTGTGCTTCAGCCAGGTGCGCTATCGGTTGAATCGACGTTGGACGGATTGCATGCCTCCTAGTCCTCACAGGAGGTTTAAGGGTCAAGCCTTGGCTTTTAACGCCTTGGATTTTTTTGTTTACTTTGCTGTCGATTGACACAGTCAAGCCACAGGTCGACTATTATACGTCTGAGACTTACACTCGACGTTTGGCTTTTCTCCTTTTCCGGAATCACAGGGTACATAAGAGGGTGTTTCATTTAGGACGTGCAGAAGTGCAACCCTGTTTGGGAACTTGCAGCATTCCAGCTGAATGGTATTCATGTTGTCTGCACAGTTCATCTTGGCATCAGCAGCTTTACCTTCGGGACCGTCTGTTGCCTATGGGAGATATCATCACATTACCTCGAACAGGACACCATGTGTGGCTGTCGCAGCAGTTTCCAAGACTTTAAAGACGGGGCGTTACACACTATTGTGGTGACTCGTCATTTTCAGTAATTCTGGTATACTTTTCCGAAGAACTTTCAAGGACCTAATTTCCTTCGCCCCCATTAGCGACTATCAGTTTTGCCCCGTCGTCTGTTTCGAAGACGTTTTTAATGTTATTTCTTCTCTTCAAAAACAATAGTTTTTCGTGGGCGTCAACCTTTTTTGTAGGCATTTGAGTCTTGCGCAAGCTGTTATCAGACCCCAGGCCAAATTTCGTTTATCGAACAGTGTCCTATCACGCTTAAATAAAGGCAGCGGACCTAAGAAATATGGAAAGGTTTGGCTGCGTTTTCTTAATTCCATCAGACGGAATTTCTGCAGCGCCACAAGGGCAATTTGAAGCCATGTGGAACGCAAATACTGCAGGAGATGGCAAAGACACTTTTCCCCTCATGGCATCTTTGAGTCTCTCCGAGTATTACAAGGAGCACCAGTCCTTCGGAGCTTCTACTGTAGTGACAGAGCCTAAAGCAGTTCTTGGAACCGAAAGCAGCAACAAAAGCAGGCGTGGAGCTCCGGTGAAGCCCCGTTTGCCTATGGTTGACCAGGTCCTAATGTTGCGAGCTCCAGCAGTGCGGCAGGCCAGAAATAATATGTTAGGGCAGACATTGCAGCCGCAGCAACAAGTGGCTCAGCGTCTGGAAAGGATTCAGGAGGAGCAGAAATTCGGTTTTTCGCCTGTTCAGAGGGTTCCTTTAAATCCCCATGCTAAGCACATCTCGAGTCAGGCAGCCGCAACCCCACCTGTAAAGTCTTCAGGCAGGGGGAGTCAAGGGGAAAAGTCAGCCTCTTATCGAAACTTTACTATGCCTGCGGGAAGCGACTTGGCTCTCCAAAGTGACCTTGTTACCATGCTGCAGCTTCAGGAGCAAGGAGGACTCCAGCGCAAGCCCGTGTTCCCAAAGCGGTTAGCATTCTCATTTATAGCTGATTTTGCTATTTTTGTTATCCGCTGAAAATCTAAGCCACAGTCACAGCATGGGTGTATTTCAATTGATGTGTTTTGTATGCCTCAGGAACCTGCTATGCATGAGTTTCATGAAGCTTGGCGTGTGCCCCAACAGAGAGACTTGTAACTATGTGCACAACTTGTCAGAGCTGCAAAAGAAACTGGAACTGCGAAAGACTTCCCTCTGCAGGTATTGGTTGAAAGGGAAATGCGAGAATGAGGACTGCAACTTTGCTCATGGCAAGTTAGAGCTACAGTCCACCGAGGGCGTGTTCAAAACTACTATCTGCAAGTATTGGAAGCAAGGCTGTTGTTACAGCGGAGAGTTTTGTAGGCACGCACACGGGGAAACGGACCTAAGACCAGAGAAGTCAGGCCGCGAACTCTGTTACTCTCCCCTAACAGATCCGATTCCTCTTGAGCTAAGTAGTCCTATTCGATGTACGGTCGTTGTTGCAGTTGGATCTCTTTGGGACGCAGCCCTATCTAGTGCCCATTTGTGTGCTTTTTACAGCCTCCCTCCACACCTGGAGCGGAAAAAGCAGAAGCAGCAGTCTCGGATTGTTAACCGAAATTCAGGGCAGAGGAGAGAACGGGCTGGCGGGTGCGGAACCGAGATCTGGGATGGCACTTTTGGCATGTGGGGAACGAAGAGTGACGCAACATTTGATCGTTTGCACCAAATAATATGCAACGGTATCCGATCAGATTCGCCACCTTCCGTGCGAGCATTTTCTCTGGACTCTCTGGTTGCTGGGGTGAAGTCCACGAAACGATGGGACACTTACGGGTCTAACAGCTCGGAGCTCTCAGTGGACCTTTAGTTATCGTCAGCCTCCTAGGCTCTCAGAGGCTCGAACCCTAGGAGATGCACGAGCATTTCGATTGCCTCTATATGGAGTTTGTCACCGGAGCACTTTTCCTCTCCGGTTATAGTGGGAGTAGCCACTGGGTGCTCACGCACACAACCAGCTGTTTCGGTTGAAGGCGCTACACTTAAAAGGCCCTAGAGAGCCAGCTGGTGGTCGAGATGCAGCATGCTTTGGGCTCGTACAGGGCACCGCCATCCTTCTTGGGGCCGCAAAGAAATACTGCCCGTCTCTCTGCAGCTGGCCTCTCAGAAATGAGTAAGGGGGGCAGCACCGCCCCCGACATCTCCCACAGTCGCGTCGAAGACCAAAACTGGAACTTAGAAAATATTGCGTCGGTGCAAAGCACGCCGTGAATGGAAAATGAACGAGAATATTGCGTCGGTGCAAAGCACGCCGTGAATGGAAAATGAACCATCGCAGTCTTCGTTTGCAGCAAAAGCTGCCCAGGTGGAGAAGATGACTAGCTGGCTGGCAGCATAGTAATTTAGCAGCAAAGACTTTTCATGCTTTTGTCATTTGTGAAAGTTCTTTAAGGTTGTTGCGCCAAAGCTCTACATGCAGAGAATGCGCGATAATATGAGTCGCACTACGTGTTCTGAGGCGGTCCACAAGTAGCACAGCCGTTTCCGCCATTAGAAACGGTGGGCATGATTTCCTGGATGGGTGTAGTCGCGGTGCTTCGCTTCCTCCGTGTCAGTTTGAAATCGCGGCAAGGGTTTGTTGTCCCGCTGGCGCTTGTTAGGCGCACGCGTACGGCAATGCAGCTGTTCTGGATGCGTCTTGGCTTGCTTCTTTTCTCAGTGCCTACGTAACAGCCTATCACCTGCTCGTTCCTTGTTTGTGCATCATTTCTTTAACACCTCGTGGCATTCGTTGCTTTTTCGCCCATGCCCTGGCAGTCTCTTTACCAGTCGTCTGATAGCCCAATTCTCCGTCTGTTATACAACTCAAGGAACGTTTGTTTCAACACGCATGTGTTTTCCCCCATATTCTGGCAAGTCTAATTTTTTAACGGATCCAAATTGAATGTAGCTGTGCTTCGAGGCACTAAAGAGCAGTGGACATGTGTACGGCTGTATGACCGATAAGCAATGGTTTCTAGGGCTATGCTTGCTTTGGACGTTTTTCATTGTTCGTGAAAATAGTGCAATCTACTCTCACGGCGTCTACCCGTGGGGATGTTTGTATCAATGCAGATAAGGTTTATTTTAACGAAGGTGGCAGGGGTGTTTCATCCCTTCGTTTCAAACTCATCGGTGACATTTAATGCGGGGAACTTCCGACCCTTCAATACCTGTGTTTCAAGTGTATTGCTTGTAAGTATACTGGTTTGGCACTTCCGAAGCAATTTTTGAGACAACATTAGCAGAGTATGGCGATAGAGTTAGTAGCTGTAGGACCGCTAGTAGTGGTACAGGAGTGCTACGGGTGTTGTAGCGCAAACCCGAGTAGTGGGCTCATAGAACGATGCCGCTGACTGTCTAGAAGACCGAGCAAGCCCTGGAACTATGCGCCTCACTGAAGCGTGGACCATACTTCTTTGGAATTACTCCACAGTTTAGAAGCACTCCAAGCGGTTGGCACTGAGGATCCTTTAGAATGGCTCGACAGCGAGGAACGAAGCATAGCTCTTCGGCCTTCGTAGTGCTGCTGTCACAAAAGGAGTGGGGCTTTTAGGCCGCCCGAAATTGCTAAACACACAAATCCCCAGTTGAAAACGTTCCGTTGCATGCAGATGCTTTTTGAAAAACCTTGTCGAAAAGGTCGAATTTGTGGATGTCTCTTGTTTGTGGTTCAATATAAGTCCGCATATTTAGGGAAGTAGCAAAATTGCAGGAATTTTCCTTCGGATCTCCCTCCTGAGTGGGAGTTGGAGCAGCGGAAACAACTACACTGCAAGCCGAAACACGTTCATTTCGTCTGTCACCTGAGATAAGAAACTCCATGATCTGATCCTAAACCCCAAACCCCAAACGCTAATTGCGCCGCTTGCAGGGACAAGGCCTTTTACGTTCCATTAGGCCACCAAACCGGAATACTGTGCATGATGTGCTAAAGGCATCTAAAACGTTACAAGAAACTTGACAAAGCAACAACAAATCGCGACGCTACAGCATCAGTGGTGTTCTGGAACCTAAGTACAGGCTCTCCTCAGACACGCTTAGGAGTTGATAGGATGCACAAATAAACTAGCAACTTGAAAAGTCTCGTCTGGTTTCGTACTGACTTCTTTCTCTCTGTTGCTGGGCTCTCTGAGCTCTACGCAACTCTTGGACTCCCCGGTGCACCACCTGCGAGCCAAAAGCACCGGAACACAAAAGGCACTAATGAGAAGTTCGTTCCACTGCATGCAACGAACTATAAAACCTAAGATCTGACCTCCCTCTATGACTTAAACACAAAGGCGCCGTTTCTCTTACGCCTTTCAGGAGGTTGTCAAAGCTATCGCGGGCGTTGAAGAGTGTCATCTCCAAAACCCCTTTCTGAGGTAGTCTCAGCAGATTCAAGAGGGGGTCCTCGCTACTGGCCGCTGCGGCCACTGCAGATGCCGTTTCTATTTCAGTGTGCGGCTCGCACATGTGCTGCTCCTCCAGACCCGCTTTATGTCGGTAGGGCCCCTGCTGCGGGTTCAACGCTGAAAACGAGCGCATCATACAGGTGCGGTTTTAAGGAAGAACAGCTTCCCATAATCTTTGCCGCATAACCACTTAAGGGTTGGGGTAAAGGGATACTATGTTCAAACCCTAAACCCTAAAAAGCAAATGACTGCTTGCCTTTGAATGCCCTCACCTTTCTGCTCATCCAAGAAGTTGATAATCCTGAATGCCGTCTCAGTATCCGTTTCCCGCAGGTCGATTCTTCCGCTGTTGATGTACGGGATCTAAAGAAACGACGCAGCAACACTGGAGGCAACAGCAATTATTGGCTTTGTTTTTGTCTCTACCAAAAGGGTTCTGTTTATGGCGATAAGGTAAGGACGCTCACCAGAATACGGCTAAGCTTCTTTACCCATTCGTTTGGGTCTGTTTCACCCTCCTTTGTTATCTCGCCTAATATATCGCTGCACTTCTCCCTCTGAGTTCAGAAACACACAGTGCAAATTCGTTGGAAGTGCGCATTTGAGCCCAAGCCCTAAGTCCTAAATCTTGAACCCTAAACCCTAAAAAGCATTTGAATGCCATGACTGGTGGCAGAGATGTGCATACCAGGTCCGATTTGATATAGAGAAGAGATGTCAGTACGCGGACCTTCAGTGGAGTGGAAAGCAAGACAAACCGAGGCCGGAGGTATGAAATGAGTTCCTCATCGAGCAGTTTTGCAGCGTGGCAAGAAGACCAATTGTCCTTTATAAACCCCAAATATGCAACGTACTTCGCGCTTAGCGCCTGCGACTTCTGGCTGTTCTCCCCTAGAACAAATTCTTTCCCTCCATTCACGTGGTGCTTCGAGTCTGTGTCCCTGTAGCCCTCTGGCGATGCTGTTACGCTTGACCTCCTGCTAGGCTGTAGGAGAATGCTGGAGCTTTGGCGTGAGTCTGAAGTGTCTGGAGAGCTAAGAGGTAGCAGATCCTCACCGTTCATACTGAATTGGATACTGAATACACCGCAGACAAGGTGAGGATAAAACTACACCCGAGAGGGGTCTGTTTGTTCAGTGCCTGAAAGGAAGCATGCAACATCAGGTGGTAAGTAAAGGTGCAAACTACGCAAACCACTGCATGGCTTTTTATTCTTCTATCAGGATTCTTGCAAAACCAATAGGCAGTTCTTAACCAAGATCAGCAGACAACTGAGGGAATCCTTGGCTTGCATGCAGATTCCAGCTGTTAAGATATTGTCGGAATTCATTGTAAATGCATTGTTGCAAAGCAATTTTGTTACCATTATTCAATAGTTTATATTTTATTGGCACTATTGAATTATTTATTTTGTCTGCAACTATTGAAATTCCGCTGTTCAGTGCATCAAGGTGGATGGTGCAACTGTTTTGGTGTGTGGATATACTGTGTGTGGCCGTAACGGTTCCCACAGCAAGCAGTCCAGCTTAATTGTTGGAACATAGGAATGAATACAAAAGTAGTTTGCCGTTTATTTTGCGTCGAGTGTTAGTTGCAGCCAAAATGTTACATCTGTTCCATAGTATCTGTAGCATGTTAATGCATGTTCGATATTCAGTGTTTGTATGTTTATTATCATCTAGCATTCTCCTAATTAACGTCCTACGTCATCTATGAGTGGAAGGCATAGGCCTATGCATGTGAAGAGCACTATCCCACCTCCCTTGTGTATTGGAGTGCTCGAGTGCCCATGGTGTAACTGGAGAATAATATTAACCGGGAACAGCCACAACATACAGCTGGCAAGTAGTCACTACTACATCTAACATGCAGAGCAATACACTTGATACATAGCAGTTTTATAACGGAGAAAGCAATATTCAATAGCTGCACGGGTCAACACAAATATGTAAAGATATTCAATAAAGCAAGGGGGCCCCGCTGCTAACATGTGCAATGTGGAAGCTACAGGCTCTCTGATGAGAGCTCTTTTAGCTGTTGAGGAGTCTGGTTGACCCCTGCAGACATCCAGTCTGCTTCAATTAACATCACATGGTAGAGTGTCATTTCGACACTGCCGTCAGGCCATAAGCAATAAAGCCAAAAGGCTCTTGGTTTCACATGGTAATTTTGCTGCATGTCGTTCAGTTTGAAATGCAGCTGTACGCACGGTGACTTTGAAGACAATTCAAGAAGAAGGAGATAGGAGCTCATGTGTGTCGATACAAGAAGCTGAGAGGCTTGCAATCCATGAATAAGAACAGCCAAGAGACCAAAGGGGACTGTAGCTATGGCTGCCTGCGCCTAGGCCTGGCCATGCTGTCGAGCATTCGCTTGGCCGAGTTAACACTTGTGCTCATCTTTGCAGTAATCGCTAGGGGAAATAGACTTAATACTCAGAGACGGAGCACCAAGACATGATGCATGGGTGATGATAGTTCAACTTAAGACCGCCTGGGAGGACAGCTCCCAGGACTACTAGCCCTCGGGCCTCTGACGATGCCAATGGCGCTGTTCCAGTGCCGCCAAGGCAACTGAAGAAAAACGTCTCAGGGTGCTAGAGGAACCCGTGAGGGTCCCAGCCATGCAGGCTTCCGAGCTACCCATGCAAGCGCTGATATATGAGACTTGCACTGCCAGGTGTGTTGTGCTGTAGGCCACACCAGCCACTTCATACCCAATAAAGGCAAAAACAATATTCCAAAACAGTAAACAGCTTGAAGCTTGTTGGTACGAACAAAAGTGCGGGCAGCACATAATGCACATAGCAGACAACCAGGTTGTGGTGACTGAACCCCATATACAGTGTTGTTTGACGTGCATTCCATGGATATAAATATCTAGAGACAAAGTACGCTTTGTCATATACGGCACACCTGCCCTGCAAGTGCTTGAGAAACCAAGTGCTTAACCTCAACGAAAGCTACTGCGGTTAAAGCCTGGCCAACGTAAAGGGCTTATAACCCCTAACTTTTCACAAACTCGCTGTGCCTTTCTCTAAAAAAACAATCGATATCCTGAGCCTTGCCATCTGCAACGAATTTTTTGCATCATTTCGTCGCTTCTCGCTGCCGACTCGCGGGCTAACAAGTTCCGAACAGCGGCTGCCCCCAAATGGCAGAAAACAATTTGGCCGTCAAGCCCCGGTGTAATCGTCGGCACCTCTCGATGTGCTTCAAGTGTAGAGACCGGCGATAAATGCTTACATCTCATCTACTACCACAGCCGCCGTAGTTTCCGCTTCTGCTGCGAAGGAACATTGCAAGAATACCGCCAATTTTTCCTTTCCAATGTGCCATCGACGCCACAGCACCCACTATTCAAGCTACAACTCGAGAAGCTGCTGCTGTTGCTGCCAGCTGAAAACCAACAGCTGGAGTGGTCGTTCCGTGCAGTAGCCACAGATGTAATAAGCAACTGCAGCCGCTGTAGCTAAGGGGTCCCCTTTGCAGAAGCCCCCAGCAGCAAAAAGCCAGTGCAAGTGCAGCTGCGGAAACGTGCTGCTGTTCCTGTCAAAAGACGCTGTTGGTCTGTTGGTGCCCATCGCAACTGCTGTAGGTGCAGGTCCCCTTTGTCGAGACCCCAGCAACAGAAAGCCATTATTGGCATGAGAAACAAAGTGCGAGGGAAAATTCTTGCTACTGCCGGCAATAATGGCCGTCGTCACATTAATGACAACTGGAGCTGCTGTTGCTGCTCGCAAAAGGCCTGTTGATGCGACTGCTGCATGCTTTCCAGCATCAGCAGCTGCTGCTGCTCGCCAATAACTGGCGGCCAGAAGCCTGCGTTGCTGCTGCTACTGCCTCCAGAGGAAGGTCCGTCAAAGTCAGGCATCAAAAGTGCGGCTGGCGCTGCTGCTGCTGCTGCAGTGCTCCCACGGCCGCCCTCAGCTAGCGTGCTCGTAGACGTGGTGACAGAGGAGAACGGTGTGACTACTGCCGCTGCGTCCTGCTGCTCAGGCTGCTGGGGAGAGGCCTGCCGGCTTTGCTGCTGCTGCTGATCCTGCTGCGCGTTCCTGAAAGAGTCAGGCTGGAATTGGGGAGGCAGGACGTCGTACAGGCCGCATATCTGCAGCGAAAAAGGTGTCGCACACAAACCATGAAGCGTTTGCCTAAACACACCGTCTATTCTAAAACCGCAAATACTAAACACATCGTATACCCTAAACCCAAAACCCCCAAAGAAAGGGGGCAACGATCAATTGACGTCCTCTCACTTGCGCAAGCTGGAATAGCTGCTTTGTTGTGGCGCAGCGGACGCCAGCGACGGAGGAGGCCCGTTTCCGAAGATGTGGAAAAACGCGTAGCTGCCTGTGCACCTCAGGAGACCGCAAGGCATCAACGGAGTGATGTCCCCGTCTCTGTAGTGCCCCTCTTGCATCTGTAGCTCCTCACTGTCTCTGTTTCCCCCATCTGTTTCGCCACTAATGCCTTTAGCACTAACAGCCTTACATATTACGAAGTAAGTCTGTAAGCAGCACTTGGGCGTTAGATTTACCTTGAGATCCTGCTCTTTATTATGGCCCTCCCCTTGTCTCCCAGTTTGAACATGCCTTGGGCTCTAAACTGCTGCCACTGAGCCTCCGTCAGATTCAAAAGGGAGAGACAGTCCGTGCTGTCTTCAAACTGGGGGAGACAGACGGGTATGTCTATGCTGCACACGAACGGGCCCCCCCCTGCTACTGATGGTGCCACTGGTGCTTTTGGTGATGCTGCTGCTGCTGGGGAGGAGGCGTCCTTGCTGCAGTCTTTTGAACCAACACCTGCTGCTGCTGCTGCTGCTGTTACAACTGTTGCTTCGGCAGCCGTAGCACTAGAATCGTGAGACAGTTGCTGGGATATGCCCTGCTCCACCAGGTTGTGCAAGCCCAGGTGCTGTCGCTGCTGCTCCAGCCCCAATGAGCCGCAAGAGCAGCAGTTAGCAGCTGCACCGCATACCGAGCAGTTTGCTGCTATTGAGGATCCGTGCTGCTGCTGCTGCTGCTGCTGCTGATGTACTGCTGCGGCTGCTGTGATGGGTGAACAGGAAAAATCGTAGTAGGAAGCTGGGGAGAGCTGTTGCTGCTGCTGCTCCTCTGAAGACAAGAGCATCGTTTGAGCCAGTGGTCCATCGCCTGACCACTGCTCCTGCCGCGCAATGGTCCACTCGTCGGAGCCTGACTCCGCGATTGTGCTGCTGGTCAGCCGCTTTCTCTTCTGTACAGGGAGCAGTAGTGTTTCTTGCTGCTGCTGCTGTTGGTAGCAATCCTGTCCTACTGCTGCGCCTTCACACTCCTGGGAAAACAAGCCGGTAGCGTGCTGCTGCTGCTGCTGAGAGCAGACGCAAGGTTGTCTGCCACAGCAGCAGCCAACAGCGGCAAAACGTTGCTGCTGCTGCTGTTTTTGCGTTGCTGGTGTGTCGGAGACGCGTCTTCGGCGTAGGCGTGGCTTCCTGCCAGCAGCCAACGACTGATGCTGCGCCGCTGCCTGCGACTTTTCGCGGTCTCCCCCAGCAGAAGACGATTTGATACGAAGCTCTATCGGCTGCAGAAGGAGCTGCTGCTCCTGCCGCTGCTCTGGCTGCGTCTGCTGCAGCGGGGAAGCGCACCGGCTCGGACAGGAGGACATGGGAAGGGGGGACAGCTGCTCAAAGTGCTGCGGCAGCTCTTGCTGCTGCTGCCGCAGCTGCTGCCTTTCGCAGCAGTGAGGGAATGCTGCTGCTGCTTCTTCTGCTGCACCACCAGCAGCAACACCGTCAGTGTGAATCAGCAGGTCGCCTTCTAGTCGGAGCAGCTCGTCCACGGCCTCCCCTCTGGAGTGTCTGTACACCTCAGAATCGAAAACCCAGAAACAGGTGCTGCTGCTCCGGTTGTGTGCTGTAGCCCGACGCTGCTGGCAGCCGTCTGTAGAAACTGCTGCAACATCTGCCCTAGAGGGAGGCAGGGGGCCCATGGAGCCTCCATTGGCATTAATAGGACTGGGCGCACTCGTCAGGAGAGCAGCATCGCATATAAGATTGCTTGGTAGCTGCAGCAGCAAGGCCCCAACCCCTGCTGCTGCTGCCCTCAGTTCGTGTTCAGGGCCCCCCCCGGTTGCTGTACACCTGCTGGGAGCCGCCCAGCAGTCGCAAAGGCCCCAGGCCTCCTCTTCAGGGCCCCACAGCTGGGGGGCCCCCTCCTCTTCTCCGCTTAGAGGGGACGGAGTCTCCCTAAGGGCGACACAGGAATCGCATGCAGCCCCAAAATCACAGCTGTCTTCCGGTAGAGGGACGGGCAATGAGCCCCACACCTCGCTGCTGTTGTTGCTGCTGCTGCAGTGGTTGTAGTAGAGGCAGCAGCAGCAGCAGGGGGCAGAAGCAGCTGCCGCTGTACACCGCTGCCGATCTGCTCGAACCGAAGCTGCTGCTGCCGCTGCCCTCTCTAGCTCGTTCGACTTTGGGGGCGACACGTGAGACAAAACAGCAGCAGAGGGAGAAGACGCACACAGAGAAGGAGGGGAGTCGCACCGGAGCCGCAGGAGCTGTGCATAGGCAGCACATTTTCCGCAGGTCCTTTCGTCTGCTGCTGATGCTAAACAGCAGGGCTGCTGCAAAAAAGGCTCAGCCCCCTGCTCCTCAAAGCAGCTGCTGCTGCTTCCACTGCACCAGCCCCCACCTTGGCAGTGCTCGCCGAAACCCGCAGGCAGGTGGGGAGGAGAGAGCAGCAATTGCTGAAGCATTGTGCCTCGGGCTGTACGTACACCAGACTTTGCTGCGGCTGCTCGTATAAAAACACAAGGAACAGCAATGGGACGCCCAAGGAAATAATAACACCGGCTTAGAGCGCGTCGTCGGCTCCGTGGGCCTGCTGCTGCTGCTGCTGCTGTGGGGATTGACAGGCCACGCGGCTGGCGAAGCCGCGGGGAAACCGCAGGCAGCAGCAGCTACGTCTCTACCCTGTCATGAAGTGGAGATTACAGACAATGGAATGCAAACTGTTGGTCCTGCTGCTGGGGCGGCAGCGGCGATGGTGCACGTGGGAAGACACGGAGGGGTGCTGCAGGAGAGGGAGCTCAACACGGAAACCAACGGGGCCCTTAACTGTCTCTCTAAATACACCTTAATGACCGCAGCAAAGAGTCGATGTTTGCTGCCCTTGCTCCGGCAGGACACTCGCCCCCCAAACGTGCCCCTGTCGGCAGCGGCGTCCCTCTCTTGCAGCAAGCAGCACCACAAGTGGGAGCAACAGACCTAAAGCTCCAAACCCCTAATCCACAAATAAACGCTACCCACCAACGTATCCCCGCAAGACAAGGGGTGTACAGCGAGAGAAAATGCGGGACTAGCGGTGCTGCTACGTCGGCAGCACGAGAGGCGACTTGAGCAGCAGCTCCTGCTGCTGTTGCCGGAAAGAGCGGCGCCGAAGACCAAAGATAAAATAAAACAAAATTACCCTTAAAACACTGAGGAGTTATCTGTTATTGCACCTGAGATGAGAGCTTGCTGCTGCGCTTGCTTGTGGTTCTACCAGCACAAGCAGCAGCAGGGGCGGCAGCAGGAACCCTGCTGCAGCAGCTGATGGGTACGGAGCAGCAACAGCGTTTGCTGGCACATGTCTTGAGAAATATACACAGGTGGAAATCCAACTAAAAAAGTGGTGTGCTGCGGCACGCTCTCGCCTCGCAGCAGTTGCTGCTGCTGCAGCTCCTGCGCCTGTTGCTGCGTGGCTGCGGCGGTGGCAGCAACGAATTGCAGCAGGGGCATCGTGCTCGAACGCAGCATGGTAAGCCCCCTCTCTATATATTGTTATATTTTTTGAGTCCAGAATGTAGTTTATAACAAGAAAACAACAACGAAGATTCCACAATAAGAGACCGAGTCGTGTGTACTGTGGCGTTATTAGTCCGACACTGAGGGACGCTCCAGCGATGCAAGTTGTGGGGTTGCATTATTTAGTTACTTTGAACGCCGCTTTGAGGGCTTGCATTTATTTGGATAAATAGTTAATTATACTATAACGGCGTGTACACCCTAGATTGCGTCTTTTGCAGAGAGAGAGTTAAGCAGAGTGATGGGCCCACAAGAAAATGATGTTACCGAGGTCTCCCGAAGCTGCTCCGTACCCTACGCCACGCCATGCCATGTAGCAACCCCCTTTACAAGAGCAACAATTAGAGTTTAGGGTTTAGAATTTAGGGTTTCTGGTTTTTATGTTAAACAGCTTCAGCTGGAGTGTTGGATTCCTTTTGCCACTCGCAGGGGCCCCAAGTACCCTGTGGCATATCTGAAGGCCCCAAATGTGGTCGCATTCTGTTGCCTTAGCTCGCTGCTCCCAGATTTGTTTCTTTCATTTTCGAAAGGGACCTTGAAGGTTTATGAACCGTCGGAACAGTAAAGCCACTATGCTGTTAGCTGTAGCAGCAACACAGACAGAAGACATCAGAAGGAACAGCAGCAAGAGCATCTCTATGGCATTTGTGAACATGAAGAGATTTTGGCAAGGTTTTTGAATTCCCTGTAACGCGGCAATGCCGGCAGCACAGCTGCAGCGGAAGCAGCACGAGTTGCTAACACAAGCAGCAGGGAAAGTCGAACAGCAGCCAACCCCTTCGGAGCTGCTTATAAGTGCAGCAGTCAGCGGCTTAGTTACAAAAACAGCATGTGCTCCTATGGACCGTCTGCGTCTCCTCTATCAGATCCAAGGGATGTTGCAGCAGCGGCACAAGCAGCAGCAGACCCATACTGCAGAGCCTCACACCCTGATCGGCGCCCCTAAAGGCCCCTACAAGGGTAAGTACAGAGGAGTTACGGATGCCCTCAGACTTGTTGTAAGAGAGGAGGGTCTCCTCGGTCTCTGGAAAGGAAACGGCGTGAACGCAATGAGAGCTGCTGCTTGCTATGCAATCAAATTCCCAACAAATGACATGGCAAAGAGGGTGATAGGCAATAACAGCGGCAGCAGCAGCAACATGAGCAATCGCATCAGCTGTCTGGGTTCTTTGCTGCTGGCCGGGGCGATTGCGGGGACACTACAAAAGACTTTCTCTTACCCTCTGGATTTCGTCTCCGTTAGAATTGCGTTGGGCATCAACGTGTCTGCTTTGGGGCATCCAGAGGTCTTTTCCGGGGTCCCCAGCAACAGCACCACCAGCAACGGTTATGAGGGGCTTATGGATTGTTTGCGGCGAGTGTGGAGGCTGGAGGGGGCCAGGGGTTTTTTTAAGGGTTATTCGATTGCTATCTGGTCTGGGGTGCCTTATGTGATGCTGCAAATGACGTGTTTCGATCTTGCTAAAACGTAAGCAGATAGCTTGCTAGCGAGCCAACTAGATAGCTACCTGTAATGCTGCTAGCCATGCCGGAGTATCTTAGTGAAGGTAGGAAGGATTACGGGGGCCACACTGGTGCGCCGAAGAGTCGGATGTTTTGCTGTGCGTTTTCTGTCTTCATCAATTGAAGCAAAATTGGTGATGCGGCAGAACGGAGGCGAAGCGGCGGCTCGTGGCCTATGGTGCTTCTCACTGCCGGTATCTCAGGTGTGTCGCTAAAGTCGCATTTCGGCCAGCTGCGTGGTTGAACTTGTTATATTGTACTGTAAGCTATCAAATTGTTTTATTTGATACTGTTATATTTTAGATCTGACTTTTATCCAGATTCTTGAAAATCCATTAGGGAGTTTATGGACCGGTACTCCTTATTTCTATGGTGCGTAGAATTCTATTTGTTTTGCCATGCTATGCGATGTGATTCTTTATCTCGGTTGATCTTGTCATGTTTTGTAGTATATTCATTCTACTTTATTTTATGCTTTCTTTATGGCTCAGGTAGTGTGGCTAACATGACAGCCCAGGCAGTTGTGTTTCCTTTCGATACCATCAGAAAGCGCATCATGAACGACGGCATCGATGGCCGCCCCCATTTGTACAGGTAAACTGCGAGTTGCCCTTCCAACGTTTATGGATATAGACTGTGATTATTTGTGGCATCTAATGCATTACTATATAAGCTTGTGTATACTGTCATATATGTATTGTCTTCCCTCTAAGTTATCGCCATGTTCGATTTCTGGAAATGGTGTTGCAGGGGAAGCGTGCGTGGTGTTGCTTGGCCTCTGATATCTGGTGTATGTACACTTAGAACTTTCCAATTCGTTTCCTTACGTGTCCAGTATTCCGGTTTGTCTGTTTTTCAGCTCCACTTGGGGTTGTTTCAATGCCATTAGGCGAACGGAAGGCCTCCGCGCCCTGTACTATGGCATTTGGCCCGCGACTTTACGCAGCGTTCCAGCAGGGGCCATCCAATTCGCGTGCTACGAACTCATGAAAGAACTTTTCCTTGCCCAGAAACTAAGCTGATTGAGGGTTTAGGATTTAGGAACTTGCAGCCACTACTTTGTATTGCAGGGTGCGCAAGCTACAGGTGCAGTTGGTGCTGCTGTCGATAGTGACACTGCTGAGCTTCCTTTTCGAGACACCCGACTTTCTGGTCAGAACTAAACATTTCTGGAACAACGTAGGCGACTCTTTTACTGCCGGATGGGTGCATAGACAAACTTCGCAGAATTAAAATGTTGCAGGCTTCACTATGTCGAAGGCAGGGCCAGGGACTGTTGGGTATAATGTGCTTGCTCTGGGACGCGGTATTTGTCTGTTACATATGACTTCGAACTGCCTGAATTAAGTGGCCTTTAAGTGGAATGTATATGCATATGCTTGCGTGTAACACGAGCCCAGCTTTTCATATTGTATGCTCGGATGAGTGTCTGGGCACATATAGCTAGCTGCACCTGCGCAGCGCTTTTCGCCATTTGGCGGTTTCGAGGATGGTTCAGCCTAAAGGGATGAGGCTTTGAGGAAGGACAGTTTTTTGGGGAGGTGTCCGTTCTTAAATGTTTCAAGTATGCCTCTTGCTGACGGCGTTTATATACAGATCCAAGAGCGCTCGTTACAGAGGATAAGAGGCCATACACCTCTTACTGAGTCAACTTGGGAACGAAGGGATCCACCCTGTGTAGACCCAGTAAAATCCTTGTTTGTCTCACTGAATCCGCTGGATATCGAACCTTCAGCTTCAGCTATATGGGAGGGAGCTACATAGATCAGGCTCGTCCCAGTGCATCCTCTCTGGATAGAGCCGTTACCTTAACCTGGAGAAGTTGTAGTGCGCCACTTCAGGCACCTATCCCTGTGACTTATAGCGGGTATTTACCGCACCCCTGTCTCCCCTCAGACGACGCAAAATACCGACTCAAATCATATATCATTTTTTTGTTAAAATGAATTACCGAAATCCTTTTCAAGATATGAGATTATCATTATATCCATGTGAATTTCTTCAAAGCGCTCAATGCTACCAAGTGTAACATTCCGTGTATTATGCAAGAGCGGTTTTGTTTTGCCGGAGGCCACAATAAAATAGAATACGCTATTGGTCAGGGTCTCACGGAGAGTGACTTTCTGATTCATATATCTCTGTGTTACCTAAATTTTCGACCTTAACCGTTGCCTCACGCCTAGATCCGGTTGGTGTGTTGGAAGCTTTGGGCGCACCCTTTCCACTTTGGGATCAAGTGCGCCTATGTGTTAGTCCCTACGTAATAAGTTATATATGACACTCAGTTCGGTAAGCTACAATACTAGATGTCCCAGCGGCTGGTGAGATGAAATCTCTAACAATGTTCAGTTCTTAGAGTACCAGGTATTTTCTGCTATGAGTGTTTAAATTGAGTGGTATTTATGGGTCGGGTTTCAATGCTATGTCAGTGTGGATGGCCACAGGTACCAGATAATTTGCCAGCCTCATAGCAGATTGTCGTGTCCATTTCCTGCAAAATTCACAATGGCAAAAATAAACTATGTTAAGGTAGAAAATGCAAATTTCTTGCGGTTGGTATCATTAGTTTAGTGGGCCTGAAGAAAGCAACTATAGCATGCAGTGGGGCTTCCGTGAGGTTCTCGGGTTGGTGGCATTCATTTCTTTTAGTGCAACTCTGGTGATGTTCCATTTGGCGATATTTTCTACTGAGAATCCTGTTCTGCTTTATTACTGCTACGTCATACCGGCTCATGTTGTCTGGGGACAGTAGCCAATTCTATTGTTAAACCCTAGACCCAAAACGCAAGACAACCGAAGGCTGCCACTCGTCCCGATATCTCCACGCTGCTTACACACCTTGCAGATAGAACGCTACAGGTCGTACTAGCTGCAGCACCAAGGATACTTTGTCTTTCGTGTATACGATGAAGCAGCCGACCGACCGAACAACAGGTAAGAGATCTCTCTATTTCCTGCACGTCTTTGCCTCCCATTTCAGACATAAACGCCTGAAGGGCATTACCTTTGGTGTCTGTTAAAAGGAGATGTTCTCACCTAATGTGTTCGTTTCTACGCCGTTGCCAGCCCTCCTCTCTTTGTTGACCATCGGCAGTGTCTGGAAGCTTCCTTCATGTTTTATACTTTTTTGATTTATTGTTGGATCAGAGGTTTTGGATTGGGGAAGAGGGTTTTGTTGCTGTCTGATGTGGTCGCAGAGTATCACGACCCCTCTGGGATCGTCCGCTATGTGCACCACACCAAGCTTGAGGCTGAGCCTGAACTTCTTTTGTACCTGTGCCTCCCCGCAGTTCTTATGGGTACATTATTAAAGATATATTACATGTATTACGTGGCTTTTTTTGTGGCTTGCTCATCCTTTTTGGGGTGTAAATACGGGGAGGTGAATTATCAGCAATATTCGTCAATGATCATGATGGTCGTCATGGCAGGCACTATGCATTTCGTGCAACCCAGGGTTCACGCCAAGAGACCTGGTGAAGCTGCTTCCCAGCCGGCGCCCGCGCAAACAGCCTAGTGGGGCGCGTTCAGAGGAGCTCCACTAGTAGAACTCCCCTGTTTACTGGTTGGTGCTCTCCCTTGTACTCCACACAGTGCCAGCTTGCTCCATACCCACCATGATGAAGCCGTAGCCATTTTGGCAATGCCGTTTCGGCCTCATTGACTTGAGCGCCCGTATTAGTGGCTCCGGTAGGCTCTAAGCGAGATCTGCGGTAGGACCTCGTGTCGCTTGCCATACATGCTGTGGTCCTGTCCGGGTCTACGGCTACATGTGTATTGGTTCTGGTTTGTCAGCACCGTCCCCCGTATCAGCATACTTCTGCGAGACGTGCAAGGAAGGGCTGAGGCATAGTAGAGACTCCTAGCTTCTGGTATTCAGAGGTCAGAGGCCTGCGTGCTGCCGCCCCCAGGCTAGCGCCGCGTTTTCCTCTGCTGTGCTGCACCAAGCAACCTTGCTGGTGTGTTCGTGTTCCCTAAACACCCCGCTTGCAGCGAGGGGACACCCAATCACCGCCTCTCCCACGGTGGGCAGAAACAATTCACCTTATCAAGGTGGCCAAACCTACTTCGCGACACCCCTGACAAGGCTATTTAAGATACAAATGGGCGTCTTTAATAAATACGGCTATGAGAGTTTCACATTAGGATGGTCGGGTACAGTACCACCGGTCCATGTATGGGCCCAGCCTCAATAGAATCAGTTAGACCACTAGCGCTTCCGAGCTGTGCCGGGTGTTGACAGCAGCATCACCTCATCCAACTGATACTGATCCAGGTGGCTTGCTATTCATACATTCTCAATCACTTTCTAAAGTCCTGAGGTGGGGCGACCCCAGCGGGTCTTGCTTGTCCTTGCCAACACCATAAACGGCAAAAATAGAAGACAACGCAACGTAAAATACGCATGTGGCCATCAACCTGTAAAGACATTCTTTCGTTCGCGGAGGATATGCATGGTTTGGATTTCGTCCCCTTGTGGCGCTCCCACGGCTTTTTGCACTTCGAGCTTGTCCACCCTCATAAAAGGGTTATACGCCTTTTCCTGTAATGCAGTGCAAAGTGCAATACAACCATAATATTAAACATAAGGAAACTGTGTATTCATGTTGTGCGGTTGGGTATCTAATATTCGTTATTCTCTTTACATTTATACGCTTGGTTCGGAAAAAGAGAAGTCACGCACTTCGCCGATAGAAGAGGGAATAGTGGGCTTGCCAGCTTCCCGCTGCTTCTGTGCCCACTCCAGTTTGGTTTGCAGCGCCACGTTTTCGGGTTCAATGCTGGCGGCAAATCTGCGGTACAGCCGAGAGACAGGAGATCTAGAGATTAGAAGTAGCTATTAAGAAATATAGTTGACTTTATCATGTGCAAGGAAAGTAATGGAACCTCTAGAAGCCAATATATTTTCGTTCTACTCCATCGCTTACTTCAGGTTGCCCACGGAGTATTCGTGCCCGCAATACACCAGCGTTTCTGCGGGCAAGGTGCCGATTGTCTTAAGAAGTGCGCGGTGCATCTGCTTTGCATCTCCCTCAAAAAACCTCCCACAACCTCCAAGAAACAAAGTATCACCTGCGCAGCACCGATAGCGAGTGTGCTAATTAAATGGATGTAAACTACTCGCTGGCCAGAATGCGGTTTAACCCCAAGCCAACATAGCAAGAGAACACAAACAAAATCTCCTGCTTCAACAAAACTGTTGGTCAAGTTCCCTTATTCGCCTTTAAGCCTCCTTTAGGAAGGAAGGAGGGAATGTGGGTTTAAGAGCTTCGTACGAATCGAGGGAAATGCTCACCTGTAAAAATAATCGGCCTTACGCTCAAATCTGTGCGGCTTTCCATGTAGTAAAGCACGTGGCCACTAGTGTGGCAAGGCGCATATAATACCTTTACTTGGATGTCCCCTGAGCATAAACCTCCTCTCAAAATCCTAAACTTTTAAAAAAAAATAAACGGGGTCTGCTTCGTTGCAAAATAATGGCATCTCATATGCTTATAAAGTAATGGCATCCCATATGCTGACAGTTTTGGGTTGTATACACATGCATATATATTTAGGGTTTACGGTCTTATATGTGCGTTTCATTGCTTGCCTATTCTAAAGGTGTCTCCGTCGCTAACGCCCTTGGTGACTCCAGGAGTCTCTTCGTAAGCCGAGCCTATCACCTCAATGTCTGGGATCAGCCTTTTAATCTGCAGGTTGCCGCCTGCATAAAGCAGAACATAGAAAGAAAAAAAAGGCGAATGCTGTTGCTGTGCCTCTCCTTTCCCTTGTGCTACGCCATATCTGTGTTCAGGCACAAGTGCCCTTCAAATGTAAGGCAACTGTTTGAGTTCGTCTTGCGGGAGCGGCTTCTGGATAGACCCGCTGATGCACCTGAGTGATCGTCATGCTTGTGCGTGCAAAGACAAGTCTTCAACGTTACGTTGTGCTCTTTGGCTGCAGCTATAACCTGCATAACCCCAACTCAACACTGAACCAGAAACCCTACAAGAAACCCCTAAAGGAGACACAAGGTACAGCCTCAACTACACAACCTGGATGTGAGTCTCGTGCTGCAAGGCTACACATGCAGTAAACAACAGCTGCCGCAGCAGCAAAAGCAGTATATTCACAGACAGGATAAGCCCTCCCCACCTTCTCTGGCTCAGCGGGGTCAACGCAAGCTGCCTCCTTCGTCTTCCTGTACCACAGAGACATGATGGGCAGCAGTCGGTATGGGTATTTCCATTTGTGCCTACTATTTTTTCGGGCCTATATTTAGTAACAACATATTAAGCAGCTCCGGAGGGCTGTATGGGGCCTATGGCTGAAAAAGGCTGAGTAAACCATGCGACAGGTCAAGTAAAGACGCACTTGTCGATGACTAAGTAAGCATAGTTATCCGAGAGTGTCGGGACAAGGAAAACTTGAGCGCAAGCCTGCGAAGAGGAATATGAAGATCAACAATGCACGCCAATTACGCCAAGCCAAAACCCACACACTGCCCATGTGTAATCCACCACCGAAGTAAGAGTTAGCGACGTGCTAAACCCCTGACATCCTGCCACGTAAGACTCCGCACTGTGAAGCCTGGGCACACTGCTTACCATTCTCGGTATGTGGAAAGCGGAGAAAGAACCGGTTGAGAAGGATGCAGAAGAAGAAAAAAAGCCCTGTCAGCAAGCAGAAAGGCAGACAATGCAATAATCTCAAACGGATAACCACAAAAGCAAAAAGGTTTTAACAAGGTCTTGTGTGTTTTGCAGGAGTTAATTGTACAACGCACTCGTGAGGGAAGCTGGCAACTAGAAGGATGCTGTACAGGGTAGGAAGCTGACAGCGTAAACAATAAAATGCGTCTCAAAGGATTGACATGCATAATCCACGCTGCTGGCCGGAGAAAATGCATCAGGCAAACACAAAAATATATGTGTGTGCCACACGTGTGATACACTGTGGGATCAGGAGGCAAGGAAGAGGGTATGTGAAGTTGTAACGATTGCGTTAGCCACAGAAAAACAAAAACAATGAAAGTCCACGACAATCACAGTGGGAGGGCGAGGTTAGGCTGAATCGTTTGTGAGACACATGTGAGTGTTCGTAGAATATGGAATGTTCTGTCTCTGGTGGCCGTGCAAAGTATGCGTCTCACGCAGTGGGGAATTTTAGTTTCTTTTAATTGTATTGATGCATTTAAGATTCTATCCTGCCGAGAATGCGAAACTTTCAGACGGCGTGACGAGGCATATTCGAGCAGTTCCTGGGCACGGTTGAGGGCCTGCATGGCCTGAATTGCATTCCTGCGAGGTCATGATGCAAAATAAACTGGGCATTTCTGTTTTTTTCGTGATTTTTGTTGTAGTTTGATTAACTTCTTAGAATTTTTGGCGTTTTGAAATGGAGAGTCTCAAATGCCCGTTCTCCCTTTCCTTACGATGGTTTCAGTTTCCTCTCTTGCTGCTTGTGATCTCCTTGGGAACGGCTTCCTGCGCCTCCCCTCCACTAGGTGAGAAATAGTTATGAACATGTGATTGCAGGGGTTGTCTCAACATGAGACGAGGCGGCCTCAGTCCAGTGATTCGCCTGCTAGACACCTCCAACGGCTCAGTCGATTCAGGGGACAGCGCTTGCACAAGCAGTTTCAAAATTAATTGCTTGCCAAATGGCGTTGTTTTCTGATTTTATTAAGCAGGGAAAGGGAAAGGGGCACTGTGCTGGCCCGAAGTCAAGCCGCACTTTCTAGGAGACGCTGGTGGCAATATAGTAAAATGAACGTGTCTTTGCCACATATTAAAACTATGCCCAGTTTAAAGGACTGTGGTGCTTTCTTGTCTCAGATTCTTCGGCGGAAGCTGCATTGATTTCCCGTGTAGAGGCCAAACACGATATTTTCCCTACTTTTGTGTACGGGCAGTCCAAAGCTGGCAACCCGGTGATCTACAAACCAAGCTTAAGCGGGCTGCGAGACTTCCGCAAGCTTTTTGTTTTACAAGCCGATTCTTACATTATAGACTTGTGGCTACAGGTGAGGACGCCGCTGGAGCCTTCGATGCACACAGCTCCTTCATCACACCTCCTGGTTGCCTGTCTTTCCAGCTCTGTGGGTCAACCCGTTTCACTACCGCAGCATCGGCACCACTAGCACTACCTTGAGGTTGGCATGCGAGTTTGAACTGAGGCGGTATGTGTTATGTGCACTTGACGGCGGAGGGAGCAGAAGGACATTTCTAATGGGGGAATATGGCCTTTCTGATGTAGGCAACGGGGTCGAC
This sequence comes from Eimeria falciformis, assembly GCA_002271815.1. Classification (NCBI taxonomy): domain Eukaryota; phylum Apicomplexa; class Conoidasida; order Eucoccidiorida; family Eimeriidae; genus Eimeria; species Eimeria falciformis. The sequence goes on from NPHX01000627.1 coordinate 168,333, forward strand.
TTCATTCATTTTGGTCCTGGATTTCGCTGCGCTGTCTAACCGGATGAGGATGCCGACTTTCGACATGTGGGAATCGTTTCGTACAGTTGTGGATCCTCTTTCTGAGGAAGCTAGGTCGTCAATAGAGCAAATGGTGTCTCGGGTATTTACGCGGTGTGAGGCACTTGTTCTAATAAACGCAACATCTTTTCTTAAAATGCTGAAACCTGCAATTGCCATGATGCTTCCAGTAAGCGCTGATAAGTTTTTCATCTCTACCGACACTTCTGCTCTCCATCGGGTAGTGCAGCCTTCGGAGGTGCCCTTGCCCTACAACCCGTCTGCGACAGCCCACGTAAGCTACAATGACCAGACAAATCAGTTGTACGAAATTCTTAATGCACGAGCGGAAGAAGTGCTTGGCCGGCCTCTTGAAGTGACCCTTCACGCTCCGTTTCGTTCCCCAGATGCAGCAGAGGATGAGACCCTTTTAGCCGCTACCCGGGAGCCCGCAGCTCCAAACGACAGTGAGAACAGCACAGACGATGATTTATTCGACGATATTGATTAACTATCATTTTGGGGAGGGACAAATGGATGCAGCCAAATGCCATCGGGAGCCTGACGAATTCTCCAGCTCCGTGAATGAACATGACAAGGCCTAGTATTCCCTCGTCTACGATATCTAAAAGGAGAGACGTGCAGCGGAGGATTTTTGTTGTTTCGGGAGGTCTCCTCGACGACAAGTATTACTACGTATTTCTCCGCTTACGTTCTTGGACGGCATCCTAGTGCTAAGACATATTGATCAGGTGTGACGTCGCTTTCATGTTATGAACCACCCAGGGACATTCAAACCGCTGTATTTGTTTGATTTCGGCAGTAGCACATAGCCAAGTACATCTAGTTTGCAGAGGGAGTACTGATGTGTTGCCCTTCCGCCATTTTTATCGGGCGAAAGCCAGCAGCCCTGAGTGCCGCCACAAGATGCATCCGAGGGAAGATTCTGCTTGCAGGTGCGGAAGTGAGTGCTTGGCTTAACTGTCTAAGACACACAGAACGTAGACATTTAGGGGTCGCATCCTTCAGCACACGTATCTGCACCGTTTATTAGCTATCCGCAACGCGGGCGATGGAAAGCGTTCATGCTCATGCACAATTTCCAGTAGAGGCCGCCAAAGCCACGAAGTTCGGCCGATAACAACGAGGCCACTCAACGTGCAAAGTTGAAGGCAATATTGTGTTATCACAGAACTATAACTTCTTTAAACGGTTTCACGGGTGATAAGCTGGTTTATCGCCCACGTTTTTGCTGAGATGTAGAGTCAGAGGGACCAAAAGACCAAAAACAATTGATACCTGGTTAAACTCGCTAATTTGAGTTACATCGGAAACTTTGTTCCTGGCCTGTGGGCTTTCGGACTGTCAGCCACCCCACCACAGACTTCTGAGCGCAATTTGAGTAGAACGCATAGCGCAGCAACTAACATTAGCGACTCCAAAAACCCGTCTCATCCAACTAAAAAATGTAGCTCTGAGATTTTTAAAAAATAAAGATTTAAGGAATAAAGATGGATCTCCATATGTTTCCATATGTTGATCATTTATGGAGACGCCTCCGACCTTGGTCGTGTGCTTCGTGGTATGGCAGGGCGGAGGTGACGACATATGAGGAAACCACACATGTTCCAATTGAACACGCATTTCTAGTAATATTACAAAACTATGTTGATAGTACTACACGTCTGCGAAAAGCAGATCTGAAGTCTGCCTTGTTCAAGGTTTCCCACCATTTCCACGCCCAACCACCCAGGGATACATGGCGCTAAATCTTAAGGGAAAGTTAACGTGCAAATTTTTTTTGCAAAATGTAATTAAATCAGTTTGTTTTTAGCTGTCAACAGGAGTGGCCAATTGCGTAGGAGCTTTTCGCTAGTGACAATTTTGCATGGTTCTAGTATAAGAAAAAGTGCGCCTTTGGAGCCCGGCACATCTCCTCTTTTATGACCGGCTTGTGCAACACAAATGTAGCATGCTATTTTGCATTTTTTGCTTTTTGTGATAAGTGTGGCAAAGGACTTTTAGGCTTGGCGAGGCGCACTAGTAGGGCAGCAAGTATCCGACTCGAGAGTAGTACTTTGAGTGAATGAACGATAGCATAGTCAACGTTATAACCTTAACTCTTGCTTCGATGTTTACAAAGCTGAATGCTCTATTATCAGAGCCCCTTACGGGTGCATCTCATCGAGAAACATTTTTAGTCCTAGGTGGGGCCACGGCGCGGCTTCTCGCATCTGCATATTCCGCCGAATATCCTAAAGTAACACTTAACTTAAACAATGCGTTACCACTACCTGAGGAGACACCAGCTGGTGGCACTGGCACTTTGGAAAGCGAAGATGAGGGCCATCCAACGGATACTAATGAACAGCAAGCACAGACCCCAGCTGCGAGTCAAGACTCTAGCGGCATTCCTTCGTTTAGCTTGGATCAAGCTTCCTTTGGCTCTGTTTTGTTATCGGGGAGCTTTGCTTACAACCATCAGGGAGGCATCACCGTTGCTGGGCCAGGCAAGAAAGCTCCATACAGCACGAGCTACCTCCAAGCTGGGGTTTTCTTCTTCGCAACTGCTTAATGGGGGCATTTGCTGGTTAGATCGATTTGTGGAGCTCACAGTCAATTGGTTGAAATCAAAAGGCTTTGCGAATATACGCAGCAAGCAGACTCATTTCCAAGGAAACCTCGTCGTGTGTACTGCTTCTTATTCTTCTGAAAAGGTTGTCTGTATTATGAGCAGCTACTGTCTGCTTCGCCAATGGCACAGAATACCATGGCCTCTTGTGCAGCTGCCCGCGGCTTTGTGGTGATGCTACCATTCGCTGGCCCAGCGGAGCTACGTATAAGGGACAGGTACGACGGCAGTTGCTTCGTAGTAACATCACTTAGCTCTTTATTAAAAAAGTTTCAAGTTGAAATCAACGAGCAGTCTCGCTTTAACTGATGATATTTCTCACGCCTCAATGCACTCTGCTGATTCATGCTGCCCGTGGTAGATTGTTCAGGGTTAGTCTAGTTTAGTTTACATTTTGTAAATAGCAGTCAGAGTGTTCGCATGCAGAAGCAGGTCAGTCCTACTCCAACGCAGCCAACTCCATAGGGAGATGCTATTCCTTTCCCTTGCATACGTGACAGGTGGCGAGAGGACTACGTAACGGAAACGGCAGTTACGTCACAGCAGACGGGTAGGTCAGAATAGTTGCCTTGTACGAAACTACATGCCGGGTGAACTGTACCTTATTAGCAAACATGTGTTGTGGATGCTTGTTTTGCGGCGTTCCACTCTCTGAAATGACTGGGTTTTTAAAATTTCGATGCATCTTAAAAGTAAATCTCAATGCCTTCAATTTTAATGATTTGCAAACAATTTCTAAAAATCAAGTACACTTATGGATAATCCATTTGGTGCAATATCACTACATAGTTGGTATGTTTTAAAATTTATTGTGTTGGTTACAATTCATAGTAGCTGGAGGTGAATATGATTGTAGACGAGGTCTCACTTGAGACTTAGTGAACATAACGAATTCAGTTGGCCTTGACTGCAGATGATAGAAGGAAAGTACTAGTCACAATAAGCCCTGTACAAAAGCGCTTCCATTAGTAAGAAAGTGATACTATTGTTTAAATAGTTTAGCATTTCGCGATTCAGCACAGGGATACCCGGACCTCTGAGGCGCTCTGCTGCTTGGCAGGAAAGTTACCTATGAGGGAGAATGGTGCCAGGGACTCCGTAACGGCTGGGGAGTCATGAAGTGCGCAGACGGCAGCGAGTACCGCGGTAAGCTTCTGAGCCCCTCGTACACGGTGGAGTTAGCAGCAGGTGCTGCTGGGTGTCCCCTATGAATGGCACATGGGGAGCCGTGTACAACCAGTGATTGACACTCTTCATGGAACAGGAGAGGATTAAGAAAAGTAGTTTGCACGAGGATAAAGTGCAGGCTAGTTTGCGCATGACAGTTTGGAGTTTGCTCACTAAAATCCAAATTCAACGCGAGCGCTATTTTTCAATGATAAAAAAACGTGAGACAAAATCCCAAAATGTCACTGGGTTCACATGGCATGAGCATCCACGTGCCAGACATGGCGGTTGTTCGAAAAGGGAGCACTGGTAGTAGGAAAGCGGCCTCTCTGATGATGCAGGAAAGTGGGCGGAGGGACGAAGGCATGGCTTTGGTGAGCAGACCTTTGCTGATGGAAGCCGCTATGAGGGCCAATGGAGTGAAGGACTGCCAGAGGGACAGGGCGTGATGAGTTGGAAAGAACCAGCAGTACATTACGTTGGTATGGGAAATTCACCTCTTTCCTGGAATTCACTACTCCTCAGGCTAGTCCTCATGCTTTAAATGTTAGGTCGTCTTGCTAACTGCGTTGCTCCAAAATTTTTGACACAAAGTCGGTGGTTCTATTGGTTTACTGAATGCGCGCTTCCTGGCGGACACAAGGAACACCCATAAGCAATCAATTCACCAAAGCGGCTTACATTTGCGCATTTCTTTTACCTACCGCTCCGACCTTATGGAGGTTTGCGATTATAACGTCTCTTTCCGGTGGGTCTACAGGGGAATGGCGGGCGGGTACTGCTTCAGGCTGGGGACGCCAAACATGGATTGAGACACCAGAGGCAGATGACCAGGGGGTCTGTAGGTATCTTTCCCCCACAACTCAAGTTTTAGGCTGACTGCATTTGTAGCCCATGGTGCCTCATGCTGTTTTAGTTTACCTCACGGCTTCTTTGGTGTGGGTCCGCCTGGAAACTCCTGCGCATGGTCGCATTCTGACCACAGGGTGCGTGGGCCGCAACCTCCAGCAAAATCATTACGAGGGTTACTTCCAAGTAAGAAGCATATGGCTGAGTTGGGTAGAGGAAGCTTGCCGATGGGGCAACAAGTTATGCCGCTCTAGCAATGAAATAGTGCATACATTCAACACTCAAGCGTTAAGTCCTAGCAAGCTTGCTCTTGCCTTTCCCATCCTCACTGTATTCTTCCCACAACACTACTTTTTTGGCCCTTTTACGTAATGCTTACTCTGCCTGTGCATCAGAACGGCCGTCGGGAGGGCGTTGGAGCTTTTAGTTATTCTAATGGAGCCCGATACGAAGGCGCATGGGCAGCAGGACGAAAACACGGAATAGGCAAATTCAAGTCTGAAACTGGGGCGATTTATGAGGGTAAATAGCTCCAGCGTGCTCCCATACAAGGCTGACTAGGTCCCCAAGTGAAACCCATAAACGCCTGTCAATTGGAAACCGACCTCAAACTATGCGTGCCAACTCCTTAGTGGAAACTGACCTCAAACTATGCGTGCCAACTCCTTAGTGGAAACTGAAGAATCCTTGCTTTTTCTGATGTTTCCCAGGTCTCTTTATTAATGACAGAATGTCCGAAGAACATCCAGCATCCCTTAACGATCCTGGACAAGCACTAGTGGATTTTTCTGCCGTGCAGCAAATCGAGGTCTACAAACACCTTGAAGCTTGCAGCTGGCCGGATGTTTGGAATAACGTCACTGCATGCGAACGTTTGGCAGCTAAAACTATCAGGAGTGTCTACCAAGCAATGCTGAGGTGAGCCATCTCTGCTGGTTTCGTTAGCTTCGTAGTGCAGTACACTGACTGAAAAAGCGGCATAACTGAACAACCCTTTCTTGGTTATGGCCAGGAAGCCTCTTCAGAGTTCATTCTTTTAATTGCAAACTAATGCACAAAGGACTTCGTCGATGTACGTGGATGCACAAATCGCAAAGCAATGGCAAAAATTTTGCTTTTGGTATGCACGTCTATATAGTTGTGTACATGAATATGGGCATGCAAATACATAGAGGTACCTTCTATCAATTTCTGTTACCTATTCCTGTCAATAAAGCTATTCACCACGAAGAAAATAATAGACACTGTCCTATAAAACATGCCTCGTCATCTGTAAAAGATCTTTGATGCGTTCAAAAGCTTGTTATTGATTAACAAAAATACGAGTACATGTACACCGCAGAAAAGCGGTGCATCATTTGCATTCCAGATATTGGGACAATATTGACCAATGTCAATTTTTTCCTGAGAATGAGTTTTCTGTCTGCAGAAATGCCTGCATTCTCCGACGTGTATACGGCGCCTATCGTCGCCTGGCTCCTATGCCTCACAGCGACCCGTATATCCTTTCCTGTGCTCAGTTTTGGTGAGCTCTAGGTTGCATGTGGAACTATTGGCTCCGGGATATCGTACGCAGTCAAGCTATACACGGCAACCAGGGATCACGGTTTTTTGCACAAAAGCGCGAAGTAGCAGCGCCATGTGGGAAACTCACGATGAACTCAACAGTATATTTCCGAATTTTGAGCATCGGAATCATGTTTCTTCAGGTGCTTGGCGTTCGACGCCGATCTTCTTAGCTATTCCTCATCACTCTACGATACTGCCAAGGTGCGAAAGATTTCTAATACGGTTTGCGCCCAAAGGTAACCTCCCTCTGGCCTTGCAAATCTTTGTCGTAGTTGATGTCTGCTTACGTAGAAATTTTCTTGGGTTGACTGCTAGTTGTGCTACTCTTGAACAATGTGCATTCCTTTCGTTGTGCCTGGATGACAGCTACTGCTCAGTCCTGGGAACGACGAAACCTTCCAGCGGGCCCGTCGTTCTAGTGGAGGAATGCCAGCGACAATGATAGTAATTGAGACCGAGCGAAGACGCAGTACTCAGAGCAGTGACTTCCCTTCCTTAGAGCCCAGAGATTCCCAAGTAACTAAAGGCTCTTCTGTTCAGTCAACCGGTGATTCGCCTCTTCGCTCAGAATCGGGCCAAACAAATGGCAAAAGGCATAACTACAACGGTGCTACGTGGGCACGCACTTTAGTATACGAAGCAATAGCTAAAGACGCCCTTTCCCTTCAGCGGAGGCCGGTGCTCTTTCCTTCATTCTTGAGGGGCCTTGTATTGCTGCTGCAGATACGCTTGCAACAACTGCAGCGAGAAGGCAGCTATAGACAATCCTGCGGTTTAGGAACTTCTGCAGCTTGCATGTCAGGGTTCTGTAACCCAGACGGCTCCTACAGCTTAAGCCATGCGTGGGTTTGCCTTTGCCGAAAGCTTCATATTTTTAGCGACGCTCTTGAGCAGCAGATACACCAGCAACGGAAGGGGCATCTTCAGAAAAAAGGAGATATACCGGAGGAACAGCAGCAGCAACAACAAACCGAAAGCACTGCCCATGTGAACACGCGTGACCCCCAAACCCAGCCCGATTCTAGCCTCAATGACTATGAAGGACAACAACTCCAAAGAGACGCCCGCTTTTCCTACAAACAAGAACGAAAACGACACTCAATGGGTCCCCAAAAGCGGCTTCCATCCGGAGAATCCAATCTCAAGCAGCAGCGACAAAAACGAGCGCCGGCTCCGGCAAGCACCTCGACTAAGCAGCGGAAATCCCGAGGGCAGCCATGCACAGGAAAGGCTCCTGGAGGTAAAGGCGCCGTAGAAAGCCTTGTTGAACCAGTGGCAGCTGTCGACCTTGGAGGATATTCAGATGCCTTTGTACGGACAAGGGACGAAAAAATAGCAGCATGCGCAGGAAGACATGCACAATTTTTCGGTCAAGCGGCTCTTGCAGAAACCTACTGCATTTTGGACCATAGTCTGCACGACGCGTTATTTACTGACTGTGGGAGCGGCTCGGCACTAACTGAAGGGGTTTACTGGTCTATATAGCCTTTTATTCAGCTGGGAGTTTTCTGAGCGCCAATCGCCATTACTGAAGGGAGCACCAAGGAGACGGCTTTGAGATGGGCGGCGTTTTGTTGTGCTTCAGATAACCCAGGACAGAATTCTTCCGCAGAAATTCCCGGAGTTGCAGTTTGCACTGTGCGAGCGGTTTTACGCCAACTTGACGTTCGTTGGACCTCACTTGCATACTTGCACACCAGCGAAAGCAGTCGCTAGAACTGCGTCTAAAAGTTTAAACTCTAAAATAACCCAAGCACAACGCAACATATAATCCAGACCTATTGCCGGAGGAGTTGTGGCTTGTGTGGAAGGATTCTAGACACGCTAACGTTGCAATTTGGCGTCTCGTACATATTTGGACAGACATAGTGTTGGGATCAGCTGTAGACTGCAGCCGTTTGACACTCATGATGAAAGAAGCAACTGTCGTGGTAATGGCGTTCCCCGTGTTCTGGCCATGTGATTCACATGCCGCAGAGTGTAGGACTGGTATTGGCTAGTGACGGGAGGCAACAAATGGACAAACGAACTTCCGATTGTGAGCACTCTCTTTACTACAGTGCAAAGTCACACTTGATCAGCAGCAACTTATGTGGGAGATACACATATCGAGATAAGCCAAACAGCTTGCCTCTTATGTGTATATCTCGCTGTATGTAGATGAAGAAGCTTTCCAAAACCTGTACTGTCGCAGTTGCGGCATTCGAAACAGTTTCTAGGAGGCGTAATGTTTATTTTGTGCTAGCACTGTGCAGTCTGTGTGCTATGACACAATCCTGGTTTTTGCAGGCTCACCTAGTATTGTTGCTGCTAGTGGCCCAAGAAACAGAAGGAGCAGTTCTTCTGGGTCTTTTTTGGCGCAGCGGCCATCTGGCGTTCGCGGAAGGTTGTCGCGATGCGTAGGTACAACTATCTGTATATTAAAGGCCAACGGTTGTTTCTTTGAAGCGTTGGCACTTTCAGTTTTTTTCTTCATGTAGCTCGTTTTGACCGTCGGGGTACCAGGGGAGAGAATGACCATCTACCGGCTGCGATGTTGACGACTCAGAAACCGAATAAGAACCCAGAGCCACCTAGTTCTGCAGAAGGTAAAGACACTTTGCATTGCTTTGCGTTCCACAAATGCGCTTGTATGGGAAAGAAGAGCAGGGATAGTGTCTTACACTTGCACGATTCCACGATCACAGCTGAGAAGCAGCTTGAACGACTGCAACAACCCACTACAAATTGTACAACTTCACTCGAGTTCTATGTACTGCGTGCAAATTTAAACGACAACGTGTAATGTAGTTGTGGCTTTGTCTGCGCAGAGGCCGCCGCGCTGTTGGCAGTAACTCCGCTTAAGACGTTCGCACTACCGGCCCTCGCACTACTCGCAGTGATACTAGAGGTGCTTCCAGCTTCAGGCGAAACTATCAGCTGCAGCGTCAGCAAAGCCAAACACGAAACGCAACAGGAAAAGTCACGAGAGGAGGAAACGGGGCAGGAGAAAACTGAACAGATGCAGTCGTCGTCATCCTTTGAGAGTAGTTCCGTGGCCCTGACACACTTTGAACGTGAACGTGTGCAACAGATGCAGCAACAGGAGCTACTGGTGTTGGAAAGCAGGCAGAGACATCTTGAAAAGGAGCTTCGCCGAGGGCTTTTGTCATGGAGCGAAGTTGCCACCTGGACAATGACTCTTCTAGAGTTCCAGCGGCTCCTCTTGAGAATCGTTAATCTAAAGGTACGTTCACTAGTTTGCAAGAACAATTGGTTTGTGGGCCTTCTGCGCTGTCGCCAAGCGTGCTGGTGGCTCATTGTGCTTTCTGCAGATGCCTCCAATGATTGCCGCCGTGCTGCCGTTAGGGAAACAGATACAGGGCTTCATGCGGCTCTTGGGGAGAGCAATTTCTATGTTCAGTTGGGAGCAAAGACAGCAACAGCTGCAACGGCCACTGCTGCTTTCCTCACTCGCTCAGGGAGACCCACAAGAACAACAGCAAGTCGGTCAAGAGCCTCCGCTCCCATCAGATGACTCCCCAACAGCCCATAGTGACACGAGTCTTGCAACAACGGCCACAGCGGCTGGAGAGCATGCAAGATGCTTTTGGACGGGTTTTTGTGGCAGCAACATGGAAAGGCAAACTTGCAACATGCCACTGGTGGTCGATGCATTTAGTGAATCCGATACATCCAAGTCCGAGGATGCTGCTGACGGTGAAACCAGCCCTTGAGATGCGTTTGCAGTGACTAGTACAAGAGTTGCCATTAGATGCAACACAGAACTTGGTTTTCCGCATAGAACCAGACCGTCTCAAGGACTCACAGACTGCCCACACAAAGTGCATGATTACACAGCGGCACCAGCATTTGTTACCTTGGCGAAACACACGAACGCATTCACCGCCCCGCATTACATAAGCCAAACAAACAATTGCCATGTTGGTACCATAATCGACACTCTCGGCCTCAATGCTGGCAGCCAGACGATTTACGCCTCTCTTGTTGGGCAGTTGCGTCGGTTGGTGGCTGGGCTTCAGCGATTTATTGTGCCAAAGAAACAGGGTTCCGCCTAATCAACCGTTTAGCGCTAGTCGTGCTGACAGCTGTTTGCATTTTCTAGCTCGAATTGTAATGTTGTTTTGCACTTGCGCTACTTATAGCAGCGTCAAGGAGCAACCTGATTTATTACTACTCTGATTTTGGAGGAGGGAAATATCAAGGGTTCTACCTGACATGGCTGCCCCGTAGAACAGTTCAACTTCTGGTTGTGTAATTGTTCAAACCGATAGCATGACTTTTAAGGTGCACGGTGGGGAGCACTGGCTGCTTCTAGACGATCCGTTGGGTGCTATGCTGAGGGTCGACCCATAAAGTTTTGTTTCGACTTGTGTGGCATCTGCCTATCAATCCAACTTTTGTTGGTTCCTTAGGCGCTCTAAGCATTCCTGACGAAGGGACAGAAAAATTAGATTAGGGTGGCTCAGGCCGAGCAAACCCCTCTAACAGCAATTAGGCATGCGGCTGCCTGAGGGTCGACGGGCGAGCGGGTTCTTCCGAGTTGATGTGCACGATCGTTCCTTCTGCACTTCCCCGGACCCGAATTGTAGGTCCTAACCACGAACTTTATAGAATCGATAAGTGATTTTTGTCTGAGCGCTCTCAGAAAGCCTTCTTGTTTCAGGACGGTTGCGTTGCTACTACTGATATGTGTTACTCCTCATAGTGGAGTTGTTGGCGCCTTTGCTGCTGCCGGTCGGCCGGATACCTTGTGAAGTGCGGCGTCCGCTGCTGCTGTTGGTGTGCCTTAGGTTTATGGGGGGCAAAAGTTGCTTTCTTTGCTGACTTTTCTGTTTCTGTTGGAGAAGTTGCCCTTGTGCCGCAATTGAAGGTGGTTGCTGCTGCTGGCGGCTTGCGGCGGCCTCCTGTAGCACTGAGTCACCTATTCTAAACCCGCTAGAGCAGCTCCACCGGCGCAGTTTTCGGTTTTCTTCAGACGAAGAAGGAAGCTGAGAGCGCGCACCGCATGCACTCACGGGATTTGTACTGTGGGCCCTCTGTTTTACATCACCGATCCTGGTGGCAGCCTGCAGTTCTGATCTTGAAACTAAAGAGCTGTGTCGTAGCAGGTTCTGTTTTTGCTGCTGTGGGGCCCCATTCACGCTTCTAGAAGAGGCAGCCGCGGACTTTGAGCGCCTCATAGGGCTGGTGCTGGAGCTGGAGTTGTCTTTGTGTCCTGCTACGCTGCTGTTGTTAAAGACGAGTTGATGCGATGGAATAGTCAGGAATGAGTTCAGAGCTCCAGCTGGCTTGCCACAACTTCCGCTGCTGCTGGAGAGGGGGCCCCTGCTTCCGAGTTTAGAGATGGGGGGCTTTAGCGCAAGGCTTGGGGGTGGAATAGATACTCTGGTTGAGTCAAAGAGGATTCTCTCATCAGTTGGGCCTGCAGCTGTCGCGGCGCCAGTTTCTTGCTGAGGCGATTTGCCTCCTTCATCTTCTTCCAGTTGGCTAGCAATATCTTCCTCTTCGGCAGCCTTGTGACCACTCGGCATGGGGCCCAACCACGAAAGGATGACGGGCAGTAGTATCATGCCATGAGCAGCTCCGAATAGAACGACCTTCGGGAAACAAAAACATGAACTAAGGAAACAATGTCAGGTCTACATTCTCGTCTGTCTCTTGCGCTTACGCTGTAAGTCAGCATAGTTTGTCTTCGACTTCCATGCGAGATTGCCTCCAACAGGAGGTATTACATTTGTATGTTCTTTCCTCTGTTTTCCCGAAACAAAATTAATCCCATTTGAAATTTCCGTGTTTGCTAAACGCAGGTTTACATGAATCAAAATGGTAGGCTTACCATCACCATCATGCGAAAGAAGACGGTGAAGACAAATGACTCGCTGAAGCCAAGCAGCAATATGCCAAGCAGTGTCGACGAGGCTCCGTGGAACAAGGGGTTGCCCATCAGCACCAACGCCTCTATGGCTCTGAACACACCCCACAAAACAATGCATCATTTGCTGGAGCCCTCATTGCCAGCTATGGTTTCCCCCTTGGCTTGCAGCAACGAACTGCACCAGGAGCAGTTCCGTGTTCCTGTGCCTAAGTGGGAGGCAATACCCCTCCTAGCAACTTTACCCCGCAAAAGCAAACTTTACACCATGTTTACAAATGCTATGGAGTGTTGATTTTTGGAGAGAAAGGCAGCTGTTTCGGATTTGGGGCTTGCCTGTGGTTGCGGCTCTGCCCAAGGCAGTGCGTGAAGCAGTGGCACATGTGAGCAGAATAGTCGACGGCGAACCCAATGGAAATAACCAACGCAATCGTAGACACCATGTGCAACTTCACCTGCAAACCGCCAGCACAGACCTTGGGGACTGCTCCATAGTGATGCTGTGGACGTATCTGAGTTTTCTTGCTTGTGTCTGTGCAGTGACCCCCGTTGCTTCTGCCGTTTCAGACAATGCCTGTTACACCGTGAAGTGACAGCAGCCATCGGCCCTCAGAGGCGCCGCTGCTACCTTCAGGCAGGTTTATGATGCTGCCCTGTGTCTGTTCGGGGCGAGTATTATACTTGGGCATTTTCTTACATGCCAGAAGTACATAAAGCCGAAGAGCGCCAAGTCGATGAGGCAAATCATTAGAATTACCAACAGACCCGCACTCAACTCGGGAATCAAGATGAATGCCACCTGAAGGCCAAATGCAACGAAAGAAGGGGCAGCAACGGCCCTAGCTGTTTGTACACTTGTAGTGTCTCTGGCCCTCTGATGCTCCCACTCTTCCTACACCCTCGGCCCCTCCCTCTTGTATTCTCTTCGCAAAACTCCTGGAATGGTAGGAGACTCGCCAGCAGCATAGCAACTCCCGCAGACAACATGTTGATGAGGACGGAGCTAAGAATACCCAAGTCGCTTTCATAGAAGATCATCATGTAGGTATAGGAGGCAATGTTAAGAGGTGCCAGTGGTACTCCCTTGAGCTTGTCTAGGTCTCTTTGCAGTTGCATTTGCTCCTGTAGCACCTCTGGGTCTGCCGACAGCTCCTGGTGCTCGACCTCTTTTAGCAAGCTTTCCCGCAACTTGTCAGGGTTTACTGCAGCGTCACAGTCCTCCCTGAGCTGCTGCATCCAGAAGGCGCGTTGCTCTGATCTTGCCATATACTCTGGCAGCAATCGCATGCGGTACGTCTTCAGCTCGGATCCGCTCCACACAAAGTCCAACGCAAACTGTCGGTAGGGAGAACCGGCCTGCATGAGCTGATAGTACAATGTATCCAGAAAGATCTGATTACAACACATACAAAAGATGCAGGCACCTCCGGATACCCGCACAGATAAGGGGAATACCGGGAGAAACAGCAATGAAAAGTTATTTTTTAAAGGATGAAACGTCTTGATTGTCGCCGCTCGTCTGTCGATCTATGGCCAGGGATGTTCGTTCCAAGAAGCATCCAACTAGGGTTCTGCGCACGGAGATGCAATTTGCGAGTGTGAGGTTTTGTTGGACTTGCCTGCTTGTCTCCTTGGCGGAGCTTCGGGCCGATCTCCGGATCATCTAACATCGCTAGAAGAGGATTTACAAGTCTAGAGGTGGACGGTCTCGAGGCAATGCGATGGTGGGCAAGACGTAAAGTGGCTTGCACTTCAGGAGTCCACCATTCGGGTGTCTGGTGCTGTTGTGCGTTCTTGTCGCTGGTCTCGGTGGCGTATCCCCTTCCCAAAAACTCGTCCAGCGTAAGCAAATCAACGTCATGCCTCCTTTCTTCCTGATGATGCTGCTGTTGCTGGGTGGATGATGTGGCCGTGGGAAGAAAAAATATATCCGTTGGCTGGTCGAATTTGTTGAAGTACTCAGCGTACACCTCATCAAACCGTCGCATGTATGATGTAACTGGGGCAAGCTCAGATATCTCCAGCCCCATCTCCAGCTTGGAAAACCCCAAGACACCGATGGATGCAATAATTAAAAAGAGCACCAGCACTGCGATCTGCACAGCACCACACAAACGAGAATAGCCCCCAAAAAACCTGTTCATCCCTGGGTTTCTCATTGCGGGGAACCAGACCTCGTACTTAAACCTGTAATGTCCCATGTAAAGTGTGCCCCACTTTAGCTTCCTGTCATCAGCCGTACCTTCACAGGCTTTTTCATTAGGAATGGCCCGTAGTAGCACAAAAAGAACGTTCGCCAGCGACGGCCCACCGAGCCCCTAGGCTCGTTGTACAGCACGTGTCTTGCCAGTTGTGGATTGAGGCCTCTCACAGTAGTCTTCAGAGTCATTTCCTCGCCGTCCTGCTTTACAGGCAAATGCTGCGAAGCACTGCAGTCCCATCACATAAACAGGACAGACAGCTCATTAGCATGGGATGGATAGCAGCTGGCATGGGATGGATAGAAGAGGACTAGCTATGTACGGCAATGATGGTACTTTGGTGTCCTTACAGGTGTTTCCAGAAACTACTAATGAACCGGAAAAGGCGTGCAAAAAGATCAGCTCTCCCTCGCTTCTGCACAATTTCCAGCCCCTCTTCTCTGCGGTGCGCGAGTGCCTCTTTCTTTATTGTCTTGCGAAGCTGCTTCTCTTCAAATAAGACCTTTACTTTGTATGCAACAATTTCTTCCTGAGAAACCGACTTCAGTACATCGTGAACCTGCAGCTCTGAAGGACTCATGGCCTCTCTTTCCTCCTCCAGCTTCTGACGAAGTTGCGACGTTGTTGGGAGGCAAAAGGGAGAAATGCGGGAGTAAAATTCTCTTTTGGCGTCGAGGCAGAGAACCGGAAAGAAAAAGGTTAAGACAAAGACATACCCCAGGAAAAGGGCCATAGCACTATACACGCAGAAGTTGCGGATTGAGAGATAAGTGCTGAATGAGCCGACACCGAATGAGATAAGGTTTGTTAGAGTTGTGATGGTGATACCCAAGCCTGAGCTCTTGAGAGCGTCGACACAACGTTGCTCTGGGTCGTGGGTTGTGTAGCCCATACAGTAAGCATTCAGCAGGACAAACACATCGTCAACACCTATTCCCAGCACCAAGAATGGGCAGATAAGCACTGTCGGCACCATAGCGACCTGCATGTAAGCCACAAGGCCCATGCCTGCCCCTAAACCCATAAATGCCGCAAAAAATCCCATCAGCGAGCTAAAGAGCTTGGAGCGGTACAGATCACAGGAGAAGTTGAGGGCCGTTGAATAACTGGCGAGGAGGAAAAAGGTAAACACAACGTATACCACATCTTTAGATTCTGCTGTCGAGGCCTTCAGCTCATCGTCTCTCGAGCGAAAAGCTTGAAAGTAGGTGCGCAGATTCCCTATATTTTGGTTTGCCTTGAGAACCTGAATGAGCAATCTCTCCCAAGTGGCATTTCTCTCCTCGTTCGCGGGTCGCCCGTCTGCGTCATAGTGCAACATCAGAGCGCTGGCCGATGTGATGCATTCAATAGAGCCAATTACGAAAGCGTCTTCCGGTGTTGGGAGCTCCCTGATTGCAGAAGCCGGGAGGAGTCTCTCTGCTACAGCCCGAGGCATGCGCCTCTCACAAGCTTCTTTCGTAAACCCTCCCAAGTAGTACTCTGGGATAAACGCCACCTGCTGCACGTTAAACGCCGTCCCCCCGAAGAGCCAAACCTCCGGCTCGCCCTTCACCAGCCCTGCGGCCTTATAGTCAGCAAGGCCAAATGACAACACAGACTCCGCTGTACAGCCACCCAAAGCGTTGCGGAGGCAAACATCTTCAAAAGTAAGAAAAGCAGAATCGTCTGTCACGCTGTGTTGGCCTGGGGCAGCTGTCACTCCCTCCTCCTGACTCTTCTTTGTCGCAGCGGCAACGGCCTCGGGAGAGCGAGGGATAACAAGCTTTCTCCCCAATTCAGGGTCGGTCTCTTTTCCTTGGATGATGGCGTCAATGCGACGCACCTCTTCCAGATATTCCCATGTAAGAATATTTGCGCCTTTGATCTTGTGTGTGACAATCACCACACTTTTCCTCCCATGCACATCCCCGAAAAGACTCTCGTGCAGCATTCCGTCATCTCGAGCCCGCGAGAAAGGCAGCGTATAAAGACGCTCAGCACCATCTATCCAAATAGGAGTCGGAGGAAGAAGCCCAGTTGAAAGGAGGATACAGGCAAGAAGTGAGCAGCTTATCACCTTCAACGGATGCCGGAAACAAATACCTCCCCACCATGCAAATCCCTTTCCAATCGACTCCACCACTCCATGCTTTTGGCTTAAGAGTTCTCCGCAGAAACTCCAGAAAGCCATCAGGCCGTTCATCAAGCGAGTCCCGACGGTCATCTTCTCTTCCTGTAGCCTCCCCTGCGGTTTTTGGAAGAAAAGAAATTGCTTAAACACAAAGCGACAGCAAACCTACTATGGTCAAAATGGACCAGAGGAATTTAAACAAAAGCCGTCAATATGAGGCGATAAGAAAGCCGCCACCACCCCTTATAAAGAACTCTCTTCTTTTTCTCATCCAATAACCAGCAACAGCTGAGGAACCAAAAAGACAGCCTCAATTGCTACTGATAAATGAGTGAAAAACTGATTTTCATGGCGACGCTGCGCCGCTACTGCAACAAGTACTGTAGCTTCTGCTACTATTGTTACTCTTCTACTGATAAAGCTTTACTACCAGGGAAACTGTCCCTGAGTTTGTTTTGCTACTTCCAGTGCTGCAAAAAGAGCTGTTGTTGCTGCTGCTGTTACATCCACCGCTGCTGCTCCGAGTGAGGTGGCCCTCGCATCCCCGCCTTCTACGCCTCAAGTTCTCCGCTGGCCCTGGTGAGGTGGTTGTCCCCACACTAACCAAGCAGTCCTCTTTGTAGTAACAATAGTTTTCTTGGGGAGCAATATCTTCAAGGGTGTTTGCTATTTGCGTTTGGCAAACTCAGCAGGGATGGCTGGATACTGTTGCTGGTGGTTTGTTGCTCAGTAGACCGATCCAGAGGAAGCTTCAGCTCTATACCAACTTTCTTCTATTAGTTAAAAGTTATCAAAAATTGCAGGAAGTTGGTTTCTTCACTGGGGGCCCTTAGTTTGCTGTTCTGCGCAAGTTCGCAGCAGGTGACCCACCAGGTAACCCCACACCGAAAGCAGTAAGGCGGCAAATACCCATTAAGGGCCCCTTTTCTTTCTAGTACACATCTACTAGCGTGGATGTAATGACAAATTAATCACAAAAATCCGTTTCGCTTCCTCCACACCAAAGCTACCCACAGCCACTCACAGCCTGTTGTTCAATAGGTGACTGGCGCGACAGCGGCATGTCGCAATCAACTGCCACCCATTGACCACTTCTGTTGTTTCCAAGACGATAGTTCATTTTTACTTTGCCCCGATAATTGTTTTAACCTGTTATGCGCCTTAAATATCAATGGGAAAAGGCAAGAACTTTTTGTGTGAATGCCTACACTATCGGCCTTTCTAGTGAGTTCTCCATGTGCTTCTAACTCCACCAAAGACTAAAGAAATTACTTCCCATCTAATCAGCATTGTCCTTTGACCTTTCAGGATGTTTGTTAGCAACTTAATAGTCTAACTAGAGAGAGGCGTCCTACTCGGCGGCTACGCAAGCATCGTGCAACAAGAAAATGTTAATACTGGGAAGTGCCAATGTGTTACGCATCTTTCAGTAGACCAGTTAGCTTGGATATGTATAAGTATCCCCATACGAAAGAATTATGAAGTAGCATTTTGTCCTGGCACGAGTTGTAATGGTGTTTCAAACCAAGTAAAAGCTGGTGAGACGTCACTGGTATACAACTCACCCTTCGGCCTCTAGTGAAAAGTCATCAGTACTAAAACCAAATAATAACTTAAGAATAGTTAGTCCCCAAAGAAGTCTGCCTCCCAAACTTGCCGTTCGGAGGTCATGCTGGCCTCAGCACAGACAAGCTGCCACGGAATACGGCCAACGTGCAGCTAGCCTACTCCTTGAGCACGCACGCATCCAAACGCACAATCCAAGGAGCTGAGATGGTGCACCTCGCGTACAGCGACTGAACGGTTTTACTCATAGATCAACTCAAATATTCATTAGGGCAATTATGCGTTATAGCTAACATAAAGAAAACACATTCACATGCTACACTGCTGCTACCAAGCCGCATCCGCGGGCAAGTATAACACTTCAGCACAACCCTGTTATCATTATCAATTTCCCTCGATGTTATCAGCTGTAGTTGAGATAGGTATACGCGGATCTTAGGGCACACTACTATTCATATGATGGCACATCACTGTGGAGTGGGCATGTCAACGCCTGCGATCCATGACGCTGACGAAATTGGGCAAGGCTCGTGTTTTGTGACTAATTTCGCTGCTCTCTCCACATCCCTCCCTGCTGCTTCCTGTGAGGTGTAGAATCAGCAACATTAGTAAAGAGCTGCACACCTGGCAATCTTGTGAGCTCTGGGTCTACAGTTTCAAAAGCGAATATACAACGCTTGCTCAAGCACTTTGATTTGATTTGCTAATTCCGGAGTAGCGACCTGCCTGACTCCCTATCCATTTTCAGACTCGGCCAAAACGTACGCACTACTGGGTGTATGCCAGGCTCTTAAAACTCTGCAACAAGGTTCATTCGGCTGTTGTAGCAACCCCCTGCAAATCCCACAAGCTTTTGTTCAGCTTAATGCACGCGCCAGGCTCAGCCTTCCTCGCTCTCCTCTCCGACATTGCTGCCAGACTGTCGATTGGTGTAGCTCTGTGCCAGTACTATGCGCCTCACCTCGCCCCCTAAGCTACGTTGTTGCACCTGGCGAGGTAGCTGCCAAAATTACAACAGCGCTGCAGCACCAATACGGCTTCCGGTGTAGCTACATCGCCTCATGGAGAAAGGCCATTATAATTCGCCTGATTAGCAGACGAGAGCAGGGGAGGCTGGTGTTTCCTTGCTATTTAGCCCCCTTCGTTTCTCTGCTGCCTGACGCTGTTTGCGTCTCTTTCTTTTCTGTTTGTTGGCTTCACGGTTGGCTTGTCGCTGCGACAACTCTAGCACGCTGGAGTCCGTGTCACTGCTATCGCCCACGCTGATGATAGTGGAGGGGGAGGAAACAACACCCTTCGATGTACGTGCTGCTGATGTTCCTGCTACTACAGGGGTTGTCCGCGCTACCCCTCTCCCAGCACCAGCTACAGCAACACAAGGCCTCGAGGATCTGATGCCATCGGCGGAGGCGAAGCCGCGCACAGGTAAGTACGAATCAGATGCTGATGAGCTCTCTGACTCTGAGGAATCGAAGATCACGTGCGTGTTTGGGCGCATAGAGGCAGACACCTGCGACGGTTTATTCCGTTCATTCTGTCTCCTCCACAGTTTTCGCTCCCACGGCCGTCGTCTCATACTACCAAAAGTATCGCTATCTGAACTTACGTCAGTATCTGCATGGCTGCGGATGCAGTTGCTAGTGACTTCCTTTGGATTGCTCAACCGACCCTCAGAAACCCGTAGAAAACGCCGAAGATGGGCAGAAGACCCCGCAAGGCTGTCCACTGCTGCCTCCGTTGCTGCAGCAACATCTTTCGTGACGCATAGACCTGGCTGAGGAGTAGTAATCCATCCATCGCTACTGCTGCGCTGCGCTTCCAGCTCCTCTGGCCACGTGGAAGAGCCGATGATGCAGTTCAGGAGAGGTTCCTGGCTGCCAAGAGTCCCTTCACCGTCTTGAGGAGCTCGACCAATTTCTGACATAAGGCGAGAGGCAAGGCGCTGCGCAAGTCAGGACAAGCCTGTCTGCCGCTGTTACATACTAAGGAAAACAGGAAATCCTCAGCTTCCAACTAAATCAAAAAGTGCAGTAGTAGCCAGGAAATTATGAAAGCCACGCAAAACACAAGGAAGGGAACATGCAGAAAAAAAAAAGGGGACAGACAGAGAGCGGGAGAGTCGGAAAAGCGTGTGAGGCGGGCAAGCGATGCCACTGAGTAAACTAACCAAGTAAGCCTTCCGCCAGGCAGTCCGAAGATGCATTATCTTACGTGCGCTACGGCCCAAATCATGCGAAGGGTCCTGCAGACGACAGAAAGCACACAGAAAAGAGTCCTCGCTCCTTTTCTGCTCGGTCGGTTTTCCCACATTGCTTCCTATGGCAGCAATTCGCCGCGCTGGCACGCATTCTTGTCTAAAGCATAGTACTGCATTCCACAGTATAAGTACAGATGAGCTACCACAGCCCCACCCCCCAAAACTAAAAGCTAATATTTACAACGCACAAAGGGATTCTCTGCACTGAGCATCACGCTCTCTTCACGCGACTTGGCCACGCCTCGCCACCTTCCCTGGTCCTTTCGCACCAGGCTGCCGGCGCCGTGCACGCTGCAATAGGCAGAAGCAAAGAGCTACCCCGTTCACTCCTGAGGGCTCGAAGAAAAGCCTTTGGCTAGGCTAAGATACTCCCTTCTTGGGGAATCTGGCAGCCTACCTAATAGCGGAGGTTTCGTAGTTGAACTGTAGTCCGAAGTAGTGAAGAAATTGAAAAAGCACATGCCCAAGGTTCAAGTGGCGATATTTCTGCGAGTCGCTGAGGTGAGGATTGTTCTGTAAAAAATGAAGACACTGTGAAGACGCAAAGCAACACACCCAACAACAGTTCCTATCAATCGAGCTCCTTTTCCTAAGGCCAGATACTCGAAGCTGTCAAGTGGAGGCACGTAAATGGCTGGAGAACCCGCACCCGAAACACTCTACTGCCCCGAACGGTTAGCTGCAACCAATCCAAACCGCGCAAAAATCAGTCCATGCGGCAGAAGGCAAGAGGTACCACACGGAAGAGAACCTGTTGGCACACAAGTTGCTAGCAAGGGTTAGGGTTTAAGGCTAAGGGTTCAGTAAACCCCAAACCCTGGTGCGCTAGCGGGCAGCAACAGGCAGATGCCTCACCATAACAAAAAGGAGATAAGGGCCGACTCCGCCTTTGAATGGTTCATGTAACTGCCAGTGACGCAGTAGCATTTTGTTTATTAACAGCAAAGGGCGCAGCAGCACGAAATCGTTGAGCTGTAGACACCCCAAAACACATCCTCCTCCTTTTGTATGTCACGGACACAGGCGAAACCCCGTAAACGCTGGCTCTAATAACCACTCATAAGAGGGCATTAAACGCACCTTGTGACGAACATAGAGAGACGTGAGGACGGAGGAGGGCTTATCAAAGCTGAGGTCAACGGCCACTCCTGTCTCAGAATCTCTAAACCTACAGATAGGGACGCGAGCAGAGAGAATAAGCTCGATGTTGTCGGCAAACTTCCCACTCTCTCCCCCTATCCGCGATCCCCTGCGTTTTGTTGTTGCTGCAGCGTCGTTCAGCTCCCGGAGGCACCGCGCAAAGTCCTGCACCCGTAAGGAGAAGCAAAGGCCAATATATACATCATAAGCTTCTGCTCACGAACACTTCGGACAAGCAGCCACTTATGCCCCTTAGTTTATATACGACGGGTTTCGAGCTTAGAGTGTATGTCTCGCGCCTAGTTCGGAAAAAGAATGTTTCTGTTTACCCGGATTTTTCTGACTGCCTCGAGACGGGAATGCGTATCGTCTCGGTCTCTCTGTCTCTCCATAGCACGAAGCAATTCCCCGTACCCCTTGGCGCCCCCGTGGCAGCATTTACTCCTGCACAGCCCATTGCTGTTCATGCTGCTGCGTTTGCGCTGTTTGGAGAGACTGGTGCAACAGCAGCCTCTGTCTGCAGATTGTGCTCCGCAGGCACTGCGAGGAACGGGCATATCTCTTTTGATGCTGCTGCTGCCGCAGACGGTGCTACTGCTGCAACTGCTGCTGCTACCGCGACTGGTACTGCCATCACTGCTACTGTTGTTGCTGCTGTTGTGTTTGCTGCTGCTGCAGCAAAGGCAGCGGCTGCATGCATAGTAGTCGTGGAGAGGAGGGGGTTCCTCAGAAAAAACACAAACATCTAAATCGCTGCCTGGGAGACTCAGAGCAGTAAAGCAGGAGCCAAATACTTCAACCGTGCAGCCGCTCCACAACAGGCGACAGACGGCGCGTACCCGCCCTGCTGCCTGTCAGCAGAAAAAGAGAGGACAGCGACAGAGGCACAATGCGAGGCAGACAGACGCAGCCAAAAACACAAAGATAAAGACAATAGCGACATGGAGGACGAGCAAACAGATACAGGGAGAGGGAGTGAAGAAGGGAAGGCGAAGGCACGCAGGACATCTCTAGAAAGCGAGACACACCAGTGGTCTGTTATCCCTAGTGTCTCAGTGCCACGAAATCCTATCTGAATATGGGCATCACCTACAGCAAACTCCGGGAGCCTTTGGTGGTGAGGGGACCCTTCTAGCGTAGGAGAGGGGAAGTTCTCACCTCCCTCTTCTTCCTCTCCTCCTCTTCGCTGGGCTTCAGCAGCCCCACCGCTGTAATACACTCTGCATGCAGACGCCCAAAAAAATCAGCACCTGCATCAGCAGCTGCGGCTCCAGCAGCCGCAACAGCAGCAACTCCTGTCGCTGCTGCCGCTGCTCCAGATATCTCTCCTGTCTGTCGCTTCTTCTGGGTTTGTTGGGAACCTTCTCCATGACCGCTGGGTTGTAGGCTTTGCTGATGCGTATTCTGCATGCGCCCGCGCTTATGCAGCTGGCGCTCCTGCAGACGCAGCAGCTGGTGATGCTGCTGGTGCTGCCAAGGGCGTAACCGGGGAGGCTCGTCTTCAGGCAGGTCTGGCAAAGCCGCAAATTCTGGCAGAGGCGAGGCGGAACGCTCCGTCTCCTCTGTAGTTGGGTCTTTTGCACCTGATCGTACACCGGCGGTCGCTATGCCGACTGTTGCTGCATCTGCCGCGGCTCCAGAATCCCCAGAGGAGTTTTGCGGTGTATCGACATTGTGGGAGCATTCAGTGGTGCCGCTTCCCCGTTTCCGTGCGTCAAGCAAGGAACGAATTTTCAGGTTGGCCTGCCGTTGCTGCTGAACCTGATCACTATCTATCTGCAAATATGCTTCTGCCCCAATGAGCCGCAACGAGTCAAAAGTCACACCTGATACTGGTGCGGCTGTACTTTGCGTTGGTTCTGCGTCACTTGCACAGGGTTCCGTGGACTCTGAAGGCTTTTGCTCATTCAAAAAAGGTGCTGGATTGTTGGGTGCTTTCCTCCCCTTACGATTCCCCTCAGGGTACCTCATTGCCTGTTGTGTGGGAACTTTGGTGGCTTGAAGCATCACCCACAGATTCTGGGGAACCACATTGCAAACCAGCCGCGATTTCTTATGCTGAGCAAAGGGGCAAGCTTCCCGGTGCTACAGGCAAGCGCCTTGAATGTCAAATTTAGGTCAGAGGCCCAAAAAGACCTTCAGGCCTATCTTGAACTCCCACAGTCCTCAGGCCTGCCCAAAGGGAGAAATTGCCCTCGGATCCTTTGTGTTGATATTTATACCTTAACGGGTATGATTTTAATCGCAGACCAAAAAGGCCAAGACTAGACTTGGAAGGAAACCCCGAACCCCAAGGAGCTGCGCTGCCACCATGATGCAAATTTAACGAACTTCCTGTCATAAAAGCATTTCGTAGACTTAGACACTGTGTTCTCATGCAAGTTTAGTAATTCGCAGAGTGGTGATAAATTTAAAGTAAACCTCCTTGAGCCATAATGGCGAGCCAGTGGTGGGCTGTGGGGCAGGTAACGTTCTAGTAGCGAAAAGACTGTTTGCGGTACAAACTAATCAGTGGCAATTTTACTCTATTAGTATATGCAGGAGGCAGGAACTAATCACATGAAGTTAGAAGAGACCGTATCGGCAGCTTTCGTTCACTCTAGCTAAACCGAGTTGGTACACTTTGAAACTTTGATGAGGGTAACCTCTTCTAATTTATTTTAAAGATTACCATACAAACGCTGCTGTTCCTTTTCTCGGGGACAGCCGACCTCTTGCCGTTCCTCTGAAGAAAAATTCTCTACCCTACAAGCGGTTTCTCTCACGCTTATTTCGTCTAGAAATCGCTTGAGTAGGAAATGCCAGACGGTGACTAGCCCACCAGAATTCTTGGGGCATAAGACAACGTGCTCTGCACCAGTCCATTCGTGCCATAGGACAGTACTAAGCAAAGAGAATTGGCGGGGCTACTACCCATTCGGTGCTGTCCTGCTCAAGAGAGCTAAGCGGATGGTGCGGTAGTCACATGCATTTGAAAGACGTGCTGCAACCCCCCGTGCCACTCATGAAACGAGCATTTCTGCACATGATAACCGCTGCAGATGTTCAGATGTGCGTTATCTCCGGCATCTTTGCATGTGGATTTTCCCCTATAACAACCTCCTTTTGGGATATGAAGGCCAGGTGCCTCGGCTGTAACCGCCGCCTTTGGCGCTGCCGCCGATAGATTATACGGCCCAATCTTTGATCGTAGAGCCTCATCGTTAGCTTTGTAAACTTAAAACTAGGTGGACATAATGACAGTCCGACGAGCTACAAGACGGCGCTGTGCTGCTCAGCATCGGAGCAACACATTTTACCGTTAAAAATGCAACATTATTAAAAGAGGCATCTCACTTGCAGCTAACCTTTTGGGGGTTTAACCTTGATGCCACAGACATCCTTTTTTGTTCTTCTACTCCAAACCCGAAAAGTCTGCAAAGATGACTTGTCCAGGCTTTGCAGCAAGTCTCCCTCTTGAAAGAGACAACGAGGCGGAAAAACCACCAGGCCTCGTGGCATTTGCTATACCGGTAGCCAAGGCACAAAAGACAATACACCGAAGAGGCTGTTGTGGCACAACTGCTTTGCTATATCTGTGCTGGTACTGCCGAAGGAAAAAGACGACACAACCGAACTAAACGTTCTCTAGCGGATGTGCCGTGACCAAAAGAATACCTGCAATCCCACCATATCCGCCTCTGCGCTTAACACCCGCTAAAGGAAGTAGGCAAACCCATGGCAGCAAGCGCAGCAGCATCTGGGTTCGCTGCACTGATGTCATTTGCGATAGTTGCAGTTACTGCGTTGCTGCCAGCAGCAGCAGCAGCTTTTTTCTTTTTCTCCTTTTTGCGTTGCTTTTTCAGTTCCTGTTCCTTCTGCAACTCTTCAATTCTTCTCTTGACTCTAGCAAACTCGTCTTCCGCTTCGGGGGCCCCTGGAGCCCCTCCAGCGGGAGCCACAGTAAGCTTTCCACCGTCTTCTGCCTTTACTGTCTCTGCTCCCTCTGTTTCCGCAGCTAATTCCCTCCTGGCTGCTTGTAGCTTGGCCTTCACACGAGGGAGCGGCACACGCTCTACCCTCATGCTCATTCCTGAGAAGCAGAAGACAAATAAAAGAGACAGACAAAGAAGGAGGGGAAGATAGCAAGGAAATCTATATCTCTCACTAAAGGCCAAACTGTATCTTTCCCGATATCTCCCCTCCCCCGCCCTTGTGTCTGCTGTTTTCCCTTTTGCTGGATCTGCCCTGGGCACGCGCGTACCCAAGATTCTATTGTGATTTCGTCCGTTGATGTGGTCAAGGTAGGACTGCGAGTCTTTGCAGAGACACTCGCAGATGTCACACCAGAACCTGCGACATAAACACAACCTCACAAAGGACCACCTCCTTCCTCTTGTTCCGGCTGCAGTCCTGGTGCAATACAACAACAGCAAATCCAGCAACAATGCCAGAAGCAGAAGCCTGTTACAACAAACAGTAACACCAAAAAACAGCAGCATCAACAGCGACAGCAACGCTAACCCTCCCTGCTGCATCCTCGGCGTCTGCAGTGTGACCATCTTCGTTTTGCCAACTTCTCTCTCAAAATCAAGCTGAAAGCTCCGCTGCTTCAGCTGCTGCCGAAATCCGCACGGAGGGAGGGGTGGGGGTTTGGGCTTCTCGCGTGGCCGAGGGAGAAGATCAAGGAATTCGTCTGCACCAAATGCCGCCTTTTCCTTTGCCTTGGCCTCGTAGTACTCTTTGTCCCACACCTGAAGCAGCAAGACGAGGTGAGGGACGCATCCTGTTTTTTGTCGCTGATGCAGCAATGCGGTAAAGAGGAGGCAACTGCTGGAGGCGCAAAAGAGCCGCTGCGATGAGCTGGCTCGAGCAAAAAGAAACCGGATGCGAGGAGAGACAAGAAACGGGCAGAGAATGCAGACATTTCCTCCGATGCTACTTCTGCTGTATAATGAGGAAAAACACGAAAGAGCTTACCTTACGTCCTAAGGCATCAGTGCCGTGAACAGGGCCCGCCGGCTCTGCATCCGCTGCTGCTGCTGCTGCTGCTGCTGGTGCTGGTGCTGGTGTTGCTGCTGTTGTGGCGGGGCGGCCACGTTTCGCCACTGCGGCTGCTGTTGGTACAGCCGCTGCAGCAGCACCTGTGATAACGGCAATGCGTTGGGAGGCAGCAGCAAGAGCATCTGCTGATCCTTGCTGCTGCTGCTGCTGCTGCTGCTGAGACGGGGAGGTGCGGGCCAGGCCTTTCCAGTCGAAGTTAGAGGTATCCTCATCTCCATCTGCTGCTGCCGCCGCTGCTGCTGCTGCTGCTCTGCTGTTGCTCACTGGCAGTGGCATGTCTTCAGGAAGGGTGCAGGGCTTGAGGGAGGTCAGTAAGTCTGGGGCCCTTGGGGCCGCTCTGCCGCTGTAGCCATGTTTCTGTTTCTGCTGCTGCTGCTGCTTCAGGGCCCCCATTGGCGGGGGAGAAGGCACCATCATGGGCAACAGCCCCTGACCCTGGTGGGGATGCATCGTGTCGATTGCTGTCTTCGTTCAAGCGATTGCTGCAGTAACATCAACTGCTTCAGCAAGGCGCTGGAGAGACAGACGAGCGGACCTGCACCCCACAGTAGGTCCTCAGGCAGCCTCAACCTTCTTTAAAAGATTTGAAAAACAAAAAAGTAGTTCCTTTCCTTGGTTCCCCTCAACTGCTGCCACTTGCTCGTGCTGCTATCCTTGTACAGCAGCTAAATGCTCCTTCATCCGCAGCACGGCAAACCCCTAGATAGGCATACCTTGACCTCAAACGAAGAAAAATCAAGAGGCTTGTCAAGGTTTGAAGAGTACCAATAATTGCTGGTGCAATCTGAGCAACAGCTGCTGCATGCACAGCGTCGTGCTGCGGCTTGTACATCTGCTGCTGCAGCTACTCTACACCAGAATGGAGCACCAGAAAAAAATAAGGTTATTGAGAATTTTTTGTGATATTAATTTCTTTTGTTTTCTTTATAATTACAGCTGTTGGTAAAGCCTTTTTGCATATATTTTGCTTGCTGTTGCTGGTGCTGGTGCCACAGACCGGCGGTCACTGTACAAGCAGAAGCAGCAGGCGTAGTTAATAGCTTCCCACATCAACAACAGCTGCAGAAACCAGGATCAGAAAGAAGGGTGACAGTTTTTTTTGCTAATGGGGTCTTCATATAGGCGTAGGAACGGCGCATGCAGGTGCGGTCCCCTATTATTGTGTGGTGTCTCCGTTCTAGTGCTTCTGGAGTGACTCACCACACCCAAGCGCATGCAAGAACTTTTCAAACCTATCATCGTGTTACACTTCATTTGCATGCTTAGCATATCAAGGGTGTGTACCCCTCAAAACGAGGCACGCAATTTTTTGCAGCTTGGCTGCGGTATCGATGGCGGGAAGGTGCAGAAGGTCGCGTACGATTCGGCTTGTTGGAGTGTCTTCGTTTAACTGCAAAACAATCTGACACCTGGGGGTTAGTCGCTCTGTCTTGTGCTGCTGCTACTCCTGCTACTACTGCTGCTGCTACTCCTCCTCCTCCTCCCCCTCCTGCTGCTAGTGGTGCTGATCTGACTTAAGGGGAACCTCATCTCACAGCCATGGAATGCATCGATGAGGGGCACGCAGAGGTCGGGTTCGGCATCTCCTCAGGGTCAACAGTATCAGACGCTGCTGCCTCTGTAACAGGATCACTTACTGCTCCTAGTACACTACCCACTTTTGGTGCTGCAAATGCAAGGCAACCCCTTGCAAGGGAGGAGCCTCCTGAGGCTTTTGAAGGCCCTGACGTTGCCGAGATGAACTCCTACACCACCAGCAATTGCAGCAATGGGAGAAGCAGCAGCTGCACAGATGGCAGTAAAAATGGCAACAGCAGCATATACGGCAGGAGCAACTCCAGACTGTTTCAACCTCCAAAAGAAGCGAGAAGGTTTTGCTCTACGCGAAGCACCAGCGGCAGTGCAATAGCTGTGGACTCTGGTTCTGCACGCACCAGAAGGAGACAGCTGGGCAGCAGCTGCTGCTGCGATGGCTCCAGCAGTTGCTGCTGCTGCCCCGACGGGCCTCTTGGGACGGGCAGCTGCTGTAACACATGTCTCCTTTGCTCTACGCGCTCTTTGTACGTGTCGCTGCTGCAGCAACAGCCACCAGCTTTGCTACAGGCCCTCTTCCAAGGGGAGTTGCAGCAGCACCAGCTGCGCTGTCTCTTCTCAGACAAGGAACGGAGACAATTGCTGGGGGTCCGTGCGACTGACTACATAAGCAAGCGGGGAATCCAGATACTGCAGCAGCGCTCCAAAGGCGTCAGAGACGGAAGTCGTGTAGACGCTGCAGCAGATAAAGCAGCAGCCGTTGCAGCTGCTTCTGCATACAGGTCAGTCTCCTCTGCTGCAGCAGCTCTCGCAACAGATGCCACAAAGGCGGTTGCAGCTGGAGCTCTTTCGCGCCGTCTTTATAGGCTGAGCTTAAAAGCTGCGGCAGAAGGTAGAAAGAGGAGGCAAGATGTTAGTACACCAGGAGCAGCAGCGGCAGCAGCAGCAGCAAGTCATGTCAGTCCACTTTTCGACTCCGAGAGGTTTTGGCCAGCCTTCTTTGGTCTTCACGTACATCTGAGTTCTGCAGACCTACTGGAGTTGCTTCGGGTTGTTCCTGATCTGTTTGCCGGTGCTGTGGGTCCCAGCTGCTTTTGTTGCTGCATCTTTTTTGAGCCGCCAAACCTCCGCCAGCTGTTTAGCTACCTCCACGTCCAGGCACTGCTAGTGCAGCAGCATTGCGAAGGCCGGCTGCTGCATCTAGTTTCGAAGGCTCGGATAGCCCTCTTGCAGCGCAGCCAACAGCTGCAACAGGAGCGGCAACGGGAACAGGCGGAGCAAGAGCTGCCGCAGGACCCGCAATCGATCTCTGAGAACCTCAGTATTACAGCAGTTGTTGCAAACCAGGTGCACGGACAACCAAGAAACGATAATGCCAACCACTTAAGGCACCAGCTGCAGCAAGAAGGGCAGCAGCAGCAGCGAGAAGGGCAGCAGCAGCAACACGGCGGCCAGCAGGATCTGGGCATCCAGCAGTCGTCAATACTCCAGAGTTTGAGTCTGGAGCGAAACGGAACATTTGAGGCGTGTCTACAGCATCAGCACTTGGTGGAAGAGAACTCACAGCAGCAACACAACTGGAGTGAAGAACCTCCGCTAGCTGCCAAAGAGATGAGCGAACAGCATTCATGTTTGCAGCAGCAACAGCAGAAGCAACATCAGCACAAACAGCAGTACAAGCACCACGATAAGCAGGAGCCGCAGAAGAGGCTTCGGGAAAACACGGCGAGCCCCAAGAAAGGAACAGCCACGGAGACCCCGCAGCACGTCCAGCTGGAGGAGCAGCATCCCAGTCTTTCCACAAAACATCCAATGGCAGCAGAAGCGTTTTCCCTGCCAAACACCAGGCAGCATCAACTGGAACAGCTGCAGCAGCAGCAACTGGAACAGCTGCAGCAGCACCCACTGGAACAGCTGCAGCTACGACCGAAAGAAAAACCCGAGAGCATCGACACGGCGCAACGGATGGAAAGGTGCGGCGGGAAGGTAGGTGGAGCAACGCAGAAGCTTGTTGCCCAGCACCACCAACTCTTGCATACCAATAAGCGGGAACACCAGCTTTTTGAAGAACGGAATCAGCAGCAGCAAGGCGAGGACGAGCAGCATCCTCATCGGCACGAAGAGCAACAACTGCGGCAGCACGCGGTGCAAGAGCAAGAAACACTGCTGGAAGACGCACGCAAACTTGAGCAGGAAAGCTCTACTTTCTGGAGCTCCCTTATGGAATCTGGGCTCCAGCAACAGCACCAGCAGCAGCAACAAGCTGCAGTGCATGCATTAGCAAGAGCAGATCGGCACTCAAAAATCCAGCAGGTGAAGGTGGCGGTGTCTCCTTTAGTACCTCTCGACTCCCACTTTTTTCTTCTGCCGTCCTCCCAGCAGGCGCAGTTGGACACAACAGCAAACACAGAAGACATGCTGTTGCAACAGTTTCTGGTAACATCAGACCCCGCGCAGCTAAAGAAACAGAGGCAGCAGCAGCAAGCTGCGGTGGCTCACGCTGTCTTGTTTTTGAAGAACTTTTTAGGGGTGAAACAGACAGCTCTTCTCTATCAGCGCGACAGCGAGGTGTGTCTCTTTCTCGGCTATAGGGTTTTGGGTGTTTGGAAACAGATGCTAATGGGTAGTAGGCCACCACCAACAAGTGTACTATTGCTCCTACGCTGGTACTGGCGACGTACTGGCATTGCTTTCAGATATCTGTTTAATCCTGTGCTGTTGCTGTTGATTCTGCTGCTGGGGAATGCCACGAGACTCATGTGCTCTTTCTTTGGCGCATAGATGGCATCCCAGAAGCTGCTGCTTGTTTTGTGTTTGCGCAGCTGTGCCGAGATCTTGCGTGTCAGCTGGCGTTTGTCTGTTGCCCAGATTCAGCTGTATCCGCAGCAGTAGCAGCATGTCCTCTCTCTCCTGCAGCAGCAGAAGGCCATGCGGTGGCTGCCGTTTTGGCGGAGTGTTCCGGTGCGGCTGCAGCTAAAGGATCTGAGGTGGCAGCAGCAACTGCCGCTACTGCTGCTGCTGTTGCTGCTGCGAAAGTCCTTGGTGCGATGGCATTTCATGATGGTATAGGTTGTTCCGCTTGCTTTAGCATGAACGGCAGCAGCAGCAGCATGGATGCAAGAGGCCTGGAAGCTTTTACTGGTAAGCTGGTGTATTTGTCGGTCTGCCTCTTCGTGTCTTTCTGAATGTCTCGCTAGCCGAGTCCCAGCATTTTCCGCATCCACACAGCACTAAGGTCTAACTTTATCTTTTAGGAAGGGGCCAAAGGCCTCTTCATACCGTAGAGACTGGTTTGGAGCGTACTTGTTTCTTTCAGCGGTTGGGGCGGCAGCAGGAGTGACGGTGCTGCTCATGGAGAGGCAGGTTGACTGCGTCACGCCCCTCCTCATCCCTTGGCGCTACGAGGTGAGCATCTGTCCTTGCTTCTCTGCCTACCGTCTGGCGTGCTGCTGCTTCGCGGGTGCAACAACAGGAGCAGCAGCAGCAGCAGCAACAGCAGCAACAGCAGCAGTTCTTTGAGGTGCCTTCCTGCTTTTCCGCAGGGGCTTCTTCACGAATTCCTGGGCATCCGCCAGCGTCGTGTTTTTGTACCCAGCAGCAAACTCAGTCACAGCAATTCTCAAGCGCAACAAGGTCAGCAAAAGGATCGAGAGGAGCTGTTCTTGGGCGACACCGGCGACCTATTCTACAGACAGGTCTGTCTGTAGTCGAGACGCATCTGAGATTTTTTATAGTGCCACTCTCTTACTTCTTCAATCTTCGCATGACCTTTTCAAGAGAACCTCACAACCAGCAGTGGTACAATCAGGAGTATGTCGCTGAGGATAAACAGTACCATGTGAAAACACAACTGGTTTTGTTGCTTCGTTTGTGGTGTCTTTGCAGCACAGAGACAAAGATTTCCCAGAGGTGGTCGAGGCCCTAAATGTGGAACTCCGCTCTTTCAAAGCGTCTCTGGTGCGGCTCTCTAACACAGTAAACTGTAGACCCTTCGCTATGAAGTTCATGGCGCGTTGCTTGGTCAATCGAACAGGTCTAGTGCAAGTTGCTTGTGCCTGTGCTGCCTAATGTGACGGTTTTTGCTTGTCCGTCTGGCGCAGTCTTGCGACTGCGTGGAGGAGGCGGGCGAGCTATTCGCACAGCTCCCAGAACACTACAGTCGAAAGAGTAAGGCTCCCACCGCAGAATTACCATCGTTAGCAGCGTCAAGAGCAACAGGGACAAAAGCTGGTAGAGCATTCGCAAGGAGCTGGCTATTCTGTCTTAGTGTTTTTGTTTTATTCATTGCCTCCTCTGTTCATTCCTGTGAGTCTTCATGCATCTTAGAGACAATGGCAAAGCATCTCGCCTGCCTGGAGTTCATTGATAAGGCTATCCTTGCCCGTCAGCTGCTTCAGCTGCTACCACTGGAGCAGTGGCTGCTGCAGGAACATTTGCAACCACAGAAGCAGCAGCAACAGGGAGCCAGCACATGGCAGCACTTGCTGAAGCACCTGGAAGGTTTCCCTTCAGCTTCTCCAGTTGACGTGTTGCGCCTAACTGTTGCAGCTGCATTGATCCAGTGAGCTTAGAAGACAACCTAGGTGCACCAAGGTTTAAGCCTCGGCGACGGGTGGCAACGGGCTGAAATTAAATCCCGAAACCTGCTGCTGCCGCCGTAGTGCTTCTGTCCCCTGTCGCTTTCTGCACCCTGCAGCTGGTGTTGCTGCTGGCGGTTGTGTGCGGCGCAGCACATGCGGCGAGATGAGCATTAAATCCCTTGAATTGCAGCTCAGGATTCGTCTGCGTAAGGCGGGTGCCTCCCCTCGCTTTGCGGCTGAAGGGGCTCGCTTTGCAGTTGCTTGCTGCAGGCTGCAACAGCGGCGGCAGCGGAGGCTGCAGCTGAAGGCCTTGCAGCAACAGCTGCAGCAGGAGACCGGAACTGCAACAGTTGCTGTGGCCGTAATGGACAACCTCAAATACGAACACAAGCACGCGGTTAAAGAAGCCATCGGAGCAGCAGCTTTTACTGGTTCAGCTCTAGCGGCAGCTGCCTTCCAGGCGCCGCCTTCCAGTCCTCTTCAAGGCTCTCAACAGCTGGGGCGCAACAGCATCACAGAGATTTACCTCCACGCAGCAGCAGCCAGAGAGGCATGTCATCTTTGGCCCACACCTGACTCCTCAGAACATGGGGCTTCTGTTGCGGCAGCAGCAGAAACGTTTCGAGATGCAACATCCATGGGAATACTGCAACAGTTGGAAGCAGAGGGAGCAAACGGGATCGCACTGGGAAGCAAACAAAGCTCGAGCACTACTGAAGACCACCACAATAGGGATCGATGGCCCCCAGCGCGTCCTGCATCAACACAGGCTGCATGCAGAAGGGAGGCAGCGATGGATATTCGTACCACACTTGATGCTTCATCTGCCCCTCCGCTTCCTTCCCCACAGTCGTCTTGTGAGACGTCATGGACAGAAGGGCAGCAACAGCAGTACCAGAAGCAACAATGGCAACAGTTAGTACAAAGGGGGCTTGCTGAAAATCATGGCATTTCCCTGAAACAGGCAGCTGGTGCGCCCGTTCCTCTGACTTCTGTTCTGGCGAGCTTTACGTCTCACCTGGCCGTAAGAGACAACCCTGACACGTGGAGGATATTGTACTGGAAGAGAAACATACACAGCATGGACCAGCAGAAACGTTGGGGTGTGGTAAAAGAGACAAGACGAACAACACATGTACTTCGATGGGTAGGTGTTGCTGTCATTGCAGGAACCTGAAGTAGCATTGCCCCGTCCTCCTGTCGTGGTTGAAGTAGAGAAACTTCTCAAAGGTAATGGCACAATTGCTGCCTTTAGTCCTGAGTCGGGGGCTTCTTTCGAGCATACGCACTCTACAAACCGGATCTACTCGTTTTTCCTTCTACTGCTGGGAGACTGAGGAGCAGCAACTATGCTGCTTGACGCATGCCGACTGGCTCATTTTCTGTATCTCTTCCGTTTCTGCTGCGGGGACTTCAGGTGAAAGCGACTTGTTTGGGCCTTTCGAGGAGATTTTTTGCGGTTTCGGAGCTCGCCTCCGGCCAGCTCCCATCCTTAAGGTGCGCCAGTTACAATTTCCCCCTTTCCCTGTTGGCCTCCCATCCCAAGGTTATAAAGGGAGATTGGAGTGAAATCGGTGATAAGAGCCCTAAACATTGCATGAGGTGTAACGCAGGGTGGAGTTGTTCTTGTTTTCCTTCTCGGAGGGGCCACCTTGGAGGAACGTTATTGGCTGCAACAGCTCGGGAAGTCGACAGGGCGGGAAATTCTCTTGGGCACAGACAACTGCCTAAACATTGCCGAAATGATGCGGTATCTTACTTCAGTAGCTGCACGAAACTAAGTTGTGACTTTTGGGTTTTTGACGTTATCTTGCATTTTTACTGGCCTTCAGAGAGGGGTGGCAGCGTACTTTAGAGAATACGAAAACTGAAGTGGCATGAACGAACTAACAAGATAGCCCACAACTTCTTTGTGTAGGGTAGGGTTTTTTACGCCCGAGGCTCATTGTGTCATGACGAAAGCAAGATGTATCTTTTTTATGAGTCAATCCAGTACACCATAGGAATAGAGAGATATCGCAACGAAAGCAAGATGTATCTTTCTAATGTGTCAACCCAGTACACCCTCGGACTTGACAGATATCGCAAGCCACGTGCTCTCTGACTACTTTGGGCGTAGGGATTGGGGATAACAAGCGTGGAATTACGGAGAGACTATATGCTGGGCCTGCGCTTAAGAATCATAGAACTTGAGGCGGACAGAGAATCCCTTTTTAGCTGGGCAGGGGTTGCCTAATAAGACGGTCATCGGCTTCTAACGAGACTCGAAAAACATTCTGCCACAAGATAAATGCAGCTCGCTAACGTTGGGCTTTTCATTTTTTGTGAGACAGGAGAGTGTCGGGGATTGTCCCTAAATTCTTCAGGATATCTGACCAGCAAGGTCGCGCTCAAGTTTAAGGACTGGTTCACTTTTTTCCAAAAAGTCACAGACAACAGGCTTCCCCTAGTCTGTAAATATGCAGGGAAAATTGTTGTTGATTTTTTTATGCGGGCTGCCAGTATTGGAGTCGGTCAGTGTTCGGTGAGTCCACTGCTTCAAGTACACCTTACAGAAAGAAACACTAGCCTTCCTCCTATATTTTTTCTTCAACCCCGTAGTAAAAAAATTAGTTTTGCTTTGGAATGATGCTATATCGGAAGCTGTGCTTGAGGTCTTTTTTAGCTGAAGTGCAGGAAGGTGGAGTCGCTGCTTCGGGACCGACGGACCAGACCTGAATCATGCGTCCTCCAACCGTTGCGCTTGTTGCTGCCACAGGTAGCGTTGCCTTTCTCCGTAAATAATTTTTTATATTGCATATTAAACTAAATGATTCAAAGATTTTTTTCTATTCTGCCAAGAGGCTGTTTCTCGTCGCTCTCTACGGTCAGACACAACGACGACTTTTGGCCCTCAGGCCTCCTTTCTCTTCCTTTCCACTTACTTTAACCGCCGGAGTTTTAGCTCTCAATTCAAAAACAATTTTTTACGCTACACCTAGCTGTTGCCAAAGATGGTTCGTACACTCTCTTTCGTAGCTGTACTCTGCCTCGGTAGTGCCTCCAGCTCTCACTCCGAGAAGTTTTCAGGAGCTGTCAACAATTCAATGGATATTTCTCAAACGAGTTTTTTGACTGCTAGAGAAGAAGCTTCTCCATTTGAGAGTGGCCCTCAAGGGCCCACATTCGACACTACAGGAATGACTGTTGATTCGCCTATGACCGACCCAGCGGGCGTGACCGGCGTCCCTGTAACCGGATTGAGTTCAGACAGTTTGACCGGAATGGATTCAAAGGATGTAAGTGAATTTTTCCCTCCTACTCTTTTACAAGTCCTTACCTTACGATTGATACGAATGCTGTTGTGGTGTTCCCTGCCTAGGACGTAACCACCAGCGCGGATCCGTCGAAGCTTTTGGAGGGAGAGGGTCTTGCACCAGAAGCTCCCATCGAAACGGAAACTCCGTCCTCGCACCAACCTACTCCGGAACAGGAGAAAGTAGTTTCGGACTTGTTCGCGAGGATCTCTGCGCTGTTCATTGCTGTACACAAGAGGATGAACTAAACTTTCCTCAACCAGCGCCACAAACGGAATTCTTTCCCTATTTCATTGTCAGTGTATAGCACTTGCGGGCACAGGCAAGAGACATTTGTTTTATAAGTTTCTCTCGTCTTTTGAAACAACAATAAGAGAGCAAATAACTGGTGGAAAGCTCAAATATGTCTTAGTTCTAGCTAAGGAATAGTTGCAAGCACTAAGAAGAAATAGATAATTGCGTCAGCCTTCTGTAGCTGCAATCCTTAACTGTTCACCGTTCAGAGTAGACATTCGCTACTCGCGCGGCTACGCCTATCCCCGTTAAGCGGTAAAAGTTATTGTTTTGCTGTAGCCAGAAAGCATTCATCAACACCTTTCTGTTACTACGACACCACACAAAGCTTACAGTAAGGCAAAAACCTGCTGCTGCGCCGCAGCAAGTTGGGCCAACGGAAGACGCCCTCCATTGAGTACTTTGGCGGAGAGCCAGCTGCTATCTAGCCGGGCGATTCTCTGGCCCCCTGTGCAGCATGTGTGGAAACATGTGGGGGATGTTACTTAATATAAAGAAAAGCGCGGCTTAGGGTTCAAGAGTCGACTGGCAGCTGATTCCCCTCAATGCAGAACTCTTCCATTCCTTCCTTCTCAATGGTGACGAGACGGATCATGCCTCCTGAGCTTCCATCCCTGGAGATGGCGTGGCCCACTGCGTTAGTCACCATCTTAACAGCTTCTTGTTTTGTGAGGTTTGGACGGAAGTGCTCGTCAAGGAAAGCTGTGATGAAGACAGAACCTGAGCCTCCGGCCGTATACTGCACGGGGATACACGCACCACCGACAGGGATCGAGAAGGCCTGGGGCCCCTCCACTGGATCCCAGCCACCCACAATGAGGCCAGCCGTAAGCTGGTCCTTGTATTCGAAGCAAAGCTGCTGCAGCAAATGCGCTACTACTTTCACTCTCGCCTCTCCACTGAACTGCCGGGGTAGTTCCTGGGTATACAGCAGCGTCTGCAGACGTGCGATCTGCGCCACAGCTTGAGTGTCAGCGGCACTGCCGCTACGGCACACACAAATTCGGTTAGATAGCTTGGTTATCTTCCTAGCCGCGCGATTCACCACATAAGAACCTGCGGAAGTGCGCGTGTCCGCACCCAACACCACTCCTCCTGCGTAGCAACATGCTACTATCGTTGTCCCGGTTTCTACAGCAGCCGTCGCTGGGGGGCAGCCAGCCGCACAAGATGCCCAGTTCGGGTTTAAATTTGAGGGCAACAGACGGGGGAGGCCGTCCGCGTCGAGAGCAACTTGTATCATTTCTAATGGAAAGAAGAGGCGGGGAAACAGGGGAACTTCAGCGCCTGCTCTTTGTGAAAGGAGCGGCCACTTGTGTCTGCGAGATAGCCCAGAAAAATGAAAAAGGGATGGGAGCAACGCACAACCGAAGTGTGTGCGGTAAGAAATCATGCCAACCCCTCCTGTCAAGTCGGCAATGTTGGTGGAGTTGACACAGTGCTGGACCTGGGATGGGGGTGTAGCGCTATTTGATAGTTAATGGGCGGCGTTATAAAAATCCATTTCATTTCATTTTTATGCATTTGGAAGATAGAAAACCAGCCGGACCTCCGGCCAGTTCAGAGGCAGACGTGGCTTCTCATCAAGCAGCATGCATGCAAGTTTGTCGGCACCCCAAAGCATTTGCCTCTACGTCTTGACAAATAAAGTAAATGATTACAGAAACATCAGGATTTCTTTATTTTGTTGGAAGCAGAGTGCCAATCTCTCTAACTCATCACAGCAACAGTTGCACCCGCCCGTCATTACGAATCTCGGCTGCTTTATAGAACCCTGGCACTTAAGCAGCAGCTCCAACCAGGGAAACGGCTCCTGCACGAGGCGAGATTTGGGACGTTACAGCAAGAGCTATGGGATTGATGCTATTCATTTTCCTCAAAGGAATGGCAAGGGAAAGGCATTATATGGACCGGAATTTGCTGTGCTTGTGATGTTGTTAAATGCCTTATTATACTCAATTGTAGCATCTTACCATGCCTAATGATCCATACAGGGGCAGAAGATGGGAGGTTACACATCCTGCTCCTTCAGCTTTAAAGAACGTGACGGAGTGCCTTAGGTCGCTCAAGGTAGCCTAATGGTTGCACTTCCCAAGACCACTAACTAGGAGAGGACTCAAGAAGCTATATCCCTACATAATAACACAAAGTAGAGTGTGCTTAATGTGTTAGGGCAGTGGCAAGTTAGTATTTCTGTTTGACACTGCAACCCGTTTTTGCTCTATGTTTCAGTTGCCCTGATTTCCATTTAGAGTCCATAAAACAAGAAAGGCCACCTGCAACTTTTCAGTTGAGTGTCTCTGAAAGGTGCATCCCCAACAGTAGCCTCCCCACTTATTTCCTTGAGGCTACGCCAGTGTCCTAAGAACCAATGACACTGGTGCAGCTAGCCTGTAGCCCAAGCACCTTACTAGGTACGCAATCCGATGAGTTGGGCTACTGTTTCAAATCAGACATATGCGAGTCCATCTGTAGATTACGTAAGGTATTAGGTAGGACAATGGCATACCTCAGGTGCCAGACAGAGCTAAAGTCAATCACTAGCACGCTGCAACCCGCCTCCCTCTGTGCAAGGCGAGCGGCGCTAACACGATGCAGCGACTCAGCGACTTGTTGTTACCGCTTCTCCCTCATGTGCGCTGCCAGCCTCTTTTCACACAACAGCCCGAATGTTGAACCCTTGAAGGTTCATGGCTTTAGAGCTCCCAGGTGGGTGGCCGTTACTTCATTTTTCTCTGCTCTTCTCATTTTATATAAACAAAAATATTATCTATATATATAATCTCAACCTGGCTTGACTCGACACCTAAACATCCGTATTTTAACTACCGCCTGCGTTTTCTGTGGCTGCAGGAACGACGTGAGCCTTTGCATGGCGCTAAGCGCGTAGCTCTGTGGGGATTTCGTGGTTGTATAGTACTGATGTTCTGAGTCACTGCAGACTGGAGCACGACCAGAGGTAGAATGTCAACGAGCGACACGAAGAGGCACAGAAGGGCAGGATAGGAGAGCGTGACAAAGTACCTAGTAGCAGGAACAGAGGTGCGCAGACAGACACTATGCGGGACGGCTATGGAATTCCTAGACGCGAAGAATAAAAAGCGTTAGTTGACGTTTGAGTACACCTGAAGCCGACAAAAAAGGCACACTGGCCCCCTTTTTAAGTGTAGAGCTGAACAAGGTGTTCCCGCTCCAGGCTTGCTCCAACTCTGTCATGAGGCAACAAAAACCAATTAAACCCTAAACCATGAAACGTCGTGCAAGCAGCATGCGTTCGCATACTGCTGTGTGCTGAGTGCCACAGCCGAGACTCTGCTGCTGGTCGCTTCTTGTGCTGCAGCTGTGCAGGCCGGAGCTGCACTGAGCCACAGCGGACGGCAGCCTCGCGCGTCAGTCTGCGACACGGGCTAGCAAAGACCCCAGGGAGGTGTGAGGAAGCACGAAGAAGAGGAACAGCAGCACCACTGCAGCAGCAACCAATAGAGAGTGCTGCAGCACACACGAAACACAGACGGACAGACTGAGGACACGCGACGAAATGTGGGCCTCCAGTAATGTATCGGTTCGTTGTTGATTGCTTCTTTGCTCTTTAAGGCAGGATAAAAAGTGCATCGGAGACAGATATCGGAAGAGAGCGGGAGAGAAATCAAACAGCCAAACTGTAGGCCTCACTTTCATCGTTTGTCCGCGGTACTTGTGCGCGATAAGCAGGTCGGTACAAGCAGCAGCCGTTAGCTTCTCGCTCTGGGCAATGACAGCCGCCACGCTTTGCTGCTGCTGCTGCCGTTTCTGCTGCGCCTGGTACAACAGTCCCGTCAAGTGCTGCAGCTGGCGCAGGCCTGCAAACCAAGGAACACCTAACGCCACGGACATGTCTCCAAGCCCCCAGATTAAGAATCCAAGCAAGCCCCTTACTCTACGCCCTGGCCCTTACGCTCGAAACGTTGAAATTGGTGCTTACTCTCTTCCAGACGCAGAAGCTTCTCCCGCTTCTCTTTCAGCCGACTGCCAATTAGACCCTGCAGAAGCATAAAGCAAGCAGGAGGATCAGCAACGAAAAAATACACATGCCCATCGACATCTCAAGCAGCAACATCGCCAGCACAGACTAAACAGCTCCAGCACCAGGCCGAAATTTTCTTTTCCTGCTACTGTTGACCAGGGAAGAACTAGAAAGCAAGACGCACATCGCTTAGCTCGCAGCCCCAAAGACCGTCTCCTCCCTGTGGTTGGAGAAGCTTCACCACCTGCGCATCAGATGCCTCGGGGTAGCCTGTAACACAGGAGGCACGGATAAAGCTATAAATATACATCGGGTACATGCTAGCTTGCTGCAAGCAGCGACACAATGAATCAGCAGCAACAAAAATAATGCGCAGTAAAATGTCCTGCCGTACATGTCTTTATCTGGTCTGCAGCCTCCACAAGCCACCTTGCCTTGGCCTCTTGCTGCAGCCTCTGTTGCTGCAGCAGTGCCTCCTCTAATTGTTGGCAATGGTGTTTCAGTACGCTACGGCGAATTCTCAGCTCTGCTGCTGCTGCCGCTGCTGCTGCTTGGTTCTGCTGGTGTTGCCAGTCAGGGAAGAGAGTGGAGAGCCTTTGCTGGTGCTGCAGCTCCCTCTGCTGTTCCTCATACAACAGAACCTCCCCCCTGTGCAAGTCCTCATGTTGCTGCTGCAGCTGTGCGCTCGACTGTTGCAGTAAGTCCTGAAGCATTTCAAGCTGTAGCATAACCACGCAGCTTTGCTGCTGCTCTTGCGAGCCTGTTGCTGCTGAACACCAGCAGCATGGAACATCCAAGGCAGGGGGGGCGATCCGAGGGTGCAGCAGCAGCAGCTGCAGAGACTGCTGCTGTAGCTCCATTGTCTGCGAGAGAGAGCTCTTCAGCACCTTTGCCCTTCGCAAGAACTGCACGAGCGGAGATACCCCGCTGTTGTTGCCGCTGCCACTGCCGCTATGGAGGGAGGTGGATGCAGGAGGAAGCATGAGGGATGCATGGTCTTCTGAATTTTTGTCCTGATGCTTGGATGATGAGTTGGGAGACAATTGATGGATCTCCACTTCAAAGTCATTGTTACGCGCAGCTGCTGCTACAGGTACTGGGGAATTACACTCAGAAGAGCTGTCTAACAGCGGCGATGCAGGGGAAGGCCATATACCCTCAGACGGAGCCGTAGACTCGCAAGTGGTATCGAGGCTAGGGGCAAAGCTACTGAGCCGAGCCGAACACTCTACGCTTATGCCTTCTAGCAGAAATTTCCCATCACGACCGCCAATGGGCTTAGGCCGCCACAGGACCTCCGGAGAACAATAAGAATTTTCGGGGGCCCTTGGCCCCTCCTGGGGACTTTGAGGCTCCCATCGTATACTCATAGTATCCACTGTACAGATCAATATGGTCCCTTTTTCGTTTTCTGCTCACGAGCGCAGCCCCTGTCCCCCTCAGTCCCCCCAGGGAGAAGAACCAATGGCTTTTGTTCTGCCTATTTAACAGTAGATAAAAAAGAAAGAAACAGGAAAGAGTTGAGCACAGCGTTGCATGAGGGATGTGATGGACAGTGGCGGGAAGGTCGTGCCAGACTGACATTAAGGGGTCCCAGGAGTCGAAAAACCAGACAGTGCGTTTGGTAATAGAACTAAACTAAGGCACAAATAATTACTTGAAGAAAAACAGGAGAGACAAACGTTTTCAGGCTCCGGATCGTCGGTCTCACGCACCCTTCTCAAATTCTAGGGCTGAAGTGTACCTGACTAGAATGGTGCACTTGATCTCTCAGGCGTAAAGGCCTAAGACAAAACGTTATATTTCTGGCGTTATTTAATCGAAACAAGAACGTGTCTGGCTTAAAGTACCTTAGCTTATCACAGGGCTTGCGAAGTAGAACATTTTACTAAGAACACACACGTACACAATATAATTTTCATCCTGTGGGAAAGATGATTGCACGCACAGTTTCTAGTGATGAAGTAGCCGTGATAAAGCTTGAAGAATTGGGCTTACACTGGGGAAGAAATCTACTTTCAAATGTTTTGGTTGAACTTCTGCACATTCCAGTGAGCCTCATTCAATTCGGTTTCGTGTGACACCATATCCGGCAGATGTAGCACGTCAATGAATGTGTTCGGTATTGCAGTGCTTCTCTGTTAAACATAACTTAAAATTGTCCTACTTAATGCCCTAGATAATTTTTGAATAGGAGCCATAAGCCTGTGTATGTAAGGAGCAGTAGCCCAGCATATCGGATTGCGTACTCGGATGGGGGCGTGCCGAAGATGCAGGCTAGCTGCACCTTGGCTACCTACCCTCGTCTCCGGGCTGCTCCAAAGCCGGCATGGCCCCACGTAGCCAAATGTTGGGAAAAAGACTTCTTTGGAGTCAGGGTTTCTTAATAATGATCATGTGTTTAGTACTTATGGGCTCTAGATGGAGGCCTCAGTATGACCGTTACAGCACGCGTGTTCAAGGGCAGACGTCATATTGCGCTAGAATAAGCCATTCTATGGGCAACAACTCTCAGCCTAAAACGTATCATAATGGCCATAACCGTTGGTCTGCTCAAAACTTTGATGAGCGCCTCCCCCACCCTGCCAGCGTGTGCTTGGCTATGGTACGCTACAATTCTGTATCCAATCGTGCCTAATACATGCTTAATGTACAGATG
This sequence comes from Eimeria falciformis, assembly GCA_002271815.1. Taxonomy (NCBI): domain Eukaryota; phylum Apicomplexa; class Conoidasida; order Eucoccidiorida; family Eimeriidae; genus Eimeria; species Eimeria falciformis. Next base: position 211,149 of record NPHX01000627.1, read on the forward strand.
TACTTATTCCTAAGCTGTTAGCGGTATATGACTTTCACTTCGTTTCACATGTTGCGTTTGACTTTACGAATGATCCTACCGCCTGCCGCACAGAATGCACTTCAAACATTCGTCGTTCAATTCCGTTCCTTGCAGCTTTTTGTATTCTTTGAATTCTGTTAATGCATTGCAGTTCCTCGCCTTGCTCCCTGGCCTTAGCTGCCTCCTGCAAAACTTAAACATGGTAATGTGCGAGTTTGGTATGGAACCATCAGCGACTGCCTACATGTGCTCAAATAAAGGGCCTAGGTTATCGAATGGCGTTAGGAGCATGCACTTATCTTGGAGCAATAGCCCAGTTTTTTGGCCTTTGTGCTTGGTGACGTGCTGAAGGTGTAGACTCGCCGCAGCCCCCAGTCCATTACTTGAAAGTTTTAGGCCCGTCGTGAACGTAGGACAGGTGGAAAGAGAGCTGAGGATAGGTGCACGAGTTTTTTGGTGAGGACAGGCTATTTTAGGATTCAATGGCTTTTTCCCGAAAAACCACGTAGCAGCCATAAGTTGGTAACTGGCTTACCTTTTCCCCACTCAGTTGCCGCTGCCTTGCTTTCTGGCGGTTCCAAGCCTGAATTGGCCTCAAGGACTTCTGGCAGAATGATGGAGGTGAGCAAACAGCTTTTTGAAATGAATTTTTACTCAGTTTTGTTTATGATCTGTTTACCTTTCTAATGTTCCTGTTGGGCCTAATGGCTTAATTTGCACAATCCTTTCTGGAGTTTAAGCTTTCGAAGTACTGGTGGGGATCCACAACTGAACGACAGAAGGTAAATCCCGTTGGTGTTTCTACAGTGTCAGGGTGACGTGGGCCCGTTTTTGGCTGCTCTCCAGTGGGCCTCCCGTTGCAGCAGGACATCAGCAAATGTACACAATTTTAAAAAAACATAAAGTTTCATGTGTAGATGTAAAACACTTTATACAACCCGTCCCTTCTCAAGAAGCAAATCGGGTTTCGGGAATGGGGTTTTCATTGAAGTCATTAAGGTAGAGGCTGCGTCTTTCAGGGTCTCCATCAATAGCACAGGGTCTCCTTTTAAACAGTAGGTCAGCACCGCCTGATAGACTTCGCTGTAGCAATAATAGCAACAGAAGGAGCGGCAAAGCAGCGAGCAACGAACAACATCCTGCAAGGCAGATTCTCAGGAGCAACATATCTCCGCCCCGCTAGACCTAGGTGAAAGGATTTTACGGCAAGTAGCAGTAAGATTGTATATGCTGCTTGCTGCTGCAGAGAAGAGGCAGTGCTTGCTGCAGCATCAAAGAAAAGTGCAGTGAAACCTAAGAAGGGAAACGCACCAAGAACCTTTCTCAATGCTAGCAAGAAGAGCCTGCAGCTCCTCTTCTGTGAGGTGGCCGGTTATATTAAGTTGATGAAGAGATTCTCTGAGGACTTCCTGTCTGGTAACAGACATGACAACCCAACGCATACATCCGCAACTAAGACAAATATATACGTGCTTTTAGGTGGTGTAAACGTACACAACTATGCAGGCCTCTCGAGATATAGGTGCACAAGTACACTTGATTGTATGTATGCCACCAGCAGGTGCTGCTTAGGGAGAGAATGGCGAGAGCGCTTTCTTACGTGAGAATTCCAAAGCCGTCAGAAGAGATGCGGGAACATTGGTGTCCATCTGGAAAACCTCCTGCGCCTGCGGTCACAGCAGCAAGACGAGTTCTTAATTGGTGTTGTTGCGCGGCTTTTGTTTCTGGGTAAAGCTCGAATAAGAACGGAGTTAAAGGTGTGGCTGCTTCCATGTTAGAGAGAGACTTGGCTCTGTAAACAGGCGAGCAACCCTCATTAGGGTCTTTCGCCCCCTCCGGCCGCCTCACAGCGGACGATCTGAGATCCCACCTTTCCAGTAGTGCAGAAGGCTCTCGGCGTGTCTACTTTACGTGGGGCTCTCACCTGTAAAGTTTCTGTCTTTCTGCATCAGGTGGGCCACGTGCTGTTCGTGGCGCCACCTGTCGAATGGAGATGCATAAAGGCAACACTGACACTTGCATCCCAAGCAGCTGTGGCAAGTGCAATAACAGCAAAACTCTCTTTCATTTACCTCCCACAGTTCAGGCGCCTTGTGGAGGCCAGCAGAGCAGGCAGATTCTGCCGGTCGTGTCTCCATCTCAAAACATGCAGCTGTAGCTCGGTCACTGCTGTAGTAAGGGTCCCTGCACGAAACTTCAGCTCCCTCCTCTGCCGTTGGTGTGCTGCCGCTATCATGACTGTCACAGGAGGCTGTCGCCGAGACTGTTGCCACCAGATCGAGCTGCCTGCTTCTGTTGCTGCAGTATTCAGGAGGTTCCTCATCTCCCGCCACAAGCTGCTCGCTTAAATAACCGTGTTGCCACTGTGACCGTTGTTTTCCCGATTGCTGCTGCTGCGGCTGCTGCTGCAGCAATGTCTCGTGGGATGAAGACTGTTTTAGGACCTCCGGTAGCATTTGAGCTTTCCGTGGGGGGAGCGGTTCCTGCCTTAGTGCGTGCGGCTGTGCAGGCAGATGCTGGTGCTTCTGCTGATGTCCATGCGGCCTATAGATCTGAGGCTGCTGCGAAATTTCCATTAGTGCTAACTTACTCGGTTGCTGCTTGCAGAGAAGCACACTGCAAGCTGCTGGTTCATGCTGTTGTTGCATGGCGAGGGTTCCTGTGGGAATAACGGAGGGCAACTGCCTCCCAACATTTGCCCCCTGTTTTGATGCCTGGGGCGTCAGAAAGCTTTGAGGGCTCTTCAGAAAACCGCGTTGCAAGCCACTTGAATGTTCGCTACTGCACGTCTCTGAAGGAGTGGACGGCTTTTCTGTAGCTACATTGCGTTCTTCAACGAAGCGCGGGGTCAGAGCTTCATGTGTCTGTGGGTGTGGCTGCTGCTGCTTTGAGTTAAGGGCCGCTGGGAGAGCAAAAGTGATGTCCTTTCCGCCGCGAAAGTTCAAAGCAGCTGTGCTGTTGAAGTGAACGTTGGTGGTATCAAACCGCAAGCGTCCTTTTTCGGTTACTGCCTGTTCAGTTGAAAGGATGGTGGCAGCAGCGTTGCTGGCGAGACAACTCAACTGCTGCTGCTGCTGGAGGTGCAACGATGGCACTGCGACAACAAACAGTCCTGTGTCAACAACAGGTCTCTGCGGGACTTTGCCGTCGCTCAACTGCTGCATCAAGGGAAAAGACGCCTGGCCAGAGGCTTGTCCTCCTGCTACTGCTGATGCTGTTTCTCCTGGTAAAAATGGAGGTTTGGTAAAAGAGTCAGTACTCTCGGCAAAAACAAAAGGTGGGGACTGTTTAGACACTGAGATCCAGTAGTCTTCTCTCTGTGCCTGCTGCTGCTGCTGCTTCTGATGCTTGTTGCTCTCTGGCCCTAACTCCTGGGCTTCGAGGATGCATATGGTTTGATCCTGCAGTGCAGAAGTAGAAAAAGGGCGGTTTGCGTCTCCAGCTGGAGCTGCAACTGCGACTGTACAGGAGCCGGCAACTTCTGTAGCGTTACAGCTACTGGTATTGTCCACGGCGCACAGGGCTTCCCCGCCGCTGTTGCTGCTGCTACTGCTGCTGTTGATGAAAAACTCGCCAATCTGGCAAGAACCAGGCTGCCCTTTTTCCTGTTGGGCTATTTCGGCTTCTTTGTGTCCGTCTCTGACTGTGTGCCCTTTTTCCCAGGGGTCTTGCGGATGCTGCCTAAAGCTGTTGCCATTATTGCTGTTGCTATGGTTGCTACTGCTGCTGCTATTGGGGTTCAAAAAGGACTGAACCAAACGCCGAGGAAGAGACAAAAGCTTTGCTTTCCATGACGCTGGTGCAGCTGTTTCGCCGTTGCCCCCGCCGTTGCCCTCGCCGTTGCCGCTGCTGCTGAGGGCAGCGACTGGCTGAAGGGACACAGATCCAACGATGTTTTTCTCGTCTGTTGTGTGCTGCGCAGCAGCAGCAGGAGACCACTGGCGAGTTGCCGTTCCTGTGATAGACCTAATACTTCTGTAGGAAGGATGCCGATAGGCAATTAGTTCGTGGGCAGGCGGCGTGCTTGGAGGACTGCACACATTCGCTGCTGCAGCTGCTGCTGCTCCCGTAGCGGTTCTTGCTGTAGTCTCACCAAACTGGGGGGAGTGAAACAAAGCAAGAGGCATACTCGATGTCGCGGTGTCTCCGCACCTGCTGGTGCTGGAATTACAAATGCCGTGTTTTCCTGATGGTGATTCCCGAGGCCACAATTTGTGTTCGCCTTCCCCAGGCAGTGGATCCCCCGTTGGTGCATCCTTCAAGGTCTGTGGTTTTGTGAAAGGGATTGTCGGTGGCGCAATCGGGGTTTGTGGACTTGTTGCGGGTTCTAGAGACATCCTTGAACTGGGCAGTTCGCGTTCAGAGCCAGTGGAAGAGCCTGAGAAATCCCTAACTGGAAAGTTTGTAATGCTAAGACCTTGGTGGTAGCTGCCACCTGCCGCCCTCAGCAAGCTGCTGGTGCTTCTGCTGAGCCTCAGCTCTGCTGCTCCAGGATTTTTGACACGTGTGCTTGAGGCAGCTGTCGGAAGCCCTACAAGGGTTTCTAGCGAGTGGGAGCCAATTTGATCATGTGCTGGATTTGTCTGAAGCAGCATATCCTGTTGTGTCACTTTATTCTGTTGCCGTTCTACAAAGCAGGTATCCGGGCGGTCCATCCGCGGCTCTGTGTCATCTTTGTCAGCATCGGGCTGAGGATTATTGCTATTGAGTAGCCCAAGGCAGCTTTCGCTATTTCCGTCGCTGTTTGCTTCTACTACCTGTGTGAGAGGAGAGCTTCTGCTTCCTTGGTGCTGTAACCACACGACCTCCCATAAAAGGGGCTGACCTTTTGCTTCTAAAGGAGGTGGTGGTAAGACTTCTGATTTTGGTTGTAACCCCAAGGGCGCTGTCTCATCTAATGCAGATATAAGCCTTATCATGTCGTAGTTCTCTACTTCTCTGTGGCTACCAGTTGGTACACAGTATCCCCATGCCTTTGTGCTGTTATTACTTTCTTGCCAGAGCTCCTCCTCTCCAGTGTAGATGTTGTCTTCTCTGGTAGGCTGTTGGTTCTTGTGCCCCAAGCGGCTTCCGCTCTGTGGTTTCAGAAAGATAACCTTTTTCAAAGAATCTTTCGGAGGCCCCTGCATTGGGAGTGGAATCCCTTGGGGTTCCAGTGAGGACTCAGTACGAGGTAACGGCAAGGCTTCTGCAGCATTACATAGCGGATGGAGTTTACAGTTTCCATCTGCTGCTGAAATCTGCTGTTGAGAGCTGGTGAAGGTGCTGCTGCTGGTGCCTTTCGGACTGCCCACCCTGGATTGGCTGCTGCTGCTCGTCAAGATGTTAGTAGCGGTTAGTAGCCTTTTGGAAATTCCTGTGGCGCTGTTCCTCATGGAAGGATTGGTTGTGTCCTGCTGTGCTTTAGTCGTGCTATGCTTGCTGCCGTTCCTGCAGTTTGCAGCAGTGGACACGGTAGGGGAGCGTTCCCTGTGTGGGCCCAGAGGGCTGTGCTGAGGCTTTTTTGGCGGGGGAGACACACTACTGTTTCTTTCCTTGTATATTTGCAAAGAATTGGTTTTGCTGTTGCTGATTCTCTTATTGCTGTTACTGCTCCTGCTGATACGGCTACTGTTGCTACTGTCGCGTACGGAAGGCTGGGTTACTGTGCTCGAGCGGACTCTGAGCGGCAGTGTAGCACCGTAAGACGATAGGGCAGAAGGGTGTCCGTGGTTTGGGGTAAGGGAGTGAGAATACGCGCGCTTGGTGGCAGATCTGTTGCCGGGTAAAATAACATAATTCGCCAGTCTATGAGATTTTTCCGCGAGCTCTTTTACGGAACCTCTGGGGATCAACCCTGGAGAAACAGAACTGGTGCCTCCCTTTTGCTGAGAAAAGGGTAATCCTGTTGGCTTACTTCCGTCTCTGCTTCCGTCTCCGTTGTTGGCTGTTTTAGCAGAGAGAATAACTGTTTGATATCCGTCGCTGAGTAGGTCTTTGTGTAAAAGGTTTTCAAGGCTTGAAGAGGGCGGCCCACTGCCTTCTTCCTGCAGGGAGGGGCGAAAGTTTGTTGTCTTGCTGCTTTTTCTGGAAATGTTGCTGTTTATGCTTGGCTCAAGTTTCCCGGAGGTAACATGGACCGAAGGAGGCAAATGCCGTTGCTCATTTGGCGCCCTCACTGATTGCGATCTGATGGGACTTCTTCCTTTCCTCTCTGCTGTTTTCGCACCAGTTAGTGCAGTTTTCTGCTGCTGTCGGGTGTGTGCTAGCTTGTGTGATATACTTTCGTCATGTGCCCCGTGCTTTTGTTGCTCGTTCTTGCCGTTGCTTCCTCTAGGAGTCCTGGAGGCAGACAAGACAGCGCTGTTTGTCTCAACCTGGATTTTACTTTGGGATCCAAAAATTTTTTTGTTGCAGTCATCTTTCTTTCTACTGCTCGGATGATCAATAGGGGACAGCTTCTGCCGCTTTTGCGTTGGCTGCAGCTGCTGTTCATGGGACAAGAAGGTCGTGAGACTCCTTGGCTTAGGATTGAAAGTCCCGGGAGGTGTTTTGTCCACGGGTGCTCTCCCTCCCCGGAAAGATAGACTCCGCCGTCTAAGATCGAGGCGGATGCCACCGGAGGGCTCACAATACTCATGGCTTAAATTTAGTATCTCCTCTTGTTGCATCTTTTCGGGGATGTTTTCATGATGCCGAATTTCCTGCAGCTGCTTTTCCTCGTGCGCCTGTGAATTAAGGGGCCAGTTTTGCTGTAGTGGCTGCTCAATTTTTTCTTTGCCTATAACATCTTGTTCCTTATCAGAAAGGGAGGAGGAGACCTTTGCATCGCTGTTGGCTGCTTCTGCCGCCGAGGCCTCCAGCCTGTCTATTGATGTGGCAGCAGGGACACCCATGGCAACTGTTGCAGCAGGTCGCTCCCTCATGATTGCTGTAGAGGCGTGTTGCTTCTGGAGTGTCTCCTCCGGTGTTTGCTTCTTTTTCTCATTTTGCAGAGCATCGGTGCTTCCTGTAGGTCTTTTTTGGTTGTCCTCCGGCTGAAAGTGCGGTATGTTGCTGCGGTGCTCTAAATGAATGGCCAGAATCCCTTCAAAAGGCGGATCACGACTTCTTTGCTGCTGCCAAAGCTGCAATTTCTCTTGATGCTTTTCTTTGTCAATTAAACAGCGACGCTTTTTCCACTGCTCTCTGAGAATGTGATAATGTTCTCTGGGATAGCGGAGTTGCTGCTGCTGGCGTTGGCCATTTTCCTGGTTCTGACTACGTTCGCCTTCCTGGAGCTCCTGATGCGCTTCCAGATGCTTCTGGTGCTGCTGGTCCTTTTTATTATGCTGCTGTTGTTGTTGTTTTTCGTGTGTAACATCGTGCTGCTGCGGTCGAGTTAACTTGTGCTTTGCCAACAGCTGTTCCTGCAACTGCTCTTCACGATGCTGTTCGCATTCCTGATGCCGTTCCTGCTGCTTTGGTCGCTGTTGTTGGATGCCTTGCTGGTGCGGCTTTTGCTGCTGTTGTAACATGTAGGGAGGTCGCAGCTGGTGTGGCTGAAGCTGCTGCGGAGCGCCACACTGTTGCTGCCAGTTGAGTTCATGCGGGTCTTTCTGCTGTTCCTCCTTTTGTTGCAACTGTTGGCTTTGAGAGACAAATTCTTGTTGCTTCCCTTGTTTCTCCTGATGTTTTTGTTGGTGTTGCTGCTGCCTATGCTGACAGGTGCTGATATAAATGCTCGTAGCTGCTCGCTGCTGTAGTTCTACTGACGCGTGCAATGTAGGAAGCGATTCTGTTCTTTTATATGAGTTAACGCTTCTGGATGCATGAACATTTGCTGAATCAAATGTCTCCTCTTGCTGTGACTGTTGTGGCACTTGCGGCAGCTGTCCAGTTGCTGCTTGCTGTTTCTCATGCTTGTACACTCTTGAGAGCTGCTTCTGCTCGGCTGACAAAACAGTTGGGTGTTTCCAAGGCTGTTCGTGCCGCTTCTGTTGCTGTGCAAGTAGAGGAGCATGGCCGTCTTTGTCGGTTTCGTGTTTGTAGGCTTCTTGTTGTTCTGCGTAGAGGATTTTGGGCTGTTGGCACTCCGGAAGCTGCCTTCGCATCTGCTCTTGCTGGTTCTGGTCCGTTATTAAAAGGGAATGCTCAGCGGGGTCCGTGACCACAGATGTCTGGTCCCGCAGAAGGCGCTGCAGCTGATAGCTTTGCTGCAGTAGAGAAGAGAGTCGAGAGAGCCCCTCTAGCCTGTCTGTTTGCTGTTCTCTCTCTCTTTGCGTTTTTTTCGATGTAGGGTTTAGCTGCTGCTGTAGTTGATTCAATAGACAGCCATCCAGCAGCACGGGTTCTTTATTCATCGCCGAACTAATGGCTTGCTGCGCTTGTTGCAGCGGCTGGCCTTGCTGTTGGTGTTGTATCTGGCAGCTCTCCAGCAGCACTTGCTGCTGCATAATTTGCTGCTGTATGTTGACTAATTGCTGCAGAATCAGACTCAGTTGAAAGGAAGTGCCATCTTGCTCCTCGTGCTTGTGCGTTGCAACGTATTGCCTTTGAAGCGGCATAGAGGGGCGTTCTGACACTTCACCAGGATATAAATTTTGCAGCTTCTGCTGCAGCGTCAACAGTTGTTGATGCTGGCCGTCGAATTTCGAAACTAACTGGCTTGAGGAAAATTGATTATCTGTTTTGGTTATTTTCACAGACTCTGCGCTACAACCCTCTTTGCCTGCTGCTGCATCTCGGTCTCCTGCATGCCATTGGGATCTCTCTGAACTGTGAAGAAAAGCGTTTTCTGCTTCACCAACTGCTGTTGCTTTGTCTTCCGGATGGTCCACAGCTTGCAAAAACGTGTTGACTGCCGTCATAATCGAGAAAGTTTCTTCTTTTTCTTTTAACAAGCTTTCTTCGGCATCTTTAAGGGCCCTCGCCACAACGGAGTCCTCCGTCTCTCCAAACCTTGGAGAAGGACGTTTTGCTGCTGCATTTTGGTTGTCGTTGCTGCCTTCATTGCTGTTGGCACCAGGAAGCTGCATGCGGCACTGGGCTATGGTACCAGCTAAGTGAGGGAAGTAAGCGGGCTGGAAAGGCGCCGGACAGGCGAGCGGAGATGTGGCATCGTCATAAGACCTTGAAGCACTCTTCCCTCTTTCCAACTGCTGCACTCCAGCATTAACACTGCCTGCAAGCATCGTCCGCTGCTGTTGCTTATGGGGGAGTTGAGAAAGAAGCGCATGCAGGCGCGTCACCAGTTTTTTCCGCAACAGCAACTCTTCCTGCAGTAGCAGCTGCTGCTGCCGTGTCTCCGCCCGCTCAGCTGCCGCTGACTCATGCACACGGAGTCGGTTCGCTCGCTGTTGCGTCCTCCAACTCCATCGTGCTGAGGTGCTACACCTGCTACCGAGTTGCTTCTCTGTATATGTCGCAGCCGCCTGTAGCTGATTATTCTGAGTACTAAGCGCCCCCCCTGACAGGTACTCTGCAACGCTACTCTGGTGTTGGGATTGACGAAAAGCATCTCCATCTGACTCCGCAGTCGCTGGGTTATTCCGTGCAGTCGATGCAGCCAAAGCCCGAGGAGAGGAGGTCCCCTCGGATTTTAGCGACTGGCTAATAGCAGCAGCAGAAGCCACAAACTCCTGGCGTGCTGCAGCACCTGCTGCTGTGCGGCGCTCCGTCTCAATCGCTTTTTGGAGCAGCTGAAGCAAGCATTCCTGCTGCTGTGGCTCCGCAGCCAGCACGTCATAGAGTATCTGCTGCTCTTCAGAGGGCAGCAGCTGCAGCAGCAGCTGAGCTTGACGTTGCTTCTTGTCCCAAAGAATAGCAGGGTTGCCGGTAATCAAAGTTTTGCCCTGGTTGTCTTGTGGCATAATGGGGTAAGGTATGTTCTGTACGGGTGTGTACAGGCTTTCCCGGCTGTCCACCCTGAAGCGTACCTGCTGCTGTAGCACAGTAGAAGGGTCTGTAAGGGGAGCTAAGTCATTCAACAGTCTTTCGACGGCGATTGAAAAAGGGCTCATCTCAGGCGATATTTTTTCCCCTACCGCCGGCCCATTTGTTACCGGAGCAACCGGAGCCCCAGGTCGAGACCGTCCCCGCCTCCTGCAACGAGAGAGACAGACTCCACAGAACAGCATTCAGCACCTGCTGTTGTTTCTGAGTCTCTTCAAGCCCTTCCGGATCCATAGGACTGCATTTTCAGTAGTGGATGTGAACGGCCATATGCCCACCCGTAGGATCGGGTTGCGGAAAGTTGAGCCTGATCTCCTCCATCCCATTGAGTAGCTGCGCAAAACCAGGAGAAGCATCAACAGTAGCGCTAAGGTCCACTTAGCAAACCCAACAAATGGAAAGTTAGATTAGAGTAGAAGAACGACACCAGCGGCTCCCACGAAGGTTACAAATGTAAGGCCAAGCACCTGAATGGCTCTGAGTTCGCCACATATTCCTCCTGCAAACTCCATAAAGACGGCAGAAGAGAGCACTTCGGGTTGCCCCTACAGCGATTCATTTGTTAAATGTGTTGCAAGTATTTTGGCGTGCTTTAGGGCAATTGAGTTATTTCTCATCCATTCATCGATGACTCACAAAGACTGGACGGTTGCGCTGCGCTCTCTCTGCCTCCGCGGCCTGCGGGGAGTCACCGCCGCTTCCATGGAGAGATGTTTGCTGTTGTTTCCGTGCATAGAAAACTGCATGAAACTTCTTCGGCTTGCAGCCCCAATCACACGCTGCAGCCTCCGGGAGGCCCCTGAGTGAGAGCAGCAGCTCTTGCTGTGTGTAATAATGCTATTTTTGCTTATTTTACTGCATGATCCTTGTTTATACAAATATTACTTATAACGATGCGTTTATTATTTACGATGTACGGGTTACGAGCCAGGGTTTAGGTGGACCTGCTTGGATTTTCCAACGCGCCTCCAAAAGAGTGTCATCTCCGCCCACGCCAAAGTGCATTCTTTCTGGCTAAAAAAATTGAATTCAAGCAATGTATAAATTGCATATGTACACCTATGCTCATTTGATTCACTGGTAGTCAAGGCGTTAAGTTTCTAATGCGCGATGCCCTGGTTTGGGGCCATAGCAACAGCTAGCCCAACTTTTCGTCGCTGTCTGCCCGCCAGAGCACATGAGCGCCACCCCATAACTTATGCTCCAAAACCAACGTTAATGATTTTTGACGACTTTTTATTTTTTCAATAGAAGGCTTGGTGAAAACCTGCCGGTGTGACCCGAGTGACCCTGGGGGGTCGGAAGATCCGCTAAAGATGCTCGGGAACTCCTGGCAGAGCCGGAAGCCAGTCCGCATGTATTTGAAGGCTAAAAGCATTTAAAAATAATTACAAATGTAACTTGAAAAATTATTTAGAGAATTTTCTCACGTTGTTCCAAAACAGCGTGCTGTAGCAGTCAGTGCACGCGCAGGTTAGAGCCGTGCAGCTCCAAGAGCAGCCCCAACACACACAGTGGCCTCGGTTATAATTATAAAAGAAATAGCCTAAAATTTTCATTTATTTCAAGTTTTTTGAAGTCAAGTGGGCTTAATAGTCAAGAGCAAGACCTGTGGGAGAAACGTTTTCTCTGCTTAATGCCCTCCATCCATGAAGGGGAGCCCAATGTCGATAAGCTCTCTCCATCGTGCCCCACAGAAGGTCCTCAGCTGGCCTCCGTATGCATGAATTTGTTTATCTACCCATCTGTATGACCTTTCGGAGCTCCCTTCAACTCCGTCAAAACGTCAACATTGCTTTCTGATAACAGGAAGTTCTGGGCCATCAGGCTTGTCATTAAAACGCCAAGACACGGTCCAGATTCCTTGGCTCCCCTAGTCAAGGTTTTGACCCACGCACCTTAGAGCAGATAGAATAAACGCAAAAGCTTTTCTCTTGACAGCAGATAAGGTAAACGAAAAGCAGCTGGCTTGTTCGTATTTAACCTTTTTGCAGCAGAAAAAGTAATTCATATACCGACAAGAACTGCTCCCACTCTTTTGGCATGAACGTATTGTGGCCAAGATCAAATGGGGATGAGGGCCGTTCGTTGCAGCTTCAGAGGAAGGTGGCCCTGGTTAAGTATTTGCTGTACCAAGTGCGCAGAAGCAGGAGCGCGTACTACCCTCAGGGATGCTGCAGGGGCCTAGACAAAAGGTCTTCAAACGAGCCATTTAGCGTCAGCGCCGCTGCCATTGCTGCTTCAGGCGCAGAAGGTCTTGCCGACTCGATAAGCCCTTCAGTGCGCGTGTCTGATCTGTTAGACCCTTTGGGCTTCACAGATTCTGGCGAATATGCTGACTTCTCAAGTATTGCCGCTGCCCCTTTATGGGGAGTCCTTTCAAGAGAGGCTACGCAAGGTTCCCTTCAGCCACAGGATAGTCTGGAGTTGTATCTGTGCGAGCGTCTCTTGCCGCTGCTTGACGATGGTATTGCTGCTCTTTGTGAGTACATTGAAAAACTTCAGGCCGACGTCGAGCAGTTCCGGTCGCATCAGCACAAGCTGCAGCATAAAAACAGGCAACAGAGCTTTCGAGGCGAAGTTGTAGGGCAGCATGGAGAGCCGCAAAGCCCTCGTTTGCTTCTTGGTCGGGGCCTGCATGAGCGATTTGATCCCTTGGTATGGCTGGGACAGTATATCCTCCGCCAGGGGAAGGCCATAAAGGTCTTGACTAAAGCCCAAAAACTTTCCAGTCAGGGCGGTTTAGGGGAGACAACATACAGTACTCTGTTGGGAGTAAGAGGAGAACACATCCGACTTGCTGAACTACCTGTGTATGAAGCCGTCGCAGCTGTGGTAAGGGACGAGAGAGGTTGGAGGGCCCTGGAGGCGCTCCAGTCAAACACAAAGCTGCTGTTTGAAAAAGTCAAACAGGAGTTGAGGCAGGCAGAGCACCAGGGACAGGAAAAGCATCAAGAGCAGGAACAGCAGCAAGAAAAGCAGATCAAGCAGCACGACAAGGAGCAGGGTAAGCTGCAACACGGACAGCGGCCACAGAGACCAACTGGATTATCCGCAGAAAACTTGGAACTTGTTCTTCGAGAAATTGATATGGCTTGGGGACTTTCAAAACGGCAGGGCTTTCTCGCTGCCGTGATAGGAGTGGAGGAAGAGCGGAAGGAGGATGACTGTCCCGTCAGTTTCTCGAGCGCCAACAACAGCAAGCAGCAAGACCTTCCGTTATCTAATTTACACAAAAATAATTGCAGTAGTATTCTGGGGGCATGCGCTGGCATACCGCTAGAAGTAGCAGACGCGAGCGATGTGCAGTTTGCGGAGCTGTGGAGGTTCTTGGGCTCTTGCCTAGAGGCATGTCCTCACCTTAGGCGGGAGGTATTTGCTTGTGCACTTAATCTGAGCAGCAACACTTTTGTGCCAAAACAAGCCAGCAGCAGCTACAGCAAAAACGGATTCAGTGACCAGTTGGGGAGAGCCACGTGGTTCTGCAGCAGAAAGAACGGAAGTTAGCAACGCTAACTGGAAGCAAGAAGCACAAAAGGCAACGAAAATTGTACAATAATAGTTTAACAGCACGGCATCAAGAGACGCAACAAAGACTGACATCGGCAACAACGTGTAAGATGGAAGAACTGCAGCAAGGACTGGGGTTGGCGTCTTTTCGGAAGTTTAAACTATTAGACGTAGTTCATACGAAACACAGTAGGAAAGCAGAGCAAAACAACAAAATAATGTGCAAAACAATTCATAACAGGAGGACATTTTGGAGTTACTCCTCTTGGTGGAAGACCCACAGCATCACATTAAGAACAGGCTCGCGGGTTATATCAATATGTGGCCCCATTGTGTAGAGGCAACACTGCGCCTGACGGGCCTCCCTCCTTTGTTTCCAAAAGCCTGCTTAGCACTCAAGTGAGGCAGAAAGTGTTGGACAGTTATCATGCTCATCAACAGACAACCTCCAGCCACGGCTGTCCGGCACTTTTTCAACTCCCCACATGTGCAGTCAGCTAGGCAACAGCCCAAGTCTGCCCAGCTATGCTGCCTATGCATTGGCGTACGGCGTTCCCTATGTAGAAAACATGTAAGAGTTTCTTGAAATTAGATTTTCTTGCAATCAAGGTAAATAGTGGAGAAAGGCAAGAACCATCTACGTACGCTCCGGCCACCAGCCACCAAGAAACCTACGGGATGAAAATCCTAGGCTATGTCTAGCAAGCCTCAGTTCGACCCTCTTGTACAATTTTAAAAACCGCAGGTCACGCTAAGACAGGTGCACGTCCTTTAAAATCAATTGGTTGCAAAAAATTGTTAAATAGTAACATGCAGTCCGGCTGCAATATCGGCACTAGTGTCCGATACACAACTGCCTTGACAAACCCTCTCAACCACCCGGTCCAGTCAGAAACTGTATGATAGCCCAGCAACAACTCCAGACACACAGCTCGGTACTTATACCAGCCCGACCACTTCCATCACATTCCCAGCCTCTGGCCTACACAGCTACAGTTGAATACCCCAGTGCGTTCGTCGATACTATGAAACACCTTACACACTTAGGTCGCACTGTAAAGCACTAAATCAGTTACACTAAGAGTTATGGTGGTATACAAGGCCGTCAAGTTGAATTCGGAGCCTAGGCGGATTCAAGCAATAGCATTCATATGAGTTCATACACTTGCAGGTAGATTAAAAGTCCTGTAGGGCAGAGGGTGTCTCAAGGTACATCAGCGACTCTACATGGGTACTCTGTGACGGAGAAAGCAACTGCTGCCTCCATCATCAAGTTGGGTGAAGGCAAGCAGTTGTTCTTTGAGCTGGAAAACCTGAATAGTTCGAGATTTAAGCCACCAGGCAAGTGCAGAGCACTGCTAGCCCTTCCAGCCCTCCATAATGCAGTCGGTGGCATAATGCATCTTTTATAGTGGATCAGTTTAGCAAGTATCTAGATCCATCTGTGTGTTAATCCACCTGCTTTTTTGGTTTCTGCAAGGGCTTCCCCTTTAGGACACGTTGCTTACTTGGTATCTCCATCCTACCAGCGGTGGCGTGGTGCAAACACAAAAATCATAGTATGCATAAGCTGGATTAGAGTAAACTTGGTAGAACTTTCACTCATGTTTTGCTGTGATCAAAACCCCGTTGCAAGTAGTTGAAGACTTCCACCCGGCTTCTTGGCCAAAGGGCGGATCGGACAAGTGGCAGCTAGGGCACAAGAAGTCAAGATAATCCATCAAAAAATTAGGTAGAGCTACTGGAAAGCTCTGAAGGGCTGTCACTAAGGCACCTAACAACAGGACTACTCACAGCTACATTACACTTGTGACTCAATATCATAAGGCGTTACATGCTACTGGCTGCACATATGAACCGACAAGAGTCGGTAAAAGCATTTCATTTTTTTATTTTTCAACAAACTGAATTGCAACATAAAATCGTGCAATCGAGTTAGCATCGACAGCCCAGAGCATTCCACGCACCCTGAGCACCAGCTGGAGGAACGCGGGCTGCTAGACAGATACCAACAAACTGATAAATCAGCTCGAAACAAGTCAGTAAGAATTATTTTATTGTTTTGAACATTGCATTTTCATGTCTAATCGAGTGCAGCAAGGCGAGTGGGCTACTCAGCTTGGGCGTTTCCATTCGGCAAAAGTTCTCTGATTCAACCTATTCAGCGTACCTCAGGGTACCTGGAGCTTGCTCTCGTTAAATCAAAGCCATTTTCAAACATTTTACATAACAGTTAAATTTATTTAAAACCTGCGTTCCAGCTTTCGAGAACGTTGTTAAAGGCAAAACTGGCCAAGAACCAGATGCTGGTGACCCCACCGAGCTGAAGTGCTAGGTTGACCATATTGGGAAACTCATTCTAAGAGACCATTGTTTAAAAAGCGGTTTTCCATTGATTTTTACGAAAGAGGAGAAGTGTGCTTAACTCAAATTCGCCCACCTTTCTTCCACATTACTTATTGCAAGATTCTGTTCCTTCGTCAGTAACAAGACAACAACCGAATATTTTCGTATGTACTGGCTCAAAGAAGAAAAGGACAAACATGTCAGATTTGTTGAGCGAGGCAGCGTCGGACATTAGCTCAGATATCTTTGATGAGGAGAACAAAGAGAGCGAGGATTTTGTGTCATTGGAACAGTTTGCTACAGATGACCACTTCGCTGCTACATTAGAGCTGCTCCAATTACCCCCACCAGAAAGAAGCAGAGAAAATGTAAGAACAAGGATTGGCACGAATGCCTGTCCAGGCAGTGCTATTTAAGACTGCACTGAAATACTGTAAATCCTGCGACTGCCATAGGAAGAACACTTGCTAACCACTGCGGCAGCAGGCGAAACAGCAAAGCTGTCGTTGATGATTTGTTGTTGCACAGGTGGAATGCATATTTGAGTTGGTTCGTGACAACAAATTCTTTGCGGATCTCGATGCAGAGATGTCCCTGGAGTTGTGCCGGCACATGACGTATACTACAATGAAGGCAGACAGGGTTTTGTTCTACAAAGGCGATCCAGGAAAGTTTTGTCTGCCACAATTACCTCTATGAGAAAGAAATTGTGTTTAGTGTAGAATAGAACGAGCTCGTGCGTAGACAGCCAGGCCTCTCCAAGCGCAGCTGGAGGCCTTGATATGCATTCTCAAACGGGCTTTATGCACATGCTCAGCTGACAACTGGTACCTAATCCTGGCTGGAAGTGCAGGGGTATTTATAGAAGAGTTAAAGGACCCTCCGGCAGCAGATGGGGAGGAAAGCGGAGGCAAGTCTAAGACTAAACAAGATAAACCGAGAAAAAGCGCGCGGTTGCTGGTGGGGTGCTGACCATAGGGGGAACTGCTGCAGAGCATACCAGTCACATGAACAATAGACAAAACCTATCTGCGCACAGGCTCGGTCGAGACTCGGAAGAGGCGTGTAGATAAAACTAGCTGCGTGGCGAGACTTGGAGAAGGCCACTCCTTTGGCGAACTTGGTACCAGTCGTTTCTGCCATTACTAAATATTTAGAAAACAGCTCATTGATGGTTCTGCCTATGTAACGCAGGTTTGAGCACTCCTGTTCTAAGCCTCTGTACACCGCTGCTCTTTCTTCTCTCCCTCCTGCCTTTCCACCTGTTATTTAGCTCTGTTTCCAAACCGCTGACATCAGCTACAGCATTGAGATTCTGTAAAACTGTTAGACAAATACTTGCTGGATACTACAATTTATGCGTTGTTGCGTGCTACTCGGGTGGGCGGATTTGTTTCAGGTTTGATACGTAACGATGTCCGGTCAGCGGCCTTGTTGACTTTCAGCGACTGTCTGTTCCTCACCTTAGACAAGAAGTCGTTTCAGCACTGCTTGGGAAATTTTTTAAAGCAGAAATCCGATGACAAGGTGAGCTGTCCTGATTACCAATGCAAAAGCCAGCGTGCTGGCCTACCCGTGCCGCCTTCTTTGGAAGAAAAGGCAACTAACGAATTTCAGTGGAACTGCAAGTAGACAATCTGTGCGTCGAGTAGAAGGCTAATGGTATTGTGAGGTTGCTTACAGGTCCAAACGCTTCGACAAGTGTTGCCAGGTGCCAAGGAACTACGCAAGCTTGTTGTCGAGCAATTGACATACTTCTTTAAGGAGGCTACAATGCATAAAGACGTTGCGTTAAGCACCGAGGGCACCAAAGAAGACACGCTCTATCTTATCGTAAAAGGTATGGCAACCTTTAAGCGCGGCTGTTTTTGGTGTTATGCCTTGGCATGCGGCCTTTACTTCTTTTCCTGCAAGTGTAAAGAAAGTAGTTAGATTTTATACAAACGTATTGCAGGAAGAATTGCTGACTGTCTGCATGATGAAAGGGAAACTGAATGGTGCATATTCAGGGGAATGCGTTCTACGAACCAGACGAAGGTCCGGTTGCGCCAAGCAGAAAAATCATGTTCTTCCGTCTTTAAAATTTCCATGTCCATGCACGCACACGGAGAAAGCTTTTTCCCTGCTAGTAGCGGCATCTAATCCAAGCCAAGCAATCAGCTTCTGTTAGGCAGTTTGAATAAAACAGGTAAACGGCCAAGGAGCGTTATGCACATTGACATTGATCCGAGGCTGCAGGATTCCGGGCTCTACCTGCAGGCGTTACGTCGGTGACTTTCACTCGATCTGCGCAGGAGAAGGAGAAGGCGAATTGGCGGTAGCGTCAATCAGTCCGTTTGGCTTAGAGGGGGGTTGGAGGTTACTGCGGATGTGGGCTTGTTGATTTGGAGTGTGGTACATTTGGTCCACACGGTATATTATACATATGCATAGGTTCCATGTAGGTTGGTTGCCTGCGGTAGAGTCCTAATCGTTACTCCGAGAACTCTAGTGAATCGCATTGGGAAACCAGTGTGTCATGTGCAAAGGCCGCGTGGTGGATCGGGCACGCCGGCAGCAAAAAGATAAAAAAGGCGTGAGTCTATCGAATGTTTTGATAGAATTTCTTCTCAAGACAATTTTCAGGCTGCGTCATGAACCCAGTCAAAGAGGCCCATAAAACTTGACACAAAACTCACTTGACTAAATCAGCCTCATTGGGGGTTTATAAAGGCATCCTCGGGTCAAAGCTTCAGGTCTCAGGGCTTTTGGCAGAGGCTTTAGGCATTCTAGCAATTTACGTTATTTTACTGGGTCGTCCATGCTCTTCAGGCATGTGATTCTGGTAGACCAGCAACGGCTGGCAACCGCAGCGACTCGTTTCTGGCTGTTGGTGATTTACCTAAGGCGACTTGGAATGAGCAGTGTGCAGAGAGCGCAACACGGAGTGTCAGAGCCAAAAAGCCGTCTGTTTTGTTGGAAGAGCTGGACTTAGCGCTTCTGCAGGAGGGCTGTATTGTGAACTTCTGTTCTGTGGTTTTCGATTCGCCTGAGCCCTTCTCTGTGGTTGCCTTCTCCTCAAAAACCCAAGTTTTCTCTATAACCAAAGCGGAGCTTTTTAAACACATGCCCCCAAGTCAGCTCAAACAAAGCAGAACCATTTGTCCCTTACCACTGGTTACTCCTGACGCAGAAGGCTTGAGCTACCTCCAAAGTCTGCCTACTTTCTCTTTCTCTGCCATTTAAAATATGCTGTGTAATACGAAGTCTGGTTTTTTCCCCGCTTAAGCATGGCGCCCGGAGTAGTGGGCTCAATCTATACGGGAAATGCCGCATATACAAATAGCCTTTTGTCTAAACACTTGTGATCGACTACCTGTTCAGACGTTTTAGAAGCGGTGCGACTAACAGGCCTGATACTACTGCAGCACCTTGAAAAAAGGATTGGACAGCAGGAAGAGCGCATACGGCATTTGGAGCTTATTCATCAACGAGACGTAATCAGACTGTACACTGGAAAAGAGGCATGCAAATATTCCCTAAGAATTGTAATTTAAGAATAGAAAGGCCCAGTGCTGTCTCCTCTCAGGCGACCCAAGGCACTGGAGATGTTACAACGACAGAGGATAACTCTAACAGCGGCGCCGGAGCATCTGGATCAAGCCACTTCCTGTTGCCTCTTACTTTCTCTCCGTTCTTGTCAAAAACAATGGAGGAGTATATCGACGCCTCTTCGATTGCTCTAGAAGGTATTTCAACCTTTCTGGCATAATTGCTGGAAGCTCTTGCGGGCTCATTCCAGGGGTTTCCAGCTAGGAACCGGGCATAGGTAACTAGCTGTGCCAGCTGGCTACCTACGCTGCGTTCGTATGCGGCTTTCGCTGCGTGTTACCAGGGCACTTTGACAGGTTTACTCGGAACCTACTCTGCTTTCAGCCCCACACTGCAGTGCTCAATCACTGCACTTTTCGTCTTCTGCACCAGCAAATGCAGCGCCGCCAGCAGCGCCAGCGTTCCTTGCAACCAGGAGCCCAACAGGCTTTAGAGGACTCACAAAATCAACAAGGAAATGAAGCGGAAAATGCCCCATTCTCTCAATATATTGTCGAGGAAACCGGGGTCCTGAACGGCTCCACCCTTACTGCAATAACGGGGCACGAGTCAGCGGCATCTACTGACTGTTTCATACAAGCCCAAAAACAGGTTGCTACACTAGGCAGCCCTGTGGAAAACACAGCAGGGGCCTTTCCTAGTATGTCTTGTTCTCCTGTATTACAAGGGCAGGTGAAGTCGCCCACACCAGACCAGTTGAATTCTGGCCTTTGGAAGTCGTTTCCCGCGCACCCCTTACAAGGCCCTACATTTCTGTTTATGGAGGCGCCTCTTGCAGTATCAAATCAGCCGTCCATTGCTACTGCAGACCGCTGCTCCAGCTCGGAAACTTCGGGTTCTCCTGGAACCATTAATAACGGGCGAAAGAAGCGTGATGCGCTCCCAGGATATCCTGAGGCGTCAGCAGTGGAGGCAGATGACGTGACTCAAACTATTGCAGCTAGAGAGGCAGCAGCCTGTGCTTCATCTGCTCTTGCACTTGGCCACCCCATTATTTCGGATTCTGGTGCGCCGGTATTACAACAAGTTCAAAATTTTAGCGTTTAATCTCTTACACACATGCATCAGTTCGTCATATTCAGTAGTTCAGCAAAGAAACGACCCACAAGCAGCTTTGTTGCCGGCTGCTTTTTCTCCATGCCGTCAGACCGCACAGTGTTCTTCAAGCGGTCCCCCTGCTAATTCATCTAGCAACAGCAAGAATAAAGAGGACTTGAAAGGCTTGCGTGTCATTCTGCTGAGCTCAGCCCTGGAATTTTTCTTTCGCAATATAAGCAGAGACGCTGTTAATATAAACAACAAGTTTTGCTGCCACTACCAAAGCAAGGCCCAGGTCAGGTAACCTATTGCACTTAGCCTTAAAAAATTGAGGGCTTGGGTATCCAGATTAACGTTGTGTGGCTGAAGCTGTAGCCACTGGATTTGAAAAGATATATTGGACTTTTTAAGGCTCTATTACCCATACATTAGAAATGCCTGCCATGATTAACCTCGAATACAACACAGCTAATACAGACATAGGAGCTTATCGAGATTAACGCAGATACCATAAATAAGCTGTTCTGTTCCTGTTTATATGCTGTAGAGCTGCTTCCAGTGTTGAACAGGCCGCGTTTCAGAAGTCAAAACAGGCCCAAACCAACAGGCTAGCAGCACGCCAAACAGCGCAAGTCTCAAGGCGGCACCCAGCAATGTATATTCCGCAGTCCCAGGAGAAGGACAACAGCACCTTGTCCCCAGAATCTGACACTTTCCAAAGCGCTAAGCAAGTTTTTCCTTTTTTTAAAGCTTCAAATGGGGTCATTGCCTTACGTAGGGAACCAGATCGTGGGGGATTTGCAGTAGGGGACAACCCCGGCAACGTCCGACGCCCAACAGTACCTAGCTTGGTGACCCAGGCACTGCAACGACGTCTCTCAGAAACAGGAAGAGGCAACAGCACGAGATGCGAGTCCTCAGAGCCCCTACTGCTTCAACAGCAAAAACAGGATCCCCATCACGTGGTGAAAAGTCTAGAGATACCATACCTTCACTTGTTGCTGGAGGGTCAAGACTTCTCCAGGAAGAAAGATCGTTCGGTTTCACTCAGGGGAATGGCAGCAGCAATGCAGGCAAGTCATGTCCCATATAACAGCACATAAAAAGCAGTGCACTTGTGTTCACTCCAAATAGTTACATTTTTGAAGCAGAAAGCAAGTCTTAGCTTCCCTTTATTTCTTGAAACTAATCTGCAACAATAAAGGGTAATACGACAGCAGCATTCTACTTGGGTATACTGGGCTGTGCTCAGCTGTTCTCGTCTAGCGTGCAGCGAAAGACAGGAAAGTCAGCTCTGCAGGCAGGTTAGTAAAATAAAATAGTACATAATGTTTTTAATATACGCATATAAATTGAGTGCCCCCTTGATTCTTCCTATTGCACTGTGCTAATGTTCAAATTGTGTTAACCCACAAGTAACCCAAAATAATAGTAGTAGTATTTTATGGAAATTATAATTTGTGGTCATAATTGTCAGTAGCAACTACGTAGCAAGTAGAGTGAGTGCCCTGCCTCTGCTCTCAATCTGCCCTCAGATGCCTGTGAGGCACCCATCGGCGCTTCTGCCTGCACAGGCCGCCGAATGCTCGCACAGCAAGTGGCACTGCGGCTGCACGCGAAACGCAACGATGGGCCATAAAAAGACGTGTTTACAGGTGCTGCAATATGTCTCTTTCTTGTGGAAAACTCATTACTATTCCACAGTTGCTTTTGCACAACGTGGGATATTCACTAGACCTCCCGTTGCCCGTGAACCCTTGTGTAGGAGGGACACATGTCTGGCTTAATATCTCTTTTATACAATCTTCCCAGGATGTTCATTTATGTCAGTTTTTGCTTCTTTGAGGTTGCTAAAGCACGGAACCATGCTCTGCAGCTCGCCAAAAAACGGTGCATCCAGGATAATTATCAAACAGCCGACTCGTGTCCGTTGGACTTTTTAAGGAGCCTCTCCAGAGGCATTCCAGAGCGGATGCGGCTTGCGTAGGCCGGCTGTTTCACATGGGTTTAGCTGTGGGGATGCAGCCGGATTGCGCAGGTCCTGGGGAGATTCAGTATTACTACCTTAGTGCAGTTGGGGGTCATCGGGTGTCAATCGTGGGCTCTGCAAGAGGCTCAGTATAGCTATGTGGGTCACATGGGCGGTCGACTCAGCTGGCCTGCGGATTGGCAATTGACCTACAAACGGGATCTGTTTATTAGGTTAGGAGGTTTGGGTGCAACCTACAGATTGTTAGTATCGGTTAGTTCGGAGTAATTTGTCCAGCGGATCCAGTTTCAATTGTGCTTTTAGCTCAAGTACTTCACAATTCTTACGATCGCTCGCTTGAAGATAAGGTTTTCAGCTCTTTATTTGAGTTTTCGGACTCCTCTAACTCCCCCATTGTTTCAAATAGTGCTTGTATAACAGCGTCTAAGCCCCGTTCCAATTACTTTTGTGCGGTCTCAGCTTTTTTAAGCTTTAACTGCTTTTACCAAATTGCGACAGGTTCTAATTCCAGACTTTCATGTCTAGCCCTTCGTGCAACTGCTAGTTTCCAAGCTTCAAGTCCTCATGAATACTCAACCGAACTTCAAACTCTGCAGTAGTGGAAATAGCGGTCTCCCGCTTTTACTGTAAGTAACATAAAAACCTCGCAATGTCAGAAATGCGATGGTGCGCCTAAATATATAATATATAGATTAGCACCTCTTTCCCAAATGGGTGTGTGCTCCACAGTGAATTCTACCCACAATATTACTAATCTTTATCCCTGAATGACGACCAATTAATAGCGAGTGGGACATGGTTGTGGTTTATCACACTTGTTCCCATATCTAGGAAAAATCATACGAAACACGGGTCACAGCACTACCTCAACTTCACTTGACGAGACGCAACTGTGATAAAGAACGTGTAGCTGCCCTAGTCAACCGGATCTCATGTGCGATTGCAGTTTGACTGTCCCTGCCGACTTTTAAAAAGGAGCAGCATATTTATACAAGCCAAATAGCGGCCATATTGTCAATAGGATCTGAGTATGAGTGGCTCGGGTGGTGTCGTTGATGGATCCATTAAAGACGGTGTTCTCCTTTCATGTTTGTTTAAAAACCCTAGTAAAATTTTGGAAATGTTAATATGCATGACCCCAACATGGTCCTGTAACCCATGAATCACCAAAAGTTTTTTTCAGATCGACAACCCCCTAACGCCGCCAATATCTATTAGACGAAGTCTTCTACCGAACAGAGTCTCCGCTTTTTCTCTCTTACACGTTGAATACGCGGCTTTTACCAACTCTTCGCTCACAAGAACTTGCAAGCTAGCTATTCCAAATGAGAAGCACGCCATGCCGGCGTTGAGTGCGAACCGGCATGCACTCAAGAATGATGCCCACATTCAAAGAAATTTGACCCTTCACATCACTTCGTCGCTCCGACGAAAGAACTGCCTTCTGAAGGACACTATTGTTAATTTGGATGTCTTATATCAAGGCCTATTTCCAAGCCCTTTAAAAGCATTAAAAACAGTAGCTGACTTTCTGCTAATTGATGTTTTTTTGCTGAAGTAGGAGAGCGCGCACTTTTTACTGAAAGCATGTACGGATTAGCTGCCACACTAACACTGTCAATACTAAATTTCGTTCGAAACTGAGTTATTTACAGTTGCGCCTTTAAGGGAGCTGGAGCCGTGCAGGCATTCATTACTGAATGCTCTGCAGAGACAGCGGCAGATATGTTCTATGAATTCCACACCCAGCGACACACTGCTAAGCTGGAATTCAGCATAGATGTCTTCTTCATTTTGCAGACTAGTGCCATCATGTCAAAAACATAGAAAGAGCATCTTTCATGGGTACAAAGTAGCCTATATACTTTGACATTTGCTCACAGACAAGCACCCCATCTCATGCCCTTAGTTACTGGATCTCCGCGTCACTTTGTGCTATCTTAAAGCTGCTGCAACAAACAGAAGAAAAACCACCTGATCTCCCTGAGGCATCTCCACGTGGGCGTAACAATGGACGAATTTATGTTACAAGTTCTCGTCGCAGCATAGGGGAAGGCCGTAATCGTTTCCAGCCGATGCAAAGGCTTGTGCGTTTTTCTCACTAAGGATGCACTGGGGGTCATTCATAAGAGTTGGTGCTTCATTATACTTGAGCGGCAAGCTCTTTTCCGCGTTGTGTTCTGCCGTTTTCTCCCCCACGTAATCAAGAATCACTGCTGGAGGCATGTTGCCAAAGCGATGGGAGCGCCACTCCTCGAAAGAAAGGACAGTCTCAACTGGCTGATGTTGCAGAAATCCAGTTTCTTCAAATGAGCGCTGTGTGACCTCGGCTGGGCAGCCCGAAGCTGAAAACTCCAGGCTTAGCGGCGTGCTGTACAGTTGCTCAACTATAGTCCCGTCAGGATGTCTGCAGCCCAGTTTACACACACCCAGTATTTCAGTACTCTTACCAGCATCCTCGGTGCTTTTGTGCTCAGGAAACGGCATTATATTTCTGAAGGTGAGCCCTAGTTAACTTTTTGCCCCAGTTATGTACGGTGTTATTGATTATTGAAAACCCCGGCTAAGTGTTATCACAGGAATTGTGGGGCTGTTCTGTAGGGGTGTCCGGAAGTTTGGTTTTGTCCAGATACTGCTGGGTTTCCTGACCTGAGGAAGTGTCTATACAGAGTTTGCTGCTTTGTCGTGGGGTGTACCGTGAAGATGGCTACGTAGGTCGTCAAGAGATCGTTATTTTGCTTATCTAAGCTTTTTTCCACATGAGAGTCACTCGGCAATACTGCATATTCACCGCAGGGATACAAAAATGCATCAGGAAATGTACATGCTTTCGAGGAGGTGTTTGGAGTCCATGAATCTCGCTGGTGTTGGTTTTAGAAAGTCCTTCAGGATAAGTGCGCTTTGTGCGCAAAATGCTGCGCTGGAAACACCTCACCTAACAAGTTATCTGGGAGCCTAGTTGTGATGTGACGCCCAGTGCGGCTACCAATGTGTCTCAAAATTAATAATTAAGGCGGCACTTGAAAGCGTTGTGTCGTATCCCGTATGCAACAGTCTCTGATTATTCCTTTAACCGACAGTGTAGCACGAGTGTTTGGGACTTGGCGCCCTTTTACATAGTTTCCTTGCTTTGATTGGAAAGGCTTGCCTCGGAACTGCGTGACTTGAACTCGACGGGTTTCTCCTTCGAGACCAAGAAATTGCTTGGCTTTGTAACAGCAGGCTTTCATGTAACGTTCGGATACTTGTGTGTCGCTGGGAAATCGAAAAGCCGAGGACTCGGCGGTGACACGCCGGTAGCAGTCCAGTACTCGACCATTGTGGTGGATTGCCACTACGTAGTAGTAGAAAAGCTGCATAGTTCGGCAAGAACCCAGATGGCAAATCACCGGAATAGCTTAAAGGGCAACAGTTTTTGGAGAATGCCAGGATGGCCAATAAAGGACAACCATAATAAACCACTTCGTAGCAGTAGGTACACTTGTGCGGGGCTGCAGAGTGCTGCTTCTGAAATAAAATATTTGGATGTGAGCATCCCTGCATGTGTTCTGTTACTCACCACTGAACTGATGGCCATGAAGGCGATATCCATGAGAATTGTTAACAAAACACCACTTGGCGCTGCGCTGTTCTCTCGTTTTAAATAGACGTACAGTGCAAACGTCATGCCGGAGGACTCTCCCCCAACTCCCTCTATAATAGCCAACACAATGGGCAACAACAAGACCCAAACTCCCAGAGGTGCCATAAATCGGTAAGCTGAGCAGAAAAACAGATTGAGTATGCATCAGCATGTTTTAGTTCCCCACAGCATGTTTTATTTCCCCACTTCGCTTTAGTGCCTATAGTGAGCCTCGATGCTATTCCCTAGACAATCCAAAACACAGACTAGGAAGACCCCTCGAAGCTCATGTGAAACTGATTAGTGGAAAAGGGAGCTCTACACTACCTGCGTTTGGCAACCGTCCGACGAAGCAATGCACCAAATGAGCGACCGCACAAAGGACTGCAAACACTACTAAAGCAGCTACAAAGCCGCTTGCGGCGAATAGAGCCGCTGATCGTAGCGACAACAATTCCTACAAACAGCATACAGCTTTCTGCAGGCTTTTATCTTAACAAATCACTGGCAGAAAGGGCTTACACTGCTAAATAAGCAAGACGAGGCATCCTAAAACATGAGAACACTAGGCCTTGTGTTCACGCTTCTAGCACTGCTCAAGTGTCGATTTAGACAGATATATATATATATATATATATACATATATATATATATATATAACGTCTGCCAATCAACCCAGCCCCATTCAGATTATTGATGTTTTAGATCTGTCCCGTTTTTTTCGAAGTTCAACGGTTGAAAATTTATTTGGAGGATTTAGGCTTTTCAAGTCGGACTTGAACATAGCCGAACCGGATGTAGAGGCCCTTGATCTCCGCGCTGTAAACCGGAATACTACAAGCCTTGAGAGCAACCCATGAACCGAATAGGGTGAGCAAGACAGCCAACCACAAAGCAGCCAACGCAAACAAGAGGGCAGCCCCTGCTAGACCTGAAGGTCACAAATGGACGCTTGGCCAAAACTCTGTTTAGCCCTCTGCATAACTCCCAGCAAACCTCTCTTCCTTTTCAGATGTCTGGTCTTACTGATCTCTTTAACGTCAGATGACATGGAAAACTCGTCAATAAGCTCGTTCAAAATATGCCTCAACTTGCGCCTGGTTACACCTCTGTGGAGAAGCGTTTGCTCAGTTATAACTGCAGCAACACCGGAATTCTCCCGCTAAAAAATACGTCAACTATCCGCCCACTACTGGCTCTGCTACAAAGAATTTTGTTGCGGTTTATAGCTTAGCATATCTCACCTCCATATTGATACCTCGCTAGCTCCTGCTCAGACACCTTGGGAAAGGGTCGCATCCCATAACTCAATGCGCGATGACGAGTGTGCCGTTCTTCAAATGGGTCTGAACCGGTCACGCATCATTTCTCAGTTGGGCCTTGGTATACAAATTAAAGAACCGTGTTGTTTTAATTGCATGGTTTCCAGTTAAAAGTACATTCCTTTCGACAGACGAACACCGCTTGCCTGCAACTGGTGAATTCTAGCAGTGTTTGATTGTCTGAAAGACTTTTAAGCATTAGGGAATGTGTGCACCTTTAATTGTGTCCCTGTTTGGCTGCATATCCCGTAAGATGCGTCGAACGGAGGAGCGCCCTGAAAGGCGCATCACCATAGCACATAACCAACCTCACCACGCTCTACAACACTGAGTGTATTGTCAGAGGTAGTCGACGAGCTGCCCGATATTATAGCACATAGTTCAGGGGACGAGTGGTAACGTGATACCTAGGCTGTTGGTGCTATTGTGGCTTCCACGGCTACTATGCCTGATACGGAGGGAAGATGTTCCGCGGAATTCCTTGGGCAAAGGCAATTCATAAGGGATGTTGAGCAGGCGTCCCGTATAGTGAAGAGGAACTTCAAACTCTTGAAGGCCGTCCACTTCTTTTGGGAGGCGGTCAGTGCGGAAATAAAGGTTGCACAGCCAAGCATCTAGTCCAGATCTCAGCTTGTGTTCCATGTCAATGTAGCGCTGAAGTGAAGTGTCCACTTCCCCTAGAAATAGCGGCACCTGCAGGAATACGGCAGGAACAAAAAGCTGGTGAGATTCAAGCTGTTGCAATCACGGTCAACGCAGCGAGTCTTCTGAACAGCCAAAAAACGAAGCAATCAAACATTGATTACTACCGTCATATTACTTCGTCGAATGGCGAGTCCAAGCTTCTAGCATACTTTGAAAGAACCTTCGACGATGCGCCCTTCAGGTCCAACCAACGGAAACGCACCCCAAGCTACTACCTGAAAAACGCAGTCTCTTGCGGTCATAATACATTAAACTAGGGCCCCTGGAAATGCCCTTTGAGTACTGGAAATCAACCCATAACACCTTTTCGTGCAATTTAAAGCTATGCTATTTTCGTGAGACCTGTCGGATGTGGATGACATGGCAGACTTCCTAAGGCGGGCGCAAGCTAACAGAAAGAAATCCGGTGACAATTTACATCAAGTGTGATTTTCTGCCGACCCTGCATACCTTGTCAACCGGAGATACGGCACCACGGAGAAGGTACAGCTGAAACACCAGGCACATGGACGGTTTGATATCGGTCTCAGAGGGGCAGTTCAAATACACCGTTTCGTCAAACCTGTAGGCACACGCTTACAATACAAGAAGATTCCCGTTGGGTTTTCCTATCGCGTTCAAGCTAAAGCCGTTCACAGTGTATTGCGTTGGCTAGTGCTTCCTATGACATTGCTGCCTTTTGATTCGTAGCTCTTTGAAAGCCAAGCACTCCCATCGTAATTCCCCTAGCAATGGCCTCCCCAGTGGTCGTCCAAAGGAATCTTTAAGAGACGAGTCCTTTGGTTAAGGTTAGGATAGCGACAATCTTCAGAACACTAGGGACACAGAGGCCACTGCCATTTGGGGAGGGCAAGTTTGTTTCCTGGCTTAGCTTTGTAACTTCACTCATCTGTCTGGTTTTGCTCAACTATGTGTTTATTTCATGTTGAAGTTCACTCCTGCCGACTAGAACGTAGCTCTTGCGTTATTGATTTTTCTTGTTCGCTTGTTTGCACGATTGTTGACCCACTTTCTATTTGTGGTTTGTTGGCTTGGTGCTCAATATA
This sequence comes from Eimeria falciformis, assembly GCA_002271815.1. Taxonomy (NCBI): domain Eukaryota; phylum Apicomplexa; class Conoidasida; order Eucoccidiorida; family Eimeriidae; genus Eimeria; species Eimeria falciformis. Next base: position 240,252 of record NPHX01000627.1, read on the forward strand.
GCTTGTTGCTTTATTCTCTGCCCTCGCTGTGTAACGCATCACTGTATATTACCTGAGGCATTCGCTGAAATACATTGCCGCAAAGGCGACGGGCGCTGACACAGCACAAGAGCCCGTGGCTAAGGCACTTGCGGTGCCTCCCTGTCTTTTCTGTTCTGCGCCTTCGTTCTGTTTGCCTTGCTCGGAGGAAGACCGATCTTGGCATATATAGGACCAAAGCAGTCTATGGCCGCCTAATAACAGGAATCTCCAAACAACCCACATGGGCATTCGGGATCAATGTCCTGCTGTCTTTAAAATTGAGGCTTTCCGCTTGGAAGTGCTTGTTTGAAGGAATTCAGGATTTACGTTGGTCATGGTCATGAATGCAGCGGCTACTAGACGCGCGCATGCCGAAATTAAAAAAAAAACTCCGTACCTAGTCGGTTCCACACCGAAATCATCATTACATATTGCCCTCGGGGGACTCCATCTTTCACCGCCCGACACATATCAAGACGAAGCCGCAGAATTTGTGGCATAAGCCTCCAGTTAGGACCCTCAGCACCACCTTCAAAAGCAAAAGTGTCAGCATTAGATGGATACCTTCTAGAGGCAAAACGCGAAGGTAGGACTAGGTAATTTACGCTCTTTGCCCTGGAGTGCGGATGCCACTCTTACGCTCAAGGCCAAGCGCCTTGCTGACTGCGCTAGGAATCTTCGCTCTCAGTGAAAAATTCGTTGTGTAGGAGTCTTTTTTTAAGAAGCCGTAGGAGCTCAACAAATCCAGACGGCGGTGCTGCAATATTGCCTCAAGGCGCGTTTGCAAAGCTTCCAGCGTCCGTGATATCTCTGACTGTAACACATACCGCCTTAACACGTAAAGTGCCACTCTCCTCGTTAGTGACAGAGCCAAACTTCCGGCCCTTCTAAGCAGTTTACCGCAAATCCAAATAGTAACTGCTACTGCCGAGCAAGGCAAAACAAGTAGCTTTAATACCATCCCATAGCAGGGTGCAGCCCGTGTCGGATAGTAGGATCCACCTTTCTTTGGGCGTGTTCACGAGCAGCGAGCTTTCGTGATGCCTTGAACTGTGCATGCTTTTCTTTGACTTGTTTCATTATTCTATCGTGTAATTCTTGCGCTTGCTTATAGAGCCGGTCAGCCTGCGACTGGAGGCTCTCATGCTCCTGCTTCTTTGTAGTCTCTCCTTGCGCAGCTAAGCAGGCCCTTGCCTCCCCTGTGTCCCTGGCAAATCCCACCACTACTTCTCCAGTTGTCAAAGCGTCCTGTGGCACAGCGACAAAAGCCCTTTCAAGCTGTGTATACACACATTGTCTTATGTATTTATGTGGTGCAGAATGGCAACGAACATGAAGCCTTTTTTTAAAATGTGTTTTGAAGAAAGAGGAATAGCGACTTTGGTCACCTGGAGTCCCTGGAAGGCCTTCTCAGTTGTGAGAGTTTGCCGTATGATAGCGACTGTCCGAAGAGACTCGACGCGTTGCAGTCTTTCAGCGCGATTTTCTGTACGGAGGCAAAGCAGAACCAAAGAAGCTGAAGAGACGCCGATGCTAAAGAGACACCTAAGACACTTGGAGCCCCACAAAAGTTTTCTTCTTGCACATGTTGGCCCCAGGCATCCGCTTCCGCACAGAGGAGACGGAGCTGAGGCACTTTAAAGTTAGGTTTAGTGACTAGAATTCTGGGATTAATTGCTGTACTCTCTAAAGTCTGAGCCTGGGTGGCATCATCGTCGAAGACAAAGCACTGCTCAAGTTCAACGAGTTCTTTGTCATCTGACGGTGCAGCAGAAAAAGAAACGGTAGGCCCTTGCTGCTGTTGAAGCAAAAAAACAGCAACGGCACCACACCACGAAAATGATCCGGCAGCTTAGATCCCCATCGGATGCAGTGAAGGCCTTACAGACGTACTTTTGTCTCCATCACTTGGGTGTTTACCTGGAGTGCACACAAGCTCTCGAGGGCAGTAGCTGTTTGTTTGTCAAACAAAAACTCTGTAACTCTCGTGTGGCTTGTTGCCAATGCTGGGGCTACTATTGTCTCATTCCCGAGACTTGCATCAAAACTTTGAGGCTTTGATGAATGCTTTTTTGCATGTTTTGGCCTTTTCCCTTGTCGGGTCGGAAATTGAGTAACTTCGCCTGCTGCTGAGGGCATCGGCCCTGCACCCTCTATGCCTGATGCTGATGACCGTTGTTCCTGAGCTCCTTCTAGCTCCTGCTGCTGCTGATTATCTGGCAGCGTCTGCTGCCGTTCATCAAGCGGCTGCTCCTGCTGAGGATCGCTCTGCAGCTTTGGGTTATGCGCTCGTCGTTGTGATTTCGGCTGATCGGCTTGGTGACGCGATTGTTGCGCATACTGTTCATCTTCCTGGATGTTACCTTGTTTGCTGTGGTGCTGATTTTGCTCCTCTCGACGGGCCTGCTGCTCCATCTGCTCTAACTGCTGCTCACGTCCTACATGTTCATCTAGTTGCTGGGATCCGTTTCCTGATTGCAGCTCCAGTTTGCGTACAAGGGTTTCATCTAGTGCGCTGTCCTCGTCGCACCTTAATTGCATCTGAGGCTCTTCCTGCAGGGCGTGCTGTTCTGCCTGGTCTACTTGCTGCTCCGTCTGCAGCACATCTCCACAGTTGTCCCTATCGTGATGCTGATCCTCCGCTTGCATCAGCGACTGTTGCGAGCTTTCTGAAAGAGTTGTAAGTCTTTGAGCCGCATCATTCTTCTCCTACAGGCAAAAGCACTGCTCATCAAAGATCTTGCGTTTCAAGCCCCGTTATCTTGCCACGCTGGCGTGCTGCATAGAATCCAACTCTTTTGGATTGCTACAGCACAAGCAGTAGAAACAGAAACAACAGTTCGTGCTGTAGTACTGCGAAAGGGTAGGACTCAATCTCAGCATATGCGCTTGGTAACATAGCAAAGTTTAAAAACGCATCGATAAAAGCAGCTATGGGAAAGGAAGCAGCAGCAAGATGGTGTTTGGCTTAAGTACAGTTTGTTGGTTGATAAGCGCTTCCCCTAGGTCTCCAGTGAGGCCTCCATTGTGACTATCCTGTGGCTCCATGGGCAAGGTAAAAAGTTATTTTGCTCTATCTGTTTTTCTGGGAGCAGCTGCTGTCTCTCCGTGCCTTCAGTTGGAAAAACGCTATCAAAGAAACACCTCCAGGGATCCTCTTCCCGTCCTGGGGAATCACTATCAACCGACATATCATTCCATGCGTATCTATATTATAGGCGCTTCGTTAGTAGCAGTTAAAGCATCTGAGAGAGCAAGGGCTTAGTCTGAAAGTCCGTCTTCGAGGCATGAACTACAAATTGGTGGACGAGAAGCCTAGGCTTCGGCAGTGGTCAACCGACTGAACAACCCCGGGTTGCAGGTCCACAGCTTTCGGGAAAAAAGCTATGCAACAAAAACGTTTTTAATTTGTAGGCTGAAAACACTAGTAGCCCTTATAAGCTTTACTCAAAAAGATTTATGTGATCCCAAGGGTCACCGCTGTCCCATTCCCGCGCGCACAGGGTGAGGGAAAATAAGCAACCTTTCAGCACATCAATGTTCGCTCTTATTTTATTTGTACTGGCATGTTACGTTTTAAGATACTCACGAAAAATGATTTTTATTGGACCTTCGTGACGCACCTGTGGGCCATTCCAGTTGGCCATCAGCAGACTCCATGCCATATCGACAAACACCCGTGCATCATGCGTGCAAACTCACAATATCCTAATAAACCTATCGTTCTATTAGTAACTTGGCTGTTTAACGCAAATATGTCTAGCGCGAAGTTGCTAAACTTTAACGTTTCCCCCGAATATACTGTAGGGCGTCAAGTTGTTCCCCATGAGAGTTGAGTTACTGGTTTTTGTCCAGAGCTCCAGAAAGCAGTAGCAACGCAGAAATAAACCTGCGGTATAAATCACAAATCCCGGCTTGTCTCATGAGCGTTAGGATTTTCAGCGGCTCAACATGTTGCATGCTAATATGCGATCGTTATTGCAGTGCTTGTCGGTTAGTTATAAGTCGCAACTGTTCTTATTCCTGCCGTAGGATATCTTTGATTGAAGTAAATTTGCTTAATTGTAAGAAGCACACTCAAACAGTGTGCTCGAACACGTGCCTGAGGTGCAGCCTGGCTTTACCAGGACATTACATCGCCACCCTGTTTCAAGGCTGAAGCAGCCTCGTCGTCCACCAAATTTGTTCTGGCTTTGAGAACTGCATTGGGATATTTGAGAGTCTTTTAGTACCAAAACGCTTTTGGCACCTGGAGCACTCTAAGGTTCTTCGAGATAGTCTTCAAGTCCCATTAATCTAATGGTCTTCAATCAATTTCCAGTCTTCGTAATTTTGCTCGGGCACTATCTGTAGTGAACCGCACTACGATCACGACTCAGACGTGGTTGTCTTAAGCACTGAACCTGCGCCGTGCTCTTGTTTCGATTGACATATTCACTTATCTGTTAATTATAAGTAATTAACATCAAGTTAAGGAGTTTTGCTATAGTTGATGGTTGTAGTGAACCTCATTACAATCAAGGCTCAGAAGTGCTTATCGTAAGCACGTCTGTGCCGTGCCCTTGTTTCGTCTAACGTATGCGCGTGTCCGTCAGTTATAATTAAGTAATATTGAGTCAAGAAGTGTTGCTGTAGACTGGTGGTGCTATTACTGAGGGATTATGAGAGCTTTGTTTGTGCGTTTGGTGTTATGCAAGAAATAAGGTTTTACATGTTGTGGTTTATATGGTTCTAAATCAAATGTTTATGTTGCGGGAGATACTAGGTTAACAACCCAAGCCCCGTATATGTTAGGGCACCGTGGAGCGAGGAATTGCTTTGGCCCTGGAAAGCAAGAGGGGGTCAGAGAAAAGAATAACAACACAGAAAAAGAAGAGAACCTTTTGCTTTTCAACAATTTGTTTACTATTAATTATTGTATCGTGATTTAGGATTATAAAAATGTTCATAGAATGAGATTTCAGTCTTCCAGCTATTGAGTTGGGTGTGCTGGAGGAGATGTATTCCCTGGGAAGCTGCACTGCTTCTAGAAACTCTCAGAATGCTTTTCTAATCCCATTGTGGAAAAGAAAGTGGCGAAAGTTAAATTATATGCTTAGATATAGCGAGTTTCCAGGCTGTATAAATCGTCATTGGAAGTCTAGGACAGTCTGTAACAGAGTATGAGGGATTGATTGCTTTCGCATTTCCCTGTGCTCCTTTGGGATCCCTGAAAAGCTGCCTGTCCCTAATTAGGGGAATTAGGGAAGGTTTTCACAATGGTGATAGTATTGAAGGGTAATGAGGATATTGTTTATGGATTTTGGTGTTGTGGCAGAATCAAGGCTTTACATGTTGAGGCTTATATGGTTCTGAGTTAAATGTTAATGTTCTGTAAGAAATAAATTTAATAACTTAGGCCCATAATGTTTAGGGGCTGAAAGCAGATTAGAAAAGCAGCTGAAAGCCACGTAACAGACTGTGTGGGGAGACTTGTGATCCGTTAGGGGTTGGCAGCTCCTGATATTAAGCGTGTTAACTACAATCGTGTTCCACAAGTTCATTAAGTTAGAAGGCCATTATGAACTTGGGGAATCAAGTCTGACATGCGC
>NPHX01000630.1:4941-29810 GCA_002271815.1 Eimeria falciformis
TCCCCCGTTTGTGGCATCTATAAACACAACAATATAAAAAGGCCTGCAAACGGAATGATGCAGCAATTATGACGTTGAGAACAGGAATGTGTAATGGTTTAGGCCAACCTGCCTGGCACCAACGGAGCCTGGCATAATCATTTGTCCTTGTAAGTTCAAGCACAATGGTGCCCTCTGCGTGTAACCGCCGCTTAGTGTTCATTCGCCAAAAGTGCACGTGTTGCAATATAACAGAAATCACGCGCCACGGAATATAAATTGCTCGACCAGTGCCGCAGACCGCCATGCTTGGTCGTGCGGCTCTGGAATCATAATCTGCTAGAAGCAAGCTCTACTGAATCAGAAAATCGAGGCAACAAAAATCGTGTCCCATGCTGGGCTGTTCAATTTTGTCAGTTAGAAGCTGCAGAATAGAGGACGGATACCAGCACCTTGAAGCAGAACGGGATGAAACCAAGTCAGATGAAATCCCGTTCCAAACGCACCAATCGACGCGATGACACAAAAACATATCAAAAACATATGTACACTTGTGTCCGCCCTTGCTGTCCGCTAGTCCTTTACCAGCTACAAGCATTGTGCTATTGCTCTCCGTATGCCGAAAAGCTTAACAACGCACACTCAACCGAATGCTGTTTCTAAGCATCTCAAGAGTCCGCAAAAAATATCTCTGAAAACAACTCCTTGCTCAATGCTTTTGGGTCAGTAAACCCTGTTCGTGGCATTCATAAAGACAGGGAAATAAAATGGCCTACACGAGAAACAGATGCCACAACTAGGTCTTTGTGGCCAATCTTGTGTAAACGGATGCCGCATGTACGCCTTTACGGCCAAAGATCGGCAATGGCTACGCCCACCAATACCTGCCACCGACGGAGCCCGGCCCTGCCATCCGTCCTTATGCATTCAAGCGCTAAGCTGCGCTCTTCCTGCCACCGCCTTTGTATTCATGCTGCACACACGCACGAACTGCTTTGAACAAACGCCACATATTACGGAACAGATCAACCCATTATTGCGATAGACGGCCTTGCTTGTTCGCGTGGCTACCGTAATCGTAATCTGCTGGAACCTAGCTATACGAAATCAAAACTCGGCCCAACAAACAAAACGCAGACCTCATATCAAGATATTTACTTGGTCATTTAGAAGCTCCAAAATACAGGCTAAACCTTATCTTCTTAAAACAAAATATGACAAGACAAAGTCCGATGTAACTCCACTCAAAACACAAGAATCGGCATGACGACACCCAAAAATATAAAAAGCATTACTATACGTCCGTCTACTCTAGCCTTCCGCCAATCATTCTGTACAAATAGTGAGCGATTGCTCTCCTTATACTGAACAAGCTGTGCAACCCGCAAAAACTCAAATCCTTTCCCTATCTATCTCAACAAACAACAGAGAATGTCCCTGAACGTAACCGTTTGCCCAATACCTTTGAGCCACCAAACCCCGTTCGTGGCATCTATAAGCACAACAATATAAAAAGGCCTGCAGACGGAATAATGCAGCAATTGTGACGTTGAGACCAGGAATGTGTAATGGTTTAGGCCAACCTGCCTGGCACCAACGGAGCCTGGCATTATCATCTGTCCTTGTGCGTCCAGGCAGACGTTGCCCTCTGCCTAAAGCCGCCTTCTGCCGTTAACCCGCCAGACACGCACATGCTGAAACAGACCCAAATCCAAAGACTACAGAGGACACTGCTGCACTAGTATCGAAAACTGTTATGCTTGTTTGCTTAGCTACCGTGATCGTAATCTGCTGGAACTTAGCTATGCTAAAGTGAAAGATAGGGAACGTAAACAAGAGCGTGTCTCAGGCTTGGCGGTGTTAAATTGGCCGAGAAGAACTGTGAAATAAAAGACAAATACCATCCCTTTCAAACGGAATGCGATAAAACCGCGTCATATGGAATCCATCTCCAAATACAGCAATCGCCATGCCGATACAGAAATACTACAAAACCATACTATACCTGCGTTCACCCTAGTCATCCACTGGTTCGTTGGCTTAAAGGAACGCGCGATTGTGTCCTCATACCAAAAATTCGACCAACGCGCAAAATCTCATGCGTTCTTTGAATCTCAAAGAACGGCATATAATTTCCCTGAATGTGAATGCTTGCCCAATCACTGCACCACCCAACCCATTTGTGGCATCCATAAACAAAGATATAAAATGAGCTAAGACAAACGGATGCCACAACTATGCTTCAGCGGCAAGATGTCTGTAGCGCCGCTAGTCAACAATGCCTGCCAGCGACAAAATTCGAAACCATCAAGTGTGCGTGTGCGTTCAAGCACGGCGTTTCCTTCTGCCTTCAACCGCCTTCGGGTATTCATTCGCCAGACACGCACTCTCTAAACCCGAACATAGGTCATGTGCTAGAGAACACATCAGTGTACGAGTGTCATATACTGCCATTATTTTTCGCGGGACTAGAGTAGGCGCAATTTTTTAGAAATCAGCTAGACAACATCGAAAAATCTGCCCAACAAGCAAGATAGCGTCTTAGGCTTGGGAGCACAATTCGTTAAACAGCAGCTGCAGAATAAGCGATGCATGTTGCAGAAAGAAGGACGCATACCATCCCCTTGAAACGGAATGCAATAAAACCGAGTCAGATGGAACCTTACTCCAAACACAGCAATCGCCATGACGACACAGAAACAGTTCAAAAACTTACTGTACTTCGGTCAACCCTAGCCGTCAAATGTTTTTTTCCCTACAAGCAGTTCGCCATTTGCCCATTTAAGCGTAAGACGTTGAGCAACGTGCTAACACCTTAATTGTGTCGCTGCACCTCAGAAACCACCAGGCAATTTCCGTGGTTTTACCCAATACTCTTGACTCATTTGCCTCACTAAAGCCCTTTCGTGGCATTCATAAACACAAGGATAAGAAATGGCCTACGATATAAATGAACGCCTCAAGTATGTCTTTGCGGCCAACATTGGATAATGTCCTTGGACAGCAATACTTAAACTCGGCGCTATCATCTGCCCTTGTGCGTCCAAGCAATATTCCCCTCTGCTTTCCACCACCTTCCTGTATTCATTTCCACACACGCACGTGCTGAAGCAGACCAGATGCCACCAAACACCTATCGTACCGTTTACAAATCATGCAGTAAATTGTAGTGCGCACTGGAGAGAAGCTTTGCTCTGGTATGCAAAACCGCACTTGCAAACATTTAGTCGCCGTGTTTTTTTCATCGATGGTTATAGAATACTTAAACGTAGTTATATTAAATTTAGAAAATCGTACTCACGACCAAGATCTCCTCTCACGCTTGGAAATTCAATTGGTCAGCCAGCAGCTGCAGAATAAAGGCCGGACTCCATCCCTTTGAAATGGAATGCTACAAAAGCAAGTTGGAGGAAATTGCACTGCCAATTCAGCTATCGCCATGACGACACGAAAACATATGAAAAGCATCACTAGACTTGTGTGTGCACTAGCCGTCCGCTGATTTCCTCGCCACAAGCAGTGCGCACTTGCTCTCCTTAAATCTCAAAAGCTAAGAAAACCACAAAAACCCGAATGCTGTCTTCTACGCGTCTCCACAGATAATAGAAAACTTTCCTGAAAATAACTTTTTGCTTAACCAATAACTTTCGCCTCATCAAACCAATTTCGTGGCATTCATAAACAGAACACGAAGTGGCTAACAAACAAACAAATGGCGCAAGTAAACCTTTGCAATCAGGAATGTGTAATGCCCTTAGCTAACAATATTGCATGCCGCAAACGGAGTTCGGCGCTACGATGTCCTTGTGCGTCCAAGCTCGACGTCGCTCTCTGCCCGCAACCGTCTTTGGATATTTATCCTCAAGGCACGCACATGCTGAACGAGAACAGAAGACACGCGCTACGGAGCAAATCGTTTTACTAGTTTCGTATACTGTCGCGCATGTGCACGTGATTACTGTAATTCTAACATAGTTCTTTGACTGCAAACTATGTGCGGTTGCTCTCCGTAGAACGGAAAAGCCGAGCAAGACGCAAATAATTGACTGCAGTATCGACCTACCTCAAGAGACGCTAAGAAACTTTCCTTAATGCAACTGCATTCACATTAAACCCGTGCTAGTAAACCAACTTCGTGGCATCCATAAAAGAACGGACACAATATTGCTTACTACTAAACTAACGGATGCTGCAGTTACTCCTTTGCACTTAGGAGCGAGTAGTACCCTTGGCGAACACAGTTTGCCACCGACGAAGTTCGGCACTACCATCTGCCCTCGTGCATCCAAACGCGCCGTTGCCTTCTGCGTACGTGCAACTGCCGCTTAAAAAATCATTTTCCGGAAACGCACGTGCTGAAACACAACAAAAGTCATGCAGCACGGAATATAGATTGCTCGACTAGTGCCGCAGACCGCCATGCTTGGTCGTGCGGCTCTGGAATCATAATCTGCTAGAAGCAAGCTCTACTGAATCAGAAAATCGAGGCAACAAAAATCGTGTCCCATGCTGGGCTGTTCAATTTTGTCAGTTAGAAGCTGCAGAATAGAGGACGGATACCAGCACCTTGAAGCAGAACGGGATGAAACCAAGTCAGATGAAATCCCGTTCCAAACGCACCAATCGACGCGATGACACAAAAACATATCAAAAACATATGTACACTTGTGTCCGCCCTTGCTGTCCGCTAGTCCTTTACCAGCTACAAGCATTGTGCTATTGCTCTCCGTATGCCGAAAAGCTTAACAACGCACACTCAACCGAATGCTGTTTCTAAGCATCTCAAGAGTCCGCAAAAAATATCTCTGAAAACAACTCCTTGCTCAATGCTTTTGGGTCAGTAAACCCTGTTCGTGGCATTCATAAAGACAGGGAAATAAAATGGCCTACACGAGAAACAGATGCCACAACTAGGTCTTTGTGGCCAATCTTGTGTAAACGGATGCCGCATGTACGCCTTTACGGCCAAAGATCGGCAATGGCTACGCCCACCAATACCTGCCACCGACGGAGCCCGGCCCTGCCATCCGTCCTTATGCATTCAAGCGCTAAGCTGCGCTCTTCCTGCCACCGCCTTTGTATTCATGCTGCACACACGCACGAACTGCTTTGAACAAACGCCACATATTACGGAACAGATCACCCATTATTGCGATAGACGGCCTTGCTTGTTCGCGTGGCTACTGTAGTCATAATTTAATAAGACCCAGCTACACTGAATGGAAAAAGGAGGGAGAAATCAAGATTGCGTTTTATGATCGGATGTTTCATTGGTCAGTCAGCAGCTGCAGAATAGGGTATCGATAGCATCCCCGTGAAAGAGCAGGTGAAAAAACCGAATTGGATGAAATCCTATTTCAAATTCAACAATCGCTATAACGACACAAAAGCATATTGAAAAACATACATTACTGTAGTTGAGTTCACCCTACTTGTACCCTGGTTTTTTTGCAACGAGCAGTGTGTGATTGCTTCCCTTATAACTACGAGCTGCCCAATGCGCAAAACTCCCCAATGCTGTTTCTACACATTTCCACAGAGAGCATACAACTTACTTGAGTGTAACTGCTTGCCAGTACCCTTGCTTTATTAAACCAATTTTGTGGCATTCATAAACAAGGACAGATAATGCCCCACCAAACAAATCGATGCCGCAAATGCGGCCACAAATGCGTCATGTCCTTAGCCAGCTGTCCCTGCCACCAACGAAGCTTGGCACTACCATCTGTCCCTGTGCGTCCGGCTCGACGCCCTCTGACTGCAACCGCCCTTGGGTATGCACCCGCGAGACACGCACAAACTGAACAGTGACACGTGCTCAACCAGAACACAGGTCAGGCGCTAACGACTAGATCAGTTCACGAGTGCTTTATGCCGTCGTGGCGTGCTTGTGGGTGTGGATAGTCGTAATCAGCTTGGACCCAGCTAACCAACAAGATCGCGTCATAGACTTTGGCGTTATATTCATCACTCAGCAGCGCAGCTGCATAATAGAGGACGGATAGCATCACCTTAAAACAAAATGCAATGAAACCGAGTCACATGGAATCTCACTCAAAAGACAGCAATCGTCAAGACGACATAGAACCGTTTGAAAAACTGTATTATACTTGCATTCACCCTGGCTGTACGCTGGTTCGTTGGCTACACGCAATGCGCCATTCCTCTCCTACCCAAAGCGGCACGATCGCGCAAAAAAAGCGGATGTAAACAGATGCCACAAGTATGGCTTTGCGACCAGGAATATGTAATGGCAATGGCCTACATGCCTGCTACTGACGGAGCTCGGCACTGCCATCTGCCTGTGCTCATCCAAACGATAGGTTTCCCTCCGCCTGTGACCACCTTCATATATTCATCCGCCACAAGCGCACGCGCTGAAACATACCAGTCAAAAAAATACCTGCCGTTCGCGCATTACGCACTAAACTCTGGTGGGTACCTGTGGAAAATCTACAATCCAGATTCGCACTCGGCATAAAGCCTCTATCCTAATATGGAGCGTATCCGTCATAATTTCTCACGTAGCTATCGTGGTCGTATTGTGCTGAAAGCGGGCTGCACTAAATTGTAAAAATTGGACCAACAGCCAATATTACTTTTTAAGCTAGCGTCTTAAGCTTGAGTTTTCAGTCAGCAGGTGCAAGGTAGAAGACGGATACCATCCTCCTGAAACGGAAAAGCGATACAATTGGCTGAAAGTCTACTCCAAATAGAGCAATCTACAAAACGACACAGAAACATACCAACAACAGTACTAAATTTGCTTCCACCTTAGCTATCCGCTGGTTCGTCCGCTAAATACAGTGCGCGATTGGTCTCTTTATATCGAAAAGCTCGGTAACGCGCTAATACCATTATTTATGTGCAGAAATTACAGGGAATTTTGTTGAGAGTAGCCTATACCCTTGCACCTAACCCATTTCTTATTACCCATAAACACGAGGACAGCAAATGGTCTACGGGACAACGGATGCCGCAAGTATGGGTTGCTGGGCAGAAATGTGTAATTGCATTGGCCAACAATGCCTGACAAAGACGGTATTGGGCACCACCACATCCGCCAACCGCAACGTTGTCCTCTGACTGTAACCTTCGGGTATTGACGCTGCAGAAACGCACAAACTAAACCCAAACAGAAATTGGCCGATATGCAACAAATCGCTCCATGAATTTCGTATAACGCAATGCATATTCGCGTGGCTACAGTAATCGAACTGCGCCGGGGAACAGAAGTATTGAATTAAAAAGGCTGGCCGACGAACAAGATCCGGTCTTATGCTTGGGTGTTCAATTGGTCAACCATAAGTGAAGTTGTAGATTAGAGGACGGACATTCCCTTGGAACGGAATGCGATAAACCGAGTCAAGTGAAATCTCACTCCAAATCCCGCATTCGTCACGACAACACACAAACATTGTAAAACCATTCCTGACCATGCGTTCATCATCGCCATCAGTTGCCTCTTTTCTTCTAATCGACGCACGACTGCTCTCTTTATAAAGAAAGAGCTACCCAACGCACAAACACCGTGATGCTGCTTTGACGCATCCCAATAGCCAGCAGAAAATATCCCTGTAATTTGCAGAATATGCTTGCACCGCCAAACCGCTTTCGTGATATTCGTAAACACAAAGAAGCAAACGGGGCTACGGGACAAACGGGTGCTGCAAGTCTGCCTTTGCTGCCAAGCATGTGCAATACCGTCGGTTAAAAATGTCTGACACCGACGGTGCTCGGAACTACCATCTGTTCTTATGCTTTCAAACGCCACATTGTTCTCCGTGTGCAGCCGCCTCCGGCTTACCAGCATCCTGAAACCCACAAACTAAACCAGAACAGGAGTCACGCGATACAAAACAGATATCTCGACTAATGTCGTATACCGCCGGTCTTGTTCGCGAAGCTACAGTAATCGTAGCAGCAGCAAATGCAAAGCTTGTGACAACAAACAAGCTTGCATCCCACGCCTGCGAGTTCAATTGGTCAAGCAGCTGCACAGCAGCAGAATAAAAGACGACAGCCATCTCCCTGAAACGAAATGCTATAAAGGCTAGTCGGATGCAAATCCTTTCCAACTGCAGCATTTACCATGGCGACGCAAAAACATATCAAACACACTGTACTTGCGCCAACCTAGCAGTCTCCCGGTTTGTCCGCTGCAGGCGGTGCGCCATTGGTCTCCCTATACGGAAAAGCTTAGCAACGCGCTAAACGCCAAATAATGTCTTTACATATCTCAGCAGAAGCAGATGACAGAGAATTTCTCTGAATGAATGCGCAATGCCACTGGCCAGCAAGGCCTGTCACCGACAGAGCTAGGCACTACCATTTGTTCTTATGTGTCCAAACGTAACGTTGCCCTCTACGTGCATCCGCAACTTTTGGTATTTACCCTTCGAAAACGCACAGGCTTAACCATAATCGAAGTCATGCGCCAAGGAACAGATCGGTTCATGAGTGTCGCATACCTCCTTGCTTGTTCACGTGACTATCATAGTCGTAATCTTTGGAACCCGGTTTTTCTTGATTGAAACGTCGGGTCATCTAACAAGATCAAGTTTCATGTTTGGATATTCAGTTTCTCAGTCAGCCCCTGTATAATGGAGGACGCATAGCAACCTGTTGAAACGCAATGTGATAAAAGCGTGTCAGGTGTAATCAATCCCTCTGCAAATACAGCGACAGCCGTGACGACACAAAATTTTATCAAAGTCATTACTATACTTTTGCGCACTCTACCTGTCCACTGTTTCTATCGTTACAGGCAGTGCGCGATTGTTCTCCTTGTACTTAAAAGCTTAGCAACGCGTTAAAGCCCAAATGCTGTCTCTACGGTATACCAAAAAACAATAGAGAATTTCCGTGAACATATAAGCTTCCCCAATACATGTGAGTAACCAAAATCATTTCATGCCATCCATACACACGAGGACAGGGAATGGCTTATAGTACAAACAGATGCCGCAAGTATGCCTTTGCGGAAGCCAAAAATGTACAGGTGCTCGTGCGTGTTGCTAGATAGTCGAACTCTCCTGAAAGCCAGCTATATAAAGAAAAGACACGGGCCCATTTAAAAGATGAAGCTTTACGCTTGTGTGTTCAATTGGAAAAAATCAGCTACTTCATATTAGAGGACGGATGCCATTCTTTTGAAACAGAATACACGGAAACCCAGCGAAATGAAATCCCCACGACAAATACAGCAATTGCAGTGGCGGCACAGAAACGTATCAAAAACAATACTATACTTGCGTACACTCTAGCCACACTCTGATCCGCGCACTACAAGCAGTGCGTTTCTACTCATTATATACCAAAAAAACTGCGCAATCAGCCAAACCCCGATGCTGTCCCTACGAATTTCCAGATATGACAGATAACTTTCCTGAATGTAGCTGCTCGCCCAGTACCCTTGCGCTTTTAAGCTCATTCGTGGCATCTCTAAATAAAGGGGTGGGAAAAGTCCTACAGGACGAACGAATGCTTCAAGCATTCCGTGCTGCCAGAAATGTGAAATGTCATTGAGCAATTGAACAACAGTGCCTACCGCCGACGAATTTAGGCACTACCATTTGTTTTTGTGCGTCCAAACGCAGTGATGCTCTGCTCTGTGTGCGAAGCCGCCTTCGAGTAGTCAGGTGCAAAGCGCGCACTTGCTAAACAGGAGACGTCACGCGCCAGGGAACAAAGGAACAGGTCGGTCCACGAGTGTTGTATACGGCCGTGCTCGTTTGGGTTGCTACAATAGTCGCAGCTTTTTGGAAACCAGCTAAAATAAAACAAAAACCTCGGACAAATTTACAAGATGGCGTCTACTGCGTTGGTGTTGAATTGACAAATCAGCTATTGTGTAGTAGAGGGCGGATGCCATCCTCTTAAAACGGAATACAAGTAAACCCAGCAGAAAGAAATTGCCATGACAAATACAGCAATCGTAATAGGGACACAGAAACACATTCAAAACAACACTATACTTGCGTCCACTTTAGCCACCCGCTGATTCGTCTGCTGCAACCAGTGCACTACTACTCTCCTTATACCAAAGCGCTGCGTGGCCTCCAGAACCCCGACGCTTTCTCCACAAATACGGTAAATAATGTCCCTGAATTTAGCAACTTGCCCAGTACCCTTGGGTCACCAAGGTCATTTCGTAGTATCAATAAGCACAATAATGGAAAATGCTTTACCAAACACACGAATGCCGCAAGTAAGCATTCGCAATCAGGAATGTGTAATGCCCTTGGTCAACAATATTGCCTACCACCAACAGATCTCCGCACTACAATCTGTCCTTGTGCATCCAAGAGCGATTATTCCCTCTGCTTGCCAGCCCCTTCAGGTTTGGATCCACCGGACACGCACTGGCGCGTACCGAACAAAACTGTGCCCTGCTGTCCACCTCACACTGAGCACAACGGTTCAATTCAAATATGCAAAATCATATCGAATACATCATTAGACCTGCGTTCCACTAGCCGTCCCCTAGCTTGTTCGCTACAAGCAGTGCACTATTGTTTTTCCTACACCGAAAAGGCTCAGCAACGAGCAAATACCAAAAGCTGCCTCTACTAATCTCACGTGACTGCAAAAAATTGCCCCGAGTGTCACAGCAGCTGTGCTTAATTGAGATTCGGCCATCAGTCCAACAAACAAGATGGCGTGCTATGCTTGGGTGATCAAGCGGTCAGTGAATAGCTCCATAATAGAGCGGATGACCCAGTGATATAAAATCCAGTTGAATGCAATCCTACTTCAGATACAGCAATAGCTAAGAACGTAGAGACACACATCAGAAGGCTTACCTCATGCGGTTTCACCCTGGCTGTTCGCTGGTTCAGCTGCCACAAGCAGTGCGCGATTGCTCCCTTTTTTCGGAAAAAGCTGAGCAACTCACAATCACCGGCGTGCTGCCTCAAAGCATCCCAAGACACGGCTGAATATGAATTTTGCTTGAAAGAAGCTGCTTCCCCAATACTCTTAGCTTACCAAACCCATTTCGCAGCATTTATTAGTAGCACATGAAATAGCCTACCGAACAGCAAATGCCGCAAATAGGTCTTTGCAGTAAACAATGTGTAATGACCTTGGCCAACAAGCCCTGCAACCGATTAAGCTCCGCATTACCATCTGTCCTTGTGCGTTTAAAAGCAATAATTCCCTCTGCCTGCTACCGCCTTTAGCTACGTAACCATCAGACACACATTGGCGCATACTGCATGAAATTGTGCTCTGCTATCCAGAGTTGCATTCACCGCAACGCTCCAATTCTAATATGAAGTGTATCCTGCCGTGCTTGTTTGCGTGGCTGCAAACCTCGTAATTTGTTGGAACCCATTTATATTAAATATAAAAATCCGGGCAAAAAAAGATCGCTTCCAATGTTCAAGTGCTCAGTCAACAACTCTACAATATAGGATTGATACCACTTTCTTGAAACGGAATACGATGAAACCGAATCGGATAGAATCTTACACCAAATGCAGCAATCACCGTAACAACGCAGAAAGATACCACTAACAATACCTTATTTGCGTCCACTTTTACCGTCTCCTGTGGCTCGTTGGTTAGAAGTCTGCAATTTCAGTATTAATACCAATAAGATGAGCAAAACAGAAAAGCTCAACTCCTTCATCTACGCACCTTAACAGAGAGCAAAGAATGTCCCTAAATGTAACTGCTTGCCGAATACCCTACCCTTCTGTAACCAAACCAATGTCTTGGCATAAACTGACCCCTGCCTGCGACCACTTTCCGCTATTCATCCGTCAGCAACGCACGAACTGTACCAAAACAGAGGCCTCAAGCAGCGGAACAGATTGTTTCATTAGCTTCGTATTTCGACTTGTGTTCACGTGGCTACCGTCGTAGTAATGTGTTGCGACCCATTTAGAATATATAAAAAGATCGAACTAATGAGCAACATCACGAGTTATGCATGCACGTTCAATTGGTCAGTGAACAGCTGCAGAATAGAGGACGCACGTCATCTTCGTGAAACGGAATGCATTGAAACAGGGTCATATGCAGTACCGCTCAAAATACAGCAATCGCCAAGGAGACACGGAAACATGTCAAAAACAGCACTATACCTGCGTTCACTCTCTCCGTTCGCTGAGTCGTCCGCTACAAACAGTGCACGATTGTTCTTCCTATACCGAAAACGGTGAGCACGGCAAAAAAGAATTCAAAATCCTCTCTGCACATTTCTACAGAATGCTAAGAATTTCTCTAATTGTAACTGCTTGCCCAATACGATTGCGTCACCCAACTCATTTTGTCACATTCATAAGCACAAGCATAGGAAAAGGCCTACACAGCAAACAGATGCCGCAAGTATGCTTTTGCGGCCAAGAATGTGTAATGCCTTTTCAACAATTTTTTCTGGCACAGAAGGAGCTAAGCACTACCACCTGACCATCTGCGTTCAAGCGCGATTATTCCCTCTGCCTGTAACTCGATTCGGGTATTCATCTGCCAGATACGTACCAGCTGAAGCTGAACAGCAGTCACACGCTAAGAAGTAACTTGTCATATTAGTGTCGTATACCGACGCGCTTGTTCGCGTGCCTATCGCAGTCGTACTCTGCTGGGACCCAGTTATATAAAAAAAATTGCACCAACAAACTGCTTCGCTGTTAAAGTGGTCAGTCAGCAGCTGCGGAAAAAGGACAGATATCATTCACCTGGAACGCAATGGTATAAAATTGATTCGGAAAGAATCCCATTTCATATACAACAATCAGCAAGACAAAACACGAAAACATCAAAAACAACTCTGTTTGCGTCCACCCTTGCCATCGGCGGGTTCGTATGCTACAGGAAGCGCGCAATCGCTCTCGTCATACCGAAAAAGGCTGGGCAACGCGAAAACACTGAATGCTGTTTTTACCCATCTGACCAGAAGGCAGCATATTTCCTTGAAAGTAACTGCTTGCCCCACACCCTAGCCTCACAAAACCCACTTCGTGGCATCCATAAATAAAAGGACAGGAAAGAGCCTACAGAACAAACGAATGCCGCAATCATGCCTTTGTGACCGGGGATATGCAATCCTTTTGGTTAACAATGCCTGGCACCGACGAAGCTCGGCACTACTATCTGTCATTATACATCCAAAAGCGATGCTGTCAACAACTGCCTTCTGGTATTCATTCTCCACACGCGCACGTGCTGAACCAAAACAGAAGCAACAAGCTACAGGACAGATTGTTTCACGACTGTCCTAGATACTACTGTCATTGTTCATAGTCATAATGTGCTGTATTATAAAAAAGCCTCGACAACGCACAATATCGCCGCGCCTTATGCTTGGGTGTTCAAATGGTCATTCAGCAACTGAGAAAAAGAGGATGAATACATTTTCTTAAAACCGAGTGTGTTGAAACCTAGTCGGAGGGATCTTCATGTGAAATACAGTAATCGCCATGATGATACAGAAACTTACCCAGAACAGTACCATACTTGCGTCCACCCTAGCAGTTCCCGATTCCTTTTCGTATAGCGAAAACACTGAGCGGCGTACAAAACCCCGGGTGCTGTTTTACTTAGGTTAGCAGACGGCAGAAACGTCTTGTTGATGCTAGTGCTTACCCTCGAGTCAGCAAACCCACTTCGGTCCGTGCCTGCCACCGACAATGCTCAGCACTACTGTCCTTGTGCGTTCAAGCGCGACGTTGACCGCTGTCCGTAACATTCAGCTATTTGTCCGTTAGCAGCGCACAAACTGAACCTTGGCAAAAGTCATAAAGAGCAAAACAATTAAATGCATGGCTACAGGAGCCGCAATTTGATAGAACCCTGCAATACTCAATCAAAAGATCGGGCCAACGAACAAGATTGCACCTTATGCTTGAGTTAGTTCAGATGTTCAGTCGGCAGCGCGGCTGCAAAGTAGAGAATGGAACCATGTCCTTAAAACAGAATACAATAAAACCCAGTGGGATTAAATTTCATTCCAAATATTGCAAATACCAAGACGGCACCGAAAAATCAAAAACAATACTGTACTTGCATCCATCCTAGCCACCCCTGCTCCACGTAACTTAAGAGAGGGCAGAGAATCTCCCTGATTAACCGTGAGCTGGTGCGTCCGCTACAAGCACTGCATGATTCCTCTCCCTATGCCGAAAAATCTGATCAACACGTAACAACCCGAATATTATCTTTACGCATCTCAAGATAGCAATCAATTGCTCGCAACACCTAATACTTTTGCGTCACCAAATTTATTTTGCCGCAGCCAAAGACGCAAAAAGAGATAATGGCCTACGAGACAAATAGATGCTCCAGTAGGCCTTTGCGGCCAGGAATGTGTTTTAATGCCCTTGACGAACAATGCTTGCCACCGACGGAGTTAGGCACTACCATCTGTTCTTGTACGTCCAAAAGCAACATTGTCCTCGTCTTTCAACTGCCTTCTGCTATTCATACACAAGAATCGCACTAGGTAAACCAGAGCAGGAGGCACACGCTACGGAACAGACGACTTTACGAGTGTCGTATACCGCCTGTTTGCGTGGCTAGGGTAGTCGGAGTCCGCTGGTGCGTGCGCTGCAAACAACGAGCAAAAGCTCTCCGTCGAATTTAACAGCCCAGCAAGGCGCAAATTCCAGAATACTTACGCTACCCATATCAAAAGATGGCTGGAAAATTTTCTGAATGTGAATGCTTGCCCAATACTTTTGCGTCACCAAAAGCAGTTCTTGGCACCCATAAACACAGGGACAGAAAATGATGGACAAGACAAGCGCAGGCCGCATACCTTTGGCACTTAAAATTGTTAGTGTCTTTTGTCATCAATAACTGCCACAAACGGAGCCCCGCACTACCATCTGCCTTTGTACGTTCAAGCATGACGCTGTTCTCTTTCTCCAACCGCCTTTGGCTATTCATCCGCCAGAAACGCACTTGCTGAACCACAACAGAAGTCACTACGGATGGTATACAGATCCCTTGAGTAATGTTGCAGACCGCCATGCTTGTTTGCAGGGGTACGGTAATAATAACCTGCTAAACACCAGATGTACTGAATCAAGATATGGGGCCAACGAACAAGAGCCCGTTTGATGCTTGGTTTTTCGGTTGGTCAGCCATCCGCTCCGGAATAGACGGAATAGACGACAAATAGCATCTCACTGAAAGGGAATGTGATAAAATCAAGTCGAATGGAATCCCACTCCAAATATAGCAAACGCTGCAACGACACAAAAACATACCCAAAACATTACTATGCTTCCGTCCGCCGTAGCCGCCGACTGTTTCGCTCGCCAAAAGCAGTCCGCTAGTGCTCTCCGTATACTTGAAAGCTGAGTAACGCCTAAAACTCCAAGTACAGCCTCTACGCATGTCCATAGATGTCGAAGAATTTCCCTGAACACAACTGCTTTCCCAACATTCTTCTATCAACAAACTTCGTGGCACTAATAAACACAATAAGAGGAAGGGATCTACAGGACAAACGAGTGCCGCAATCATTTCTTTGCAATAAATCGTGGTTAAAATGATGCAGCATCTATGACTTGTGGCTAAGGATGCGTAGCTCAAATGGCCAATAAGGAATGCCACCGACGGGGCTCGCCACTAACATCTGCCCTTGTGCATCTACGCAACGTTGCCCTCTGCCTGTAACCGCTCTTGGCATTCATGCTCCAGAAACGCACACGCTGAACCAGAACAGAAGGCACGAGATACGGAACAAATTGTTCTAATGAAGTACACCGCCTTGCTTGTGCGCGTTGTTACCGCAGTCGTAGCCTGGGATTCGGCTACACTACATCAAAGCCTCAGGGCAACGAACAGGATCGACTGTTTAACTGCTCAGTGAGCAGCGCAGCTGCAGAAAACGGAAACGATCCCGTTCAAACGGAATGCGACAAAACCAAGTCGGATGGAATCCCACTCCAAATACAGCAATCGCCATGACGACACAGAAACATGTCAAAACCGTTAATATATTCCCGCCTACTCCTTCCGTCCGCTTGTTTGTTTGATGCAAACAGTGCGCGATCGCCTTCCATATACCAAACTAACTAAGGAACTTCGAAATTCTGGATGCTGTTGCTGCGCATCTGAAAAGACAGCAGAGGACTTTCCTGAACGTAGCTGCTTGCCTAATATGTTTGCTTCACCAACCCCGTTTCGTGGTCTTCATAAACACAAGGAAAGAAAGTGGACTACAGAAGAAATGGATGCCGCAAGTATGCCTTTGCAGCCAAGAATCCGTACTGCCCTTGGCCAGCAATGCCTTGCATCGAGAGATCTGGACACTACCTTCTGTCATTCTGCGTCCAAGCGCAAGGTTGGTTTCTGCCTTCAACTTCCTTCGCCTACTCATTTTCTTAAAACCCACAAAATGAACAAGAACAGCTGTCACATGCCATGGAACAAATTGCTCGACTAGTGTCGTATTGCGGCGTCCTTGTGTGCGTGGTCATTCTAGTGATAGTCCGTTGGAACCCAGCTGCACTCAAGAAAAAGCTCGGGACAACAAGCAAATTTGCAATTCATGCTTGCCTGTTCAGCTGGTCAATCAGCAGCGCGGCTGCAGAATGAGGAGCAGACACCATCGCCTTGAAACAAAATGCGATAAAACCTCTTTGGATGAAATGTCACTCAAAATACAGCAAGCACCATAACGATACACAAACATATTTAAAACAATGCTAGACGTGCGTCTATCCGAGCCGTCCGATGGCTCGTCGGCTGCAAGCATGCCGCTATTGTTCTGCTTATAAAAAAAATTGATAAAAGCGCAAAATTCCAAATGCTGTCTACACATTTTAAGAGACAGCCGAGTTTTTCTCTTGAAGTAACAGCTTGCCCAAAACCCTTGCGTCACCAAACCCATTTAGCGGCACCCATAAACACAAGAACAGGAAAGCGCCTACAGGACAAACGGATGTCTTAAGTACGCCTGTGCGGCCAGGAATGTGCAATACCCTTGATCAGCAATGCGCAATATTTTTGGCCAGGAGTGCGTGCTCCAGAAAAATTCAGGCAATCCTACCATCTGCTCTTGTGCGTCCAAGGAACATTACCCTCTGCCTACAACCATTTTCCGGTATTCATTCTCCGGACACGCACAAACTGAACCAGAAGTCACACGGTACGGAACAAATCAGTCCACGAGTGGTGCATACTGCCATTCTTCTTCGCGTGGCTACTATAGTTGTACTATGTGGGACCCAAATATACTGAATTGAAACGTTTGGCAGACGAACAAGATGGCGTTTTTTGCTTGGGTGTTCAATTGGTCAGCTATCAGTTGCAGAATTGAGAAAGGATACATGTCCGTTAAAACGGATTGTGGTAAAAACCAAGCGGATGCAACCCCACTGCAGAGGCAGCAAATCATCATGAGCAAATATACTAGTGTACTCGCATCTAACTTAACCACCCGCCGGTGCGTTAGCTGCAAGCACTGCGCGATGCCTCTCCTTATGCCGAAAAGCTGAGCAACCTACAACAACCCGAATGTTGTGTATACCCATCCCCCCAAAAGAAAGGGAATTTACCTGAATGGGCTAACTTCCTCAATCCAAACCCATTTCGTGCCATTCATAAACACATTAGCAAGAAAAAGCCTACGAGGAAAACAGATGCCACACGTTCGCCGTTCCAACCAAGAAGATGTAATCCCCTTGACCAAGAATGCTTGCTACTGACGGAGCTTGACATTATCATCTGTCCTTAAGCGTCCAACTGTGACGCTGCCTTCTGCAGGCATCCGCCTTCGGCTATTTATCCCATAGAAACGCACGAACTGAACCAGAACAAAAGTCACGCGCTACGGAACAGATCGACCCACTAGTGTCGTATTCCGGTGTACTTGTTGGCGTGGCTACCGTATTCCCAAACTATTTTCGAACACACGTATACAAAATCGAAAAACAGACCCAACAAACAATATCCCGTCTTGTGCGTGAACGTGCAATTGGTCAGTCAGCAGCTACAGAATAGAGGACGGATACCATCCTCGTGAAACGGAACAGAGTGCGATAGTAAAACTGCTTTAGATGGAATCCCCCTCAAAATACAGCAGTAGCCACGAAGACATAGAAAAATATCAAAAACATTAGTATACTTGTTTCCCTCGTAGCTATACGCTCGTTCGTCCGGTACAAGTAGCCGAACAAGCTGACTAACGCGTAAAAGCCTAAATGCTGTCACTACCGATGCCAAACCTCAGAGGGATTTCCCAAACGTAACCGTTTTCCAAATAGCCCTGCGTCACCTAACCCATTTCGTCACATCCTTAAACATATTGATAAAAAATGGCGGGTATTTATGCCAGACACACACGTGCTGAAACAGAGCAAAAGCCACGTGCTACATATCCCCTCGTTCCCATATCGTGCAGCAAATGTGTGCTCCTACTAAAGAGAGACATTGTTTACTAGATTCGAACTTTGCCCTGCAAACAACGCGAATACCGAAATATGAATTTTTTTGCCATGCTTGTTTGAGCGGATAGTGAAGTTGCAATTTGCGGAAACCCAACTATGCTGAATCAAAAACTCGTACTACGGGCCAACGAACAAGAATGCGTCTTGTGCTTGCCCATTCAACTGGTCAGTCAGCAGCTACATAACATAGGGCGGTTACCATCCTCTTGGCATGCAAAGCAATAAACAACACTCGGATCGAATCCCACTGCAAGTAAAGTAATCGGCATGGCGGCACAAAAGTATCAAAAACACTGCTACATCTGCGTCCACCCGAGGCGTGGGCTGGTCGTCCGCTGCAAGCAGGGCATGATTGCTCTCCATATACTAAACAACCTGAGTAACGCGCAAAAACCCAAATGCTGTTACTACCGACTCAACAAACGGCAAAGAGTTTTCCAGAACGAAACCGCTTGCCCAATACCCTTGCGCCACCCAACCCATTTCGTCCCGGAAGTGGTCTAGGAGGCAAAGTGATGCCGCAAGTATGCCTCTGCAAACAGGCATGTCTCATACCCTTGGCCAAGAATGGCTGCAACAGACGGATATCGGCGCCACCATGTCCTCGTACGTCCAAGCTCGGCGTTGCCCTCTGCCCGCAACCGCCTTTGGATATTCATCCGCAAGGCACGCACATGCTGAACCAGAACAAAAATTACCCGCTAAGGGACACATCAATTCACTACTCTTGTATACCGTCGGGCCTGTTCGCGTGGCTACCATAGTCCTACTCGTCTTGGACCCAGATACACTAACTCGAAAGATGGACGCAACAAACAATATCCCGTCTTGTTCTTGGACATGAAATTGTTTAATCACCAGCCACAGACTATAGGACGGATGGCATTTCTTGTACTGGAGAGTCACGAAAACGAGCCGGATGAAACACACCGATGTACAGCAATAGCGCTCATAATCCAGGAACGTATCAAATTGCTGTACTTGCGTTTACTCTTGCTGTCCGCTGTTGTGTCAGCTACAAGGAGTGCAATTCCTCACCTTGTAGCCAAGAAAATAAGCAAATCCCCAAAACGTTGCGGCCAAGAATGTGCAATGTCTTTGACCAAGAACGCCTGCAACCCATGCTGTTCGGCATCACCGTACGCCCTTGTGAGACCAAGCATGACGTTGCCCTCTGCCTGCATCCGCCTTCGGAAAAACATGTCCCAGAAACGCACTTGCTGAAACAGCCCAGATGTCACAAAATAACGTTCGTACTGTTTTTTGATCATGCAGTGAGTGCTGATGCGTACAGAAACAAAACTGTGCTCTGCAACCTACAGCTGGACTGGCCCCACGGTGTCTATGCAAATATGGGGTGAATGGTGCTTCTTTGCGTTACTACCGTACTTGTAATATGCCCAGCCGTACCAGATCAGAAAAGCGGGCCAAGTAACAAGATCGCGTCTCATGCATGGCTGTTCAGCTGGTCAGCCACCTGCTGCAGAGTAGAGGAAGAATGCAATTACTTTGAAAAGGAATGCCATTAACCTACGTCGGACGAACTCCATTGCAAAAAATACATCAATTATCAGGACGACATCAAAGAGTAACCAAAACCATTCCTACCCTTTTGTCTGCCCTAGGCTTGCACTGATCCGTTTGCTACAAGTAATGCGCGACTGCTTTCCTTATACCGAAAAAGCCCAGTAACACGCAACAACCCTAATGCTATTTCTATGCATCTCCAGACAGCAAAGAATTGATGTCAATGCCCAATACCCTTGCATCGCCAAACCCATCTTGCTGCATTCATAAACGCTAGGATGAGAAAATACTTAGAGGACAAGCAGATACAATAAGTATGCCTTAACGACCAGGAATGTGGAACGTGATTGACCAACAATGCCTGCCACAAACGGAGTTAGGCACTTCCGTCAGTTCTTGTGCTTCTAAGCGCGACGCTGCGTTTTGCCGGCAGCCGCCTCCAGCTATTCATCCGCCAGACACCCACTATCTTAACCAAAACAAAATTCATGCGCAATACAACTGAGCAGATCGCATCACATGTGTCGTATACTCAGTTTCTGTTCGACTAGCCACCGTAGTCGTAATCAGCTTATTTGTCCGCTGCAAACAACGCCCCATTGCTCTCCTTAAAAGGCAACAACCCAGACAGACGCAAAAAGTCGAATGCGACCTCTACCCATTTTAGCAGATGGCAGGGAATCTTCCTGAACGTAACTGCTTGCCCAATACCCTTGAGCCACCAAACCCATTTTGTGGCATCCATAAACACAAAGACAGGAAATCGCATACAATTTTAACAGGTATTTCAAGCAAGCCTTTGCCACCAGGAACGTGTATTGTCCTTGGCAACAAGGCCTGGTCCGCATGGCGCTCGGCATTACCATCTTCCCTTATGTGACCACTAACGGCGTTGCCGTTTACCTGCAACCGCCCCCAGCTATTAATTCGCTAAAAACGCACTTGCTGAAACAGAGGTCATACGTCACGGGAAACTGATCGCTACACTAGTAACGCAGACCGCCGTGCTTTTTCGCATCGCTACAATAGTCGTAATCTTCTGGAGGCCAGCTATACTAAATCAAAATATCTGGCCGAAGAATAAGATGGCATCTGTGCTTGAGTGTTTAGTTGTTGAGTAGCGCAACTGCAGAATAAGCGATGGATACCATCCCCCTGAGAGGGAATGAGGTAAATCCGATGGAAGCTCACTTCGAATATAGCAATCGTCGTGACGACACAGACACACTTGAAAATCATTACCATACTTGCATCAACTATAGCCGTCCGCTAATTAGGGCCCTACAAGCAGTGCGCGACTGCTCACCCTATGCCAAACAGCTGAGCAACGCAGAAAACCCCGAATGCTGCCGCTACGCATCTCACCAGCCAAAAATGAATTTCCCTGAATATACCACTTTCCCCAATATCTTTTCGTCATCAAACCCACTAGCCGCATTCAAAAACGAAAGGACAGGAAACGTCTTACAGGACAAAAAACTGCAGCTACTAGGCCTTTGGGGCCAGGAAAGTGCATGCTGTTGGCCAACAATGCCTATGACTGACGGCGCTCGGCACTGTCCCTCTGAGTCACCAAACCCATTTTGCCACATCCATAACCAACACGAAATGGCATACGAAACAAAGGGGTGTCGACACTATGCTTTTGCGGCCGCAAATGTGTAATGCCCTTGGCGAAAAATACATGCCAACAACGGAATTCGGAGCTGCGATACCCATGCACTTCCAAACGCGACTTTGCCCTCTGCTTGCAACCGCCTTCGGCTACTGAGCCGCCAGAAACGCACCACCTGAACCAGAGCAGAATTCGCCCTATGCAGAACAGATTGCTAAACAAATGTCATCCAAATGCGTGCTTGTTCGCATAACTACAGTTATCGTGGTTTGCTAGAGCCCAGCTGTACTAAAGCAAAAAATCGGGCCAACACCATACCGCCTCCCCTGGCTGGGTGTTCAATTGGTTTCCCAGTAACTGCAGAATAAAGGACGGATACAATTCCCTTAAAATCTAATGCAACAAAGCCCAGTGGAATAAAATCCTACTCCTAATAAAACAATTGCCATGAGACACAGAAACGTATCAAAACCATTACGATAGTTGAGTTCACCCTAGCCATCCGCTCGTTCGTCCGTTACGAGCAGTGCGTAATTGCCTTTCTCATACCGAAAACGCTAAACATTTAGCAACATCCCGAATGTTGTCTTTACGCACCTCAAGAGACGGCAGATAATTCTTTGTAACTCTCTGCCCAACGCCATTCCGCCCCTAAACTCATTTCGCGACATTCACAATCACAAGGACAGGAAAGAGCCTACAAAACAAACGGATGCGATGCAACTATGCTTATGCAGCCACAAATGTGTAATGCCCTTGGCAAACAATGCCTGCCACCGACGGAGCTCGACACTAGTACCAGTTGTCATTGTGCGTCGAAGCGCGGCGCTTTCCTCTAATTGCAACCGCCTTCCTTTGGCTGTTCATCCGCCAGACACGCACCAGCTGAGCCAGAGCAGAAGTCATGTTCGGCGGATCAGATTGCTAAACAAGACTCCTCTACTCCATTCTTGTTCATGTTGCTATCATAGTCGTAAACTGCTGGAACCCAGTTATACTAAATCTACACATTGGGCCAATGAAAAAGACCACCTCTTGCGCTCAGGTGTTAAACTGGTCAGTTAGAAGCAGCAGAATGAGGGTGAGTGCCGTCCCCTTAAAAATAAATGAGATGAAGCACACTCGGATGGAATGCCACTCCAAATGAAACAATCGACACGACGATACACAAAAATATGAAGACCATTGGTATAGTTACTTTCACCCTAGCCGTCAGCTGATTTGTTCACTGGAATCAGCGCGCGATTGCTCTGCTTATAAAAAAAGCGGAAAGCAACGCGCAAAACCAGAATGATGTCTTTCCATCTAAACAGACAGTGGAAACTTGAATGTAACTGCTTGCCCAACACAATTCCGCCCCTAAACCCATTTTGCGATATCCATAAACACAAGGACAGGAAATGGTATACAAAGTAAACGCATGCCACAATTACGCCTTTGCGCCCAGAAGTGTGCAATGTCCTTGGCCAACAGTGCTTGCCACCGACGGAGTTGGACATTACCATCTGTTCTTATGCCCCCCTGTGCTCCGTTTTACTCTACCTGCAACAGCCTTCGGCTGCTCATCCGCTAGGTACGCACTTGGCTGAACAAGAACAGAAGTCATGAGGTATGAAACATATCATTGCACGAGTGCCCTATACTGCCGTGCTTGTTTGCGTGGCTACCGTGGTCCTAGTCCGCTGGACCCACCATACTAAATCAAAAGACTGGACAAACGTACAAGATCGTGTATCATGCATGGGAGTTCAACTGATCAGTCGGCCGCTGCAGGATAAAGAGTCGACACTATATTTTTGAAACAAAATGAGATGAAACACACTCGGATGGAATACCACTCCTAATAGAGCAATCGACACGACGACACACAAACATATAAAGGTATTACTATAGTTGCGTCCACCTTAGCTTTCAGCTGCTTCATTAACTGGAAACAGTCCGCGATTGACCTCCTTATACTGAAAACGTTAAACAACGCGCAAAACCCAAATGCGGGCTCTGCATCTCAACAGACGATGAAAATTTGAATATAACTGCTTGCCCAACACAATTCTGTCACTAAACCCATTTCGCGACATCCATTAAAGCACGGACAGGAAATTACCCATAAAACAAAAGAACAACGCAGCCATGCCTCTGCGGTCACAAATGTGCAATGTCCTTTGCCAACAATGCTCGCCACCAACGAACCTCTGCACTAACATGTGTCCATAAACATCTAAGCTTGACGTTGCTCCTTGCCTGCAACACCATTTGGGTATTCATCCACCAGGCACGCACTTGCTAAACAAAAATAGGATTCACGCGCTACGGAACATATCGTTGCAAGCGTGTCCTAGACCATCACAGTTGTTTGTGTGGCTACGGTAGTCGCAATCTGCTCGAATCGAGCTACACTAAATCACAATATGGGACAAGCGAACAAGATTGCGTCTTATGCTTGAGTGTTTAATTGTCAGCGCGCGGCTGGACAGTAAAAGACGGATGCCATCCTTTTCAAACGGAATATGACAAAAGCCGAGTTGGACGGAATGGCAGTAAGAATAAAGCAATCGCCATTATAACACACAAACTATCAAAAACATTTCTGTGCCTGGGTTTTTCCTACTGCCCCGCTGCTTTGTGCGCTACAAGCTGTGCGCAAACTCTCCCTATATTGAACAAACTCAGCAGCACGCAAAACCCCGAATGCTGTCCCTACGCATTTGAAGAGCTGGCACAGAATCTTGCTGAATGAGACTGTTTGCCCAACATCCTTGCATCAAAAACTCATTTCGCGAAATCCATAAATACAAGGACAGGAAAAGGTCTAAGGTACAAATGGATGCTGCAACTATGTCTTTACGGCCAGGAACGTGTAATGCCTTTGCCCAACAATGCCTGCCACCGACGGCGTTTTGCGCTACTATACGTTCTTGTGCGTGCACGCGGAAGGTTTCCTCTTGCTTACGGGTGTTCACCCACCACCAAGGCACTGTTTGAACAGTTGCAGAAGTCTCCCGCTGCGGGTCAGATCGCTCTATTACCGTCGGACACCGCGGTGCTTCCATGCGTCGTTATCATAGTTGTAATCTCCTGCGACTCAGGTACATTCAAAGGGATAATCATGACAACACCCAAGATCGTGTCTCGCTCCCTCGTGTTCAAGTTATCACTCACTAGCTACAAAACAGTTCAACGTGCGATCTACGTATGACACTACCAAGCTAGCCAGCACTGACTTCCTCATTGAAACGCGGAAAAAAAACTTACCACCTGCCGTGATACCATTTCGGACAATCAACATCTACAGAAGGCTTACTCAGCCTGCAACGGCCACCCACCCAATCCATCCATCGACG
>NPHX01000633.1:0-59146 GCA_002271815.1 Eimeria falciformis
TTTGGAGTTTGTTTATGTAATAAGCTGTTTGTGTCAGATCCTGGTCAGTCATGTTAAGGCCTTCATGGTTCTGAGCTAAACAACAAAATTATGTGAACATTTGTTTTAGGCTTATTTATGTCCGGGACAGAAGCAAGCTCAGAGACGTCGGGGCCTTGGTGTGTGCTTCGCTACGACAACCAAAGGCTTCCAACCTTTAGGTACCAACCTAAAACATTTGCACCTAAATGTCTGCAAAGTTTTATGAACAGGTAAAGCCGTTAGTCAAAGTGCTGGCGACGCTCTGGGCTGCCCAATCCTTGAGGCACTCCAAGGCCCCTAGATCCTCTTCTGGCGCTCTAGGCGGGCTTCCCGAGCAGCTTCCAGCCCTTAAGTCATCGGCTTTAGTTTTCGAAAACAGTTATTACTAAATTACTTTATTTGGCTCCGAATCTTGAAAGCCTTCATATATTTGACCCACTTCTGGCACGAAACATCGAATAACTAAATAATCCCCACACACTTCCTTAAAATTATGATTCACATCTTTAATACATCACCTTCATGTCGTCCACTAAAAAAGAGACACAAGCCCTGGGCTCTTCTAAGCCGTAACAGCGAAGATGCACAAGCCCTAGGCTTCTCTATATCGTACCACCGAAGATCCACAAGTCCTAGGCTTTTCTTAAAGTGTGGCACCGAAAAGACACAGGCCCTAGGCTCTTTTAAGCCGTAGCTGCAAAAAGACGCAAGCCCTAGGTTCTTCTAAACTGCAGTACCGAAGAACACGCCATTAGTGAGTGGGAGCAGCAGTTGAGGGCAGCCCTAGCGTTCCCACAATTGCGGTCCCCAGAGCTGCTGCTTGCAGCAGCCCGTTGCGACCTAGATGGTCCAATGGGGCTCATTGGGGTCCTACGAAGGCATGCAGAGTTCAAAAGTCTTAAGGAACAAAGTTACTTTGAAGCTGCATGGTGCCCCTAAGGGGCGGCAGAAGGCCCCTGGGCAGGAGGGCACGAGAACCGCTCGCAACCCCTAAGTGCCCTCAGCTGCCAAGCGCAGGAATGTCAATCGGACCATTGGACCACCGTGCACTGCGTCGTATCTGAGCTTGTAGAAACAGCCGTCTGAGGTCAAGGCTGCGGCAGCAACGAGCAGAAACAACCCTAAGCCCTAAACCCTACATCTATCCCACAAAAACCGCGCGTTTAACCTCAAGCTCTAAACCCCAGATGTTGCTGCAAAGCCCCTGTGAACCACCTCGAGGAGGGAAAGAGAGGCGTACCAATTAGGGTGTGCGCTTCTTGCCCAAAAGCGCAAACAGCAGCGAAACTCTCAGAGAAGTGAAACCTGAGCACGTTGGATTCAACACCCTAAACCCTTGGTAGCCAAGAGAGCCGAGTCTCCCGCAGTCCCTTAAGCCCAGCGCTGCCCGATAGGTGACTATCGGGTGTGCAACTTACAACGCGAGGTGACACTTTAACCCCTAGGGTTTAGGGTTTAGGGTTTACTTGAACTGTGCGATGCTCCACTCCGACTGAAAGTAAGGAGAAATCTTGGAGAGGAAAGGCCACGAGCTTCTTACGTTTTCCCCTCCTGCTAGTGCCCCGCTGCTGTTGCTGCTGCTGCTGCTGCTGCTGCGTGGGCTATCTGCCGCTGCAGAGGCAGCGGCAGGGTTGTAGCTAGTTGACGAGGAAACAGTCTCTCTCGTTGCGCTGCTGCTGCTGGTTATCCAAGTGGTTGTGGGTGTTGCTGCAGCTACAGAAGTAGCAGCAGAAGGGTTTGGTGCTGCTGCAGCGGCAGCCGCTGCTGCTGCTGCTGCTTCCCCATCTCCTAACCGGTATAAATGGAGCGTGCCGGTGTTGCTACAGACAGCCAGCAAGCCGTTGCATGGGCTTATACAAAGACATGTTATCAGTGCGGGGTTTACACCTGAACGTTCACACAGACCCTAAACCCTAAACCCTAAACCCCTCAACACAACAAATGAGGGATGAAGGCTACGAAGTCCGCGCAGCTTTTCAAACCCTAAACCCTGGAGCTTCCCTCGGGCATTAGGGTTTACGGTTTGGACTAGAATTTAGGAATATGCACCTCTTCTAACTTCCTTCAGCAGCTGCCCAGAGGCCGCTGAGAAAACCCTCACAAGGGTGCCTCGCAATGAGGCCGTTGCCAAAAGAGAGCTATCCTCGCTCATGCAGAGACAGCACAAGTCGTTCTCGTGGGCAGCTGCAAACCACAAGCCCTAGACCCTAAACGCTAAACCCTAAAACCTAAACCCTAAACCCTAAACCTTAAAACCTAAACCCTAAACCGTAAACGCTACCGCCACTGCCAGACATTCGTAAGAGGCTTTCGTTTTACGTTTTCTTACAAATTGATATGCTCTGTACAAGGGAGGACTCGCATTCTGATCCCCCGGCCTCTGCGCAGCACAGCACATCTCCCAAACCCTAATGCCCAAACCCGAATTGTACCAAGAAAGCGGTCACACTGCTAGGGTTTAGGGCTTCGGGTTTGCGAGAGCAGACAGACCATCGGGCGCGCCTGGCAAACCGTCGGCAGAAATAAGGTAAAACAAGACCTGAACTGTCCCTTTCTGCAGCGCTGCCGACACAGCACAAAGAGCAGCAGCAAGGGCAGCCTGCAATAGCAGCAATAGGAGCAGCAGCAGCAGCAGCAGCAAACAGCAGCACAATCACCGTCAGCTGAAGGAGCAAGAAACGCACGCAGCAGCAACGGGAAGCAGCAGCAGCAGCAAACCAGTGGTCCACATACCCGGGCATGCAACAGCCAATGTTCTCTTGCTTTGCTGCTGATTTGCTGCTGTTGTTGTTGCAACGCAGAGGCCCGAGGGATTCGGAGCTGTCACCACAGAGTCAATAAGAGACAACCCGTTCAACAAGTAGAGACAAACCTTCTGCTCCAAAACCACCAACAAGCTGCAGACACAAACGAAGCCATAAACCCCAAATGACCTTTAAGAGCAGCGGCATGGATAAGCATCAACACTCTTCGCAGCCCAGCAAAGCCAGCAACTGCAGCAAGCAGCAGCCGTGCTTACGCCTCTCTCAGCATAGTGACGTGAAGGATGCGAGAGGCAAAGCGCATTTCAACAATTGGCTTTGCCTGTCTGTCATCCCACAGGACGCACACGTTCTCCCCCCACGAATCTCCGCTGCCCTCTGAATACAAATACACTTGGAGCTACTGCTACTGCTGCTGCTGCTGCTGCTATTGCTACTGTTGCTAGGCTAGTGGG
Source organism: Eimeria falciformis (assembly GCA_002271815.1). Taxonomy (NCBI): domain Eukaryota; phylum Apicomplexa; class Conoidasida; order Eucoccidiorida; family Eimeriidae; genus Eimeria; species Eimeria falciformis. The sequence continues at coordinate 3,239 of NPHX01000633.1, forward strand.
GTCACAAACGAGAGTAAGGGGGAGTGACAAAGAAGAGACACAAAAAGAGGGATAAAAGACAGAAAAGGCAGACAAGAGACGGATAAGCGACAGATATGGGACAGATAAGAGACAGGGGTAAGAGGTAGGTAAGAGACAGAAGAGGGCACATACGAGACAGATAATAGACAGATCAGATACAAATAAAGCCGCATAAGAGCCAGATAAACGATAGATAAAAGACAAATAAAAGGCATATCAAGACAGATAAGACACAGATAAGACACAGATAAGGGCACATAAGAGACAGATAAGAGACAGAAAAGTGACAGATAGAAAGCAGATGAGAGACAGAAAACAGACAGATAAAAGATAGATAAGAGGTAGATAAGAGACAGATAAAAAACAAATCAAGCCAGATAAGAAACAAGATGAGAGACATATAAGAGACAGATGAACGCAGATAAGAGGCAGATAACAGACAGCTCGGAGACAGAAAAGTGACAGATAGAAAGCAGATGAGAGACAGAAAACAGACAGATAAAAGAAAGATAAGAGGTAGATAAGAGACAGATAAGAAACAGATCAAGCCATATAAGAAACAAGATGAGAGATATATCAGAAAAGTGACAGATAAAGGCAGACAAGAGACAGTAAAGAGGCAGATCAAGCCAGATAAGACACAGCTAAGAAACAGATAAAGGCGCACAAGAGGCAGATAAGAGACAGACAGGAGACAGATAAGAGACAGGTAAAGGCAGATAAGGGTACGTACGAGACAGAAGAGACAGATAAGAGACAGACCAAGGCACATAACAGACAGACAAGAAACAGGTCAAAGCCGATAAGACACAGATAAAGGCAGAAAAGAGACAGATAAGCGACATATATGAGACAGATAAAGACAGATAAGGGACAGCTAAGTGTCAGATAAAAGACAAATAAAGACAGATAAGAGACAGATAAAAGGCAGTGAAGGGACAGGTAGCACAGAGAAGAAACAGATGACATGCAGAGACAGCAGCACAGGAGATGAAAGACCAAGCAGGAAGAAATCATGCAGGAGGGGACTGTGCAACAGGAGACTCTGCAGGCGGCAGCTCACTCCCCACGACGGCCAAGATGTTGCAAGTGTAAAGCATCTCCACGAGAGAGATTGAGGCCTTCGTCTCTTCATCCGCTTCATCTTCTGCCGCTGGAAGCAAATCTGCACCAGCCAAACCCCAAACCCCAATCCTCAAACCCTGGACCCCAAACCCTAAACCCGAAACCCTAAACCCGAAACCCTAAACCCGAAGCCGCAAACCCTAAGGAGTGAACAGACTTTGAGAGAAAAGGAGACTCCGACACCATACACATGACCTAGCTTCACAGGCGAAACGACCCTAAGCCTTAAGCCCTAAACCCTAAACCGTTGCCCACATCAATTGTTACAATGCGTTTAGCTAGTAGCGTTTGCATACCCCTCTGAAACGTCTTCTTAAAGGGCTCTGTGCTGTAAACCACAAATCCCCGCTTTGTTGCAGCAACAACACAGCGGGAGTTTTGGTTGAGGGCGGCAAAGCTCAAACCTCCGCCTGTCAGGGGCCCCTGGGGGCCCACGGAACCCCGGGGCGAGAGGCTGGAAGCCCCTGCAGAGGAAATGCGAAGCCCACGCTGAGACATCGACCTCACTCAATCGGTGCTGCAGCTTCTTCTAGCGTTGTTGCTGCAGCACTAGCTGTGACGGCACAAGAAGAGAGGCGCAGCTGCTGCTGCTAAAGTGTCTGCTGCTACAGCTGTGACGGCACAAGAAAAGTGGCGCAGCAGGAAGCCCCCAAAAAAGACAGCTGCCGTTTCCTCAATTGCAAAATAGGGGCAGACAGTGTGCGTGATGCAATAGTAGCAGCAGCCGCTGCAGCTTTCAGTTCCTCAAAAGCTTCTGTTATACCCAGAGATACACTCCTTGTGTTGTTGTTGCTGCTGCTGCTATACGTGCTGCGATGGCAAATAGACACATTGTTAGCCCTCCAACACTAGGTCTACGGTTTAGGGTCTGGGGTCTGATGGGTCGGGTCAAGCATCCCTCCTCTATCTGGCAAGAAAAATCTTGCTGCATGCCGGCGTTGCAAGGCACGAACAGCAAAGACAGAAAAGAATACAGAAAGAGACAAACAAACGCAAATTTAGCCTTTTGTCGATGCGTCCACATCTCCCTGCCTCGGCTCACTTGCAGCTATCGTTGCTCATGTCTTTCTGGGTGCGTTTGTCGTGTGCTGAAAAAGGGAGTTTGCCGTTAGTTCTTAACTACAAAAATTTAATTATTTATCCGTATATAGTTGTGCGTATTTAGCGGTTTACGCACTCTGGCTGGGCAAGGCGGGGAGCACAAGCCTGGGAAAACAAGGAGCTAAGGAGGTAGGCACCGCTACTAAAGGCTTATGTTCAGGTGTAACCCTAAACCCTACACATTAAACCCTAAGCCCTAAACTCTACATTTTAAGCGTTAAATGTAATGGTCGTATATATGTGTTGTGACGGTCTTACGTGAGTCTCTGCCTAAAGGCCTCAAGTACTATAACAAAGCAATAACAAGAATACTTCAATTAAGTTAGTCATTTAGACGGTGACAGCACAGAATGCAAAGGGATGGTTAGTGTAGAGGTGCTGGCTATCATGGTTCGTGTGACGTCTAGTGCTGAGATGGGAAGAAGAAGCAGTTCGTTCTACAGGCACAGCGGCAGCTAGAGTTAAATGGGGAAAGTGGGTCATTGAGCTATTTTTAGCAAACAGGTGCGAGTTTATTTATTGTTTTTCTTGGTTTCCATGTTTGCTACCGTCATCGATTGAGAGGCATTCCAGGCATTTGGAGCTATGCGAATGTACTTTTACTGCCAAATTCAGTTCGTGTGTTTGTTACTCAGAAAAGCCCTCTGCCCTTGTCTGGCTTGCTTTCTAAGGCCATGCCGACTTGCGCTCAGCCAAGCAGCAACGGGATGCGGCCAGGCAGCTGCACCTTGAAAACACAAGCATCCTCCCAATGCACAATTCTAGGAGCTCTACTGCTTCTCTCTCTTACATATGCTTGACCCTTCAACTCATGGATAACTTAGGACATTAGTTAGAACAATTCTAAAAGATAACAAACAGACGAACACTGCAGTATCGAACATATCCATTAACATTCCACATCTTTCCCCCTCGTAAGACATATGTGTTCATGCGTCCTTATGAAGGGTCGTCCACCATACCGTCCTTGCTGCTATTGCCTCCGATGCTTCTGTCCAGAAAATCGCGTTTCCTTGCCCTGGGTTGTTTAATACCCCCATCCCTAGAAACGTTGGCGGAAAAGGGGGATGGTGGCGTGAGACCCTCTTCGGTTTAGCGCGGAGGGCCGTTAAAAACCTCTGTGGGGTCCGGGTAAGGCTAGGTAATGCGCTGCCCAGGGCAGGAAATCCCGAACATCGCGGACCCCCACCGAAAATCCCTTGCCCAGGTTGCTTAAAATATTTGCAAACAGGTAAAGTTCTCACCCGAACCCCTGAGACGATGAGGTAAGACTGAAAGATCCCATATCTGCCATTAAGGCCAAGCATTCATTGCGGCATTCTGCGAGCACTGCCCCTTAAAGTCGGGAGTTAACTCCTCAATCTTTGATTAAATCTTAAAGTCGTCAATGGCTTCTTTGATTCCCCAGTATTGGGCCTATGGGCCACTGCTACTGTGAATCCAAAACACACACTACTCTGCGGCAAAAAAAGCAGAAGAAAAGAAACACTACTGGGCAGCCACCAGGGCTCTCCCGAAAAAGCATCTTCTAGCTACTATTACTGCTCATATCGACACTGATGGGCGATTCTTTCTATCTGCGCAAGAGGAAATAAATATGGGAAAGGCTTTCGAATGGTAATTTCAGTGAGTTCGAAAGTTCTGGAAAAAGATCTGCTTCCTTCTCCCACACCTGGAGGTCCCACAGGACACACCTGACTCCAAGCCACAACTTCGCACATAAGAAACGCAAGCAGAGAGCCTGGATTCCAGTCCCAGCATGCCTTGACTCGCCTCCCAAAACCAAAGAAAGATGCTAGGGCTTATGTTCACATTTAAATTAAGCATAAGCATTTAAGTCATTCTCAGAACAGTCATTAACAAACTTTCATTCAGACAAGTCTCGACTCCCACTTGACTCATATGATGCTTTTGCAGCTTGCCGTGGAAAGTTGCATCGTGTGCTTGCCGGCAAGGCACACAGCAACCTGAACTTTTCATCCACTATCTCCCCCCCAACGTTTTTCCCTATTTACTCAGTTAACAGTTGATGGGTCTAAACACTAAGCGAACCAGAAGTGCAAACGGCTCTTCGTCGACCTAATATTCTTGGTGTGTGGTTGGACCATAGGTTATTTGTAACGACCGCACTTATACCTCTGCTTAAAGTGCTAACACGGACCAACAGGTAAGAACAAGAACAGGCAGCCCTAAAGGAAACCTGTTCCCAAAAGGCTTGCCTCCTTGAGGACATCCAGAAAACTAACCTAGCGTCCGGCGTGGCATTTGGGTGACACGAAACACAGCAAAAGGGGAAGGGTAGAGAGAGGCTGAACCTCAGGCGCCTCTTCAAGCACACAATCATATAAGCAAGGCTGCTTTCACAATGTCACACAAACAGATTCCTATTGTGTTTGAATCAATCGGGGGGACAACTGAGGGCAATCGCAAAACCGAGCTGATGCACAAATTCCACGATAATGAACACGTAGATTAGCGTGCTACACAGTTAATAGCAGCCCCCTAACTTGTAACTTGCGATGGAAAATTCTATTTTTAAAAAAATACATAACTATAAACAATTAAGCATAGCTTTTCATTGAAACGCATGCATTAGCATATTCGAAATAAATTAAACTTCAGATTACAGAGCCCGGATCTACCATATGCCCTTGTGCGTGGGTCAAATACGTTCAAGTTTATAAACTTAAAAGTACAACTCTCCGACATTCAGCTTATTAAGCGCAGTATCTTAGGCGGCCTGAAGCCCTATCCTCTGCCGCTCCGAAATAAAGTTCAACTCCTGCCTGCTGCTGTTTCTTATTTACACTGCAACGCATTGCAGCCGCTCATTTGTACTGCTGCTGTTCAGTGATGCTCCTGTTGCGCATTCGTGCTGCTGCTTCCGTTTTATGCAGCAGTGTGCTGCTGCCATTACTACTACTACTGCTGCTGCTGTGTGCTGTTGTTATCGCTCATCCCGTAAGGGAAATGTCTCGCCGGGCCCAGGGCTCTCTAATGCGCAGCATTAGCTGCCTCCTCCTGCCTCTGTCTAGGACGCTCCCGAGCCCAACGCTACCCCGGTTAGGATAGAAAAAAGGAATCTGTAGGTGTTGTCGCTGCTGCTGCTTCTGTCTGTGCTGCAGCTAGTTGTGCTGCGGCTGCTTTTGCTGCTGCTGCTGTAGCACTAAGGCAGAATTATCCTACTTCCTTTGCACTTCTGTGGGCGTCTGGAAGTGTCTCTTAGCTATTAGGAACGCTGAGATCCTTGGGGGCCCTGGCCTGCGTTGGTCAGAGCTCTTGTCAGAGCCAACCTGCTGTGCCTGTGGCTGTTCCTGCCGCTGCGGGCCTTTGAATATTACAAGCAAAGAAGATCTTGCATGCTGCTTCTTTGAAACCGAATTCATTACATCTACTGCCATCCATACATAGACTGCAGGAGCCTCACCAGCAGAAGCAGGCCGCTGGACCACAGTGGATGGATGGGTGTGCATCGCCCCTAGCAGGAGACGCTACTTTTTAAAACTAACATATTTTGCGTTTTTGGCTAAAACCTCTTAACACCTCAAGCTCTAAATTCTAAATCTTAAACCCTGAGCTTGTGGCCCTTCATGGGTGGTGTGTCCCTACCCAGCGAAGAGTGCTCAGCATACCTAGGGATCTCCCAAGCATCGGGATCTTCGAGGGAACCTCCGAGCTTGTGCTGAGGCTTGGGTTTTTTTTACTACTGATGCTGCTGCTTAGCAGCAGGAAGCAGCGGCAGCAGTGTAAGCAGGGTGTGGACCAGCCATGCTGTAGTATTCGGGAGGTGCCTCTTCCTTCCAGGCTAGGGCTTAGTCTATAGGTAGAGCATCATCAATACTAGCGACAATGGCATGCCGCCCGTTGCAGCAGCAGCGTCGATGGCTGCTGCTGCTGCTGCTGCTCTGCTGGGGTGGTAATGGGGGGGCGCTTGCTAGAAAGCCCCAGGCTTCTGCCCCATCTTCAACGGGCCCAAGATCAGCAGCGGCAGCAGCATCTCAGCCTCTGCTGGACGATGAAGACGTTCTGCCTGCCCCCGTGCATGCGTTTTTAGAACAGGACAACAGCAGGAGCAGCAGAGGCGGCCTAAGGCTTGTTGCATCTGTAGGAGAAAACACAGCTGCAACAGCTCATTCTGTTTCTGCCATTCTCTATGAAGAGCTCACCAACAGGCTGCACCGGCTGCAGCAGCCGCAGCAGCAGCAACAGGAAGACGAGGACAAACGTGTTGCTGCCACCATCGTTCAGCTGCGGAATGCCATGGCCAGGTTGTCTCTGCTGCAGCAGCCGCAGCGAATCCAGCAGCATGGGGAGGCACAGGAGGAGCAGCGACAGCAGAATCAGCGGCATGAGCCGCTGCAGCAGCAGGAGCGGCAGGAGCAACCGCAGCAGCACCAGCAGGACGGAGATGGCCATGAAGGGCAGTCGACGGGGACATCCCAGGCTGATGCAGCAGGAGGCTCCCCATCACAGCAGCAGCAGCTCCTGGGGGAGCGTCAGGAACAGCTGCAGCAGCTGGCGAAGAACCGGGAGCGTCTGGAAGAGGTGCTGCAGAAGGAAGGGGTGTTTCTGCAGCAGCAGCACGCGCGTGAGAAGCAACAGCAGGACAGGGTGTTCCTCCGTAAGTACCTCGCCGATTCCACGGGCCTGAAGTCCGAGGCTGAGAATAAATCTAAACGAAAACCAGTCCATCGGCATTTCGCAGGGATCCGCGCTTCGCGCAACCAAACGAGCAGCACCAGCAGTTTAGGGGTTCTGCCGGAAGTCCGTGTCAGAAGAGACGTTCAGGCGGCTTTGTCACAGGCGCTCACGGCAGCCCGGTTTTCAGTCTCCCGATGGAGGCGCCAAACTACTTTGATGCAGGGGAAAGGAGACACTGCAAAGAGGGGGTACGTCTTGGCAGACTCGTGCGTCGCCGTGGATTTCAGAAAGATTCTCCGCAGGACAGCAGCAGCGGCACCAGCAGAAACTGTTGCTGCAACACCACAGCAGGAAGAGACAGCCGCACCCTCATCCACATCCTCAGCAGCAGGGGATACAGCAGGCAGCTCAAAACCCCACAACGTGACACCATCACCAGCAGCAGAAACAGCAGCAGTTGCCGGAAGGTACGACAAAGCCACCGGAAGCTGCACCTGCCCCTCAGGATGGAAACCCTGCAGTAAGGATGAGGCCTTGCGTGTCTCCTACGGGTGGAGGAAAGCGCTGGAGCGCGCATGCGCAGAAGAGAGGGAGGAACAGATGCAGCAGCAGCCGCAGCAGCAGGATCAGCAACTGCAGCAGCTGCTGGTGCGGGCGTACGCAAAGGACCTTCATTCCTTTGGCTGCGGTGGTATCGAGATATCAGCCCGCGAGGCAGGAGATGGAGAGACAGCATGTGCTGCTGCTGCACTTGTGCTCTGCAGAGAAGTCACGCCGCATTGCGGTGTTAGCGAGTGGTCCGTTTCTTTCCAGAATTTCTTTTTCCTAAACTCTAGGCCCTTGTTGAAGGTTGGGGGTTTAGGGCAAGACTCGCTGCAGAAACACCTTGATAAGAGAATCCTGAGGTATCGCAGATGAATATAACCTTTTGGGAGTAGCAACTGTACACTCGTAGGGTTTAGGGCATAGCTTTTGATATGTGCTGTTCAGGTCTGAGTGGTCTACATGTTCGGCGCCCTGCGGCGAGGGCCAGGCATATCGTTGGCGTCGGCCGCTCCTGCGGGTTGGGCGAGAGACAGACGAAGTGTCTCCTCTCGAGCTTTTCCGCAGCTGCATGCCTTACCACCTCGAGGAAAGAAAACAATGCAGTGTACGGAAAGAGTGCCCCCAGTTTGTCAATCCCGAGCCTTGCTTCTGGGTCCTTGCAGATCCTGACGAGTGAGCTGATGCTGCTGAGGGTGGTAGTGCTGTTCCTGTTGATGCTGTGAATGATGGTGGTGGTGATACTGCTTGTTGCGGTGGTGGCTGTGCCAATTCTTGTGTACAGAAGATGTTTTATCTCTCTCTTCTCTGTCTGTCTCATTTCTGTCCGTTTCTTTTACCGCCGTCTCATTTCTCTTTATCTCTTTTTTGTTTCTCTTATCTCTATCTTTTTTCTGGCTGTCTCTTGTCGTTCTTTCTGTCTCTCTTCTTCGTCTATTTTCTCTCTCTGTTTGGTGTCTCTGTGTCTCGTGTTTCCCTCCGTCTGTTGTGTGTCTCTCTGTCTCTGATCCCTGTTTCTTTTTCTTCCCCTTCTTTCTGTATCTTGCATATCTGCATCTTTTATCTCTTTTATTCTCCTTCTATCTCTGTCCCTTTTTACCCTGTTGCTGCTTTCCCTTTGTCCCTTGTCTATCTGTCTGTTTGCTCTCAATATGCTCAGTTGGATGCGTTTTTGTTGCTGCTTTAGGCTTTCGAATGTGCACAGCAAGGGGAGCTGTGTCTGCGCTACAAAGAACAGCGGCGACGAGGGGAAGACGCCTTCACTGGTGCCATTAGAGAAACCTCTTGTCGCATGCAGTGCTGTGGAGGCAGCCTATAGCTTTTCGAGATGGAGACAGCAGATGCTGCACTATTGTTTTGACGCTCTTAAACTAGCGAACAAACCACGCAAGGTGCTGGCTGCTGCTGCTGCTGCTGCCGCTGCTGCTAATAGTGTTGCGGCTGCGTGAGGGTCTGTGGGGAATCCGTGCGGAGCCCCGGCTGCTTGCTGCTGAGGACCTCTAGCGGTATGCGTGTTGTAGTTTCTGTTGTTGCTGCGGCTGCTGCTGGGGCCGAAGGGAGGAGCGGTGCGGTGACCGCTGTAGCTTTTTTTGCAAAGTCTGTACTGCTGCTATTGCTCCTGCATTAGCTGCTGACGCTGCTACGATTGCAGGCGATCAAGTATTCTCGGCGGGCCGCAGACACCCGTGTTGCTTTGGGATCTCTTGGATACATCGACTGCTCCGGTAAGACTTTTTGTCATTCCCTGTCTTCTCTGATATTTTTCTGTCTCCTCGATTTCCTTTCTACTGTCTTGGCTTGTCTGTTGCACTCCATGTTACTGCCTCTGCCTCTCTCCCTCTGCCCACCCTCGTCGCCGCTTCTTTCTCCGACTTATGAGCCACTGTGCCTTCCCGTCTACCTTTATCCGCATACGTCTCCTTTTTCTGTTGTGTCCCTATGTGCTTCTTTATTGTCTCAGGAGGTTGGGGTGTGTTTGAGCGCTCCTCCATGGTTTCTTTCTGTGAGCAGGGAGGCCCCATGCTCTGCAGGCGCAGCAGCCACGAGGGAGCAGCTGTCCCCTTCGCTGTTGACGGTTATCGGGAGCTGCATATCTCTGCACTGCAGCAAAGTAAGGGCTGCTTGCAGCTGCTGCTGCAGGTGCTGGCTTTAGGTTTTGTGTGTTTGCTGCTTCTATGCGCCTTCTTTCTCTTCCCAACTTACGGCACAATTGTCTTACGGTGTATCTGGCCATGATTTGCTGAAGCACCTTTGCCGCTTTACCGCTGTGTCTCCTTGATCGTCTTCTGCGTCTTTCAGGCTTCGCTGCTCTGCAGCCCTCAGAGAAAGTGGAGGGGCTCGATGGCTCTTGGCTTGCCTTTCTGTTAGGTGCCTCTCTTGCCGCTCTGCTGCTCCTGTTTGCTTTTGCACACAAGCGAAAGCTCTCCGTTCTATTTAGGGCGAGAATCCGACCTGCTGTCAGTGGCCCCAAAAGGGATAAATGGGAACGGTGGGTCAGAACCGCTGCACCCCTCGCACAAAGGGCTGGTGCTGCTGTTCGTCACTGGATATACACCGCACAGCAAAGACTCGCGAGAGTCGTGGCGTCTCTCTGCAGAAGGTACGGCATATTTCCTGCTGCACACACTTACAGCAGCACCTGGAGTTTGTTTCAGGCGCCTGTGGTTCAACTGCAGCACGCGCGCGCCAGTACAAAGACAGAGTAGTCTCCGCATTTGCTGCCGAAGAGAGCATGGACAGCACCAGTTGCTGTTGGTGCTGCAGAGAAGACGTAACTGAGAACTTACATGCCTTGGAGCCATAAGGAGTAAACACTCCCAGTTCGTCTGCGTCATCCCTGGTCTTTCATGTGTTTCTTTTGTTAAAATGGACAGCCGGAACGGCACCCACCCGCATCTCCCTACACTGGCAACAAAGAATGAGACAGCGGAAACAGCTCCCTTGATTGGCGCCCGTGGGGGCTTGCCAAGAGTGCACACGTACTCAAGCATGCAGCAGCATGAGTTTTTAGATCTACGTACACCAGGAATGCGTCCAAAAACAGCATTAGCACACATGCATAGTGACAATCAGCAGTGCATGCAGCAGCTGCAATGAACTTACAAACCTGGTTGAAAGGAAATGCCAGGGGCTAGAGTTGAAGTTCGGGGTTTAGTGTTTGACATTTACAGTCTGCACCACCCTCCATCCATCGGCGTCAGCAGACACCGCAACACATCACGAAAAACGGAGCTGCAGCACCTCTCCTTTTACTGTTGTTTCTAAAGCGGCCGGGTTGTACACGCCCATTTATTAGGGATGTACGGGGCTTGGTGCAGCAGTGGTTGCTTGAGCTGTTGCAGCAGCTGCTGCAAGTGAGGCACCACCGGATCTGCTAGAATGCGCAGTTCAGCCATGCGCTGCTTTCTCTGCCGCAGCAAAAGCGGCTGTAGATACAGCTGATGCTGCTCCTAGTGTTGTGGCAAGCGGAGGTGATGGATGCTGCTGGTAGTGCTGGGCCTAGCTTTTGGTCCGAAAGGGTCCAAGAAGGTTCTGTTGTTGGTGCTGGTTCGTTCATTTCTGTTGTTATTTCGGCTCTCATACGGACGTGTTCAGTAAAATCCTTCTCATAGTTTTGCTTTTACTGGTTTTTACTGTATTTTATTTGTATATTAAAATCAGCAGCCCTGACCCCTCAAGACCTGATCAGAAAAGAAATAATCGAAGTAAATTCCCAATTAGAAGAAGAGGGGAAACAGGCACTTTCCGAGGGTCTTGATGGGGTTCTCAGAGAGTCCCTGAGAACCAGCACAATTACACGGGAAGATACTGAGACATCCCAATGCCCTATAGACTGGACTGGCACTTTCCCGATACAAAGCCGCCTCTTCCTCAGGATCATCGCAAGTGTAGAAAATGTAGCAACTGGAGTCTCCACTCTCTACGGCCATAAAACTCTAGCACTGCCCTTTCCTTGCCTTCTCCGCTCACTCCGTGGCTGTCTCAGGAGGTGGGTCTTCTTCATTCCCTGTTACACCCGTGGAATAGACTTTGGCGGGCCAGGAGTGCACTAGGTCAGCAGGGAACTTTATGCCGAGTTCAAAGATCTTTATGACAAGGCAAGCTTACATGCATGGGTCCCGATGACAAGACAAGCTTACATGCATGACAGCACGATCATGGACTAAGTTAGAGCCGACACAGAAAGGAAAAAATGGAAGGAGAGATAGCAGGGACAAAAGCGAAGCGACAGAAAGTAACAAGGGTGAGACGCACAAGCAACAGAGGTAGCAGAGCACAGCTGGCAAGGAACCGGATTTAGAGTTGGCAACAGGCTTTACACGCGAGTTGTGGGGTTCATTTTAGTTTTGAAATGGCTTTTTTTTCCTTTACGGGTATCATCAACATTCAAAAGATGCTGCACTTGTTGTCCTTTAAAGTCCAGGCAGTGCAGGTGGATTCCTCAGAGCAAGCACACACGCACTCATTTAGTGAAGAGACTTGTACGCGTGTTGCCCTAGAGGCGACCTTCCTCTTAAAACTGCTTGCCACTCGAAACGCTGCTGAGGGGCTTTGCCTGTCTGTAATCCCGCAGGACGCACACGTTCTCCCCCCACGACTCCCCGCTGCCCTCTGAACACAAACACACTTGGAGCTGCTGCTGCTGCTGCTGCTATTGCTGCTGGCCCTTCTAGGCTAGTTGGGCCACAGACTAGAGTAACAGGGAACGACAGCGGAGAGACACAAAAATAGGGATAAGCGACAGAAAAAGCAAACAAGAGACAGATACGCGACAAATAAGAGACAGATAAGAGACAGATCAGAGGTAGGTAAGAGCCAGATAAGAGGCAGACCATCAGAGACAGAAAAGGCATATAAGAGACAGAAAAAGGGTACATAAGAGACAGATATATAAAGCCACATAACAGACAGATAAGAAACAGATAAGAGACAGATAAGAGACGTACAATGCAGATAAGAGCCAGATAAGAGACAGATAAGGGGCAAAAGAGGCAATTAAGAGACAGATAAGAGACAGATAAGAGACAGATGAGATAGATATCAGAGACAGAAAAGAGACAGATAAAGATAAATAAAAGACGCATAAGAGTCAGATAATAGACAAATAAGAGACAGATAGGAGGCAGATAAAAGACAGGGAAGGGACAGGTAGAAACAGAGAAGAAACATATGACATGGAGAGTAAGAGACACAAGAGACGAGAGACCGAGACGGAAGGAACCGTGCATGAGGAGGCTGCGCAGCCAAAGACTGTGATCACTGCCTGACGACCAATTAGTTACTGGGATTCAAAAGATATATCTGAGAACCGAAAGGCGCTAGAGTTGTGAAGGGGGGTTTGGTCGTACGAGAGTATCAGAAAGTTCGACACAATTCCCGAAGCTACTACAAATATGATGGCGGGCGAGGGTACTTGCAGGCATGACCACTCAATGTGTAAGTTCGGCGTGTCCATCGGGCATTTCCTTATGTCAGCAAGGGATGTGGGTCTGAAATCAATGTTTCATACCAAAACACATTACATAAAGGAACGGGCTAGAGATCGTTTAATCGTATAGGGGACACAGACCAGCCATGCGTAAGGCAGTCAATGCTCTGATTGCAAAATGGGTAAGGCTCCGAGCTAGGTAGAGATCCGAACGAACAAACTACTGCCTTTAGTATTTAAAACTTATGTAGTATTAGAAAGTTTTACGGGCCTTTGCCAAGCGCGTCAGGCAAAAGGCGCAAGCTAGACACCACCCCGGCAGCCACAAAATTAGAATAGGTGCAACTGAAGCCGGCAGAGATACATGAAAGGGCCAGAAAACGTCCAAAATCCAGCTGCCACTGCCACAGCAGTTCGCCACTCAGCCGCAGGTGTATGTAAGAATGGAAGACAGGACGAGAGAAGACTCCGATGAGACCCAAAGCTTGGCCAATATAAGGTGGAGGGAGGATAGAAAGCCGATATCGCTAGATCGCTAACGTGAAACAAACGCCTTGATCAGGAAGTAATTTTTTCTGATCAAGAAGAGCTCACTAAGGACAAGAGAGAGAATGAGAGCACGGGAAAACAAGTACAAGAGACCCCGCGTCCCACTGGCCGCGGCACCCGCGAGAAAGCCTGTTTTCGACAAGGGGACCATCGGTACGTGGGCGGCCGTTCGGCAAATGGCAGGGAACCCCCAAACTGGCCCTGGGAGCAGAGTTTGCAAACCTAGGAGTGAACGCTGTGCGGCTGTTTCTGTGTTTAGCGTTGCTCTACTGTAAGAAAATGAGGAACTATTCGATTTCTAGAAATTGAGCCCGGAGTCCAACGGCTTACCGGCAGTCGCCGAGGCCTGGGATTGAAGCAGAAGGATCCCGAAACCTGAGTTCTTTTAGTGCACCAGGTTTTCTCTCCCATATATTGTTAGAGGATTCGAGTTGATAAAAACCCGGGGCAAAGAAAAACAATTTCCAGGACAGAAGTATCAGTGGCAACAGAGCATCGGCAAAAACAACAACGGTGGCATGGTCTACCACCCTTCGTATGGATGCATGACGACATGCGTCTTTCAAGTGGGAACAGGTGTGGTATGTTAATGCGGATGTCGATATTGGAGTGTTCGTCTGCCTGTCATCACTTAGAGATGACCTATATAATGTCCTAAGTGGTCTATGAGTGGAAGGGTTACGCCCATGCTTGCAAGGGGCAGTAACCCAGCTCCTCAGATTATGTGTTGGGGTGTATGCGTGCCCAAAAGGCAGCTAGTCTCCACCTTGCATTATGCCCTTGCAGCAGAGACAGACAAGCAGACGGGAAGCAAAACAAGGAGACAGGAAGAAGGACAAACAGACAAAGAGACAGACAAGGAGACAGAGAGACAGACCAGGAGACAGAGATGCAAACACGGAGATAGAGAGACACACAAGGAGACAGAGAGACAGACAAGGAGACAGAGGGACAGACAAGGAGACAGATGGCCTCAGAGAGGTGAGCCCGACAAAATCAAATGTCTCTGGGGACTAACTCGTATTAAGTTATTTTTTCATGTTAGGACTTATGGCCTTTATGCAAAGGCCTAAGCGCACGCCCTAAACAAGGCAGTGAGTGAGAAAAACATCAAAACTAGTTGTGGCATACGTAAAAGTGCTCTACGGGTATTTGAATCTCAAATCAAAATCTACGCAGACAGTCGGAAAGCTTTCTGGTATCTCCAACACGGATCCAGGTGCAAAGTGTAGGTTTATTTATAGGTGTTAACTATTCCCTAACGTCCTATCTGGGTTTCTTGTTGCAAATATTTGTTTGGGCTCTCTCTCTAATCGTTATAATGTCATATTAAGGTTCGCGTTTTAATTCTAGATTTGTTTGTTTAGAGGGAAAATAGCGCAATACAAATATTAGGGATTGCAGTGAATACAACACAGGGGGTGAAGAGAAAACCTAGAAGGTGCAAGATATGCCAGAGCAAAGGGTTAGCGTGAACGGAGTTGTAGAGATTCTACGTGGAAACAAGTCAAAACCTGTTGTTTATTCTGAATATAAATGAGTTATTTCAGAGAAAAAAAGAAAAAGCTGTCGTTGTTTTATCCGCTTCCTGTGTGGTAGTAGAGCGCTTTCACTCTAGGGCTGGCTTTTCTTTTCGCGCTCTCTCGCCACTCCAAGCCCTAAAAAAGTCTGCTTGTTGGATGCCAGTGGAAGTACATTTCTGGCAATTTTTGCGTTTTCTTTCCCCAGGCACTCCCTGGGAGCAGGTCGGCACTAACAAGCTAACTTCATAATCGATATATCACCTCGGGACAGAGGACAGAGGGGCCTCTTGCCCGTGTACCTGCCAGCTATACATTTCTGCATATCTGTTTCCTCACTGCTTTCAGGTTGTAGAGGATTGGGAATAGCAGCGGCAGCAAGGATAAGCTTTCTCTGCCTTGGTTTTGGTTCTTTTATCTTGGGTCTGGGTGAATGTCTTGCGCTCTGAGCAATTCGGCTTGAGCACGTTCTTTCATTTCTTTTCTTGCGTTTGCAGCAGGCGGCAGATTTTGAAGCCTGCCTCTATTAGCTGCTGGGTTGTTCATTACCCTGTGGGACACAGACTGTCCCGCTGAAGGCTTCAAGATACACTGCATGTTTTCACTGAAAGCAGGCATATCAGTATCTCCACTATAGCAGACAGGGAACAGGATAGAAACGCAAAACAGATAGAGATTGCGTACAACGGCATGAGGCCTGCGTTTCTGCATGGGCCGGCGGTGTTGCTGCCGCTGCTGCAGCTTTTGCTGCTGCAGCTGCTGCTTGTACATGGGGACGACGGTTTATCTATCAGCTCCTTGAGGGGCAGTGCTGGGGATTCTCCCTCTGCTACAAACCCGAGCGCCGCCCACCGCAGGAGGCCGGAGCCTCCCGGGCAAACCCGCCGCAAGAAGTCTGCGCCTCTTGAGGAGCCTAAGAAGAGCGGCCTCCAGTCAGTGGAATTCGAGGGCGGACTGGGAGAAAGTGTTGGGGCTGCCTCTGGAATTGTGGGTGAGGCTGGGGGTTCACAGGACGTGCCTGGGATAGGGGCCTTAAGGCGCTTCTCGAATGCCATTCGAAATTCCTCGCTAGTAGAGCGTTTTATTTCTCTGTTAAGGTATTTTGTGGGGCCAACGCCGGGGCGGCCTGAAAAAACGCTGCTCCGCAAAAGCGACTCCGCGGGCATAGGGGTGGGCGTTGTGTTACACGTCTTGCAGCGGGAAGACGAGCAGGGGCGAGAGGTTCTCAGCAGACACCTCAAGGCAGACCCGGAAGTGCGTGGTTTTATACAGCGGTTTAGAGAGCTAGCGGACCCTGTAAGAACTGTAAAAGAGTCGCGGGCGCGGCTTCTTTGGGTCCGAAGGGGTTGTGCTCGCCTTGCCCTTGGAGCCTACGGCGCAGATGAGCAATCGCAATTCCTCTCGCTGGTGAAGATCTTTCGCCAGGAGTTCATGCATTTGCTGGGTTTTATCGCTCTATGCCTCGGCAACCTCCCCCGCAGTTTTGAGGCCCTCACGCTGCTTGTTGACAGGCTGCTCGTCCCGCTGCAGGAGGCCTTAAGGAGTGTCGCTGCTGTCTCCGGGCACTTCACCGGCTTTGCTGTCTCCTTGGTGCAGCAGCAGCTGCTGCGCTGGATAGAAAGGCTAGCCAGGCTAGACGCAGCCCTTCTGAAGCAAGTGCCGGGGGGCAGCAAGGCCCTGGCCTCTCTCCAAAGCCTCACGAGCATGGACTGGAGTGTAGAAGACACAGATAGCAGGCTGAGCAGTGCCGAGGATGACAAGGCGCCTCAAGACAGCCATCTCTAGCAAACGCTCCTGCGGGCTCCTCCTTGCAAACGGCAGGCAGAGATTTAATCCAAAGGGTTGCTGTTGCCTCTCGTTGCTGCTAGCGAAGACACGCAGCAGCCCTGCACTTGTCTGTTTATCAGCACTAGTGCGTCTGTGCAGTGCGGTGCCAACCCTAAGGCTTGCTGCTCTGTAAATGAAATTCTCATAATTTTCCTTCTGGCAGTAACTGCCTATCGTGTTCCCATCATACATGTTAAGGGTTGCATGCGTCTCTAAGCTGAGAGACACTAAGACACAGAAAGCCGTTAGTTCCCTTCAGAGGTGTTGTTGCTGCTGCTGCCTCGTAGGCGCCTGCGTAGAGTAGGCCGGGCCTTGCTAGGGCGTCAGCCATAGTAGTCAAGCGTTGGTGCTCTTCAGGGACAAACGAGAGGCCCTTCTGTGGGGCCTCCTCTTAGACTTAGGCGGCAGAAGAAAGACTCTAGCTGAACTGTGCAACACTCCAAGTCACTTGACACGACTGCCCATACATCCTGCAGCACTAGCAGCAGCTGCAGCACTAGCAGCAACTGCAGCACCGCCAGTAGTGATAGCAACAGCAGCAGCAGTAGCAACAGCAACCGTAGCAGCAGCCCAGAAGTCCCATTACTTGAAACAAAAGGCCTGAGAAGAAGAGCGCTGCGCACACGAGTGCCTCATAGATATCCCCCAGCTGTTTAATTCACCTGGGACTGCTGATAGGATTGCTGCTGCCATCAGCAGCAGCAGCACCGCACGGGGGGGAGGCAAGCGGCGAGAGAGGATATGCGCTGTTTTTCTAGCGAAGTCTTCCTCAGGGGGCAGCGCCACGAGGAGCTGCAGAACCGTCTCCTTTCTCCTGGTGCAGCGGCAGCAGCAGCAGCAGCGGCGGCGGCCTTGAGCCTCACAGCCAGCTGCTTTCGCACATTTCCGCAAATCGCCCAAAAGGCTCTCGCCATACCCACTGCCACACCTCAGCCCATCTGAGGACAACTCAGGGGGCCGTCCGTGGGAAGACGCCAGGCAGAGGCAAGCCTCGGACTTCGAAGAAGCGGACTCACCGAGCACTAGAGACTCCAGAGACACACCAGCAGCATGAACCTGAAAACCAGCAGCACCACCACCACCATTATCTCTGCAGCATTACCTCAGCACCAACAGCATTATCTCTGGAGCCTCTGCGGGGCCAGCATCCGCAGCCTGCTAGCAATAAAGTTTCTGCAAATGTGTGTGTGTGTGTGTGTGTGTGTGTGTGTGTGTGTGTCTGCGAGTGGGGGCTCGCACCGCCGCATCATCTTTGCGACAAAGAAGGCAGTAGACAGCAGAATGCTTTTGGCGACGGTTAGGGCTCCCTCGCGGACCTTTGGGAAGAGACAGAAAAGCCACTCCGACACCAGACAACACAGAACAGAGTCCCCCCAAAACTCAAGCAGTTGATAATTTTCTAGAAAACTACCGGAAGATCCTGGGGCCTGAGGCACGGCACTAGACACACGCATATATTTAACTATTTCTTCTGTACAGTTGTGTGACTAGGCGTCCCTTGAGGGTCCAAAGGAGCGAAAGGAAAAGGAGACAAAGAGACTCACACAAGACAGAGGGGGGCAGCCAGCAAGGAAACCGAAGCAGCGAAGCTCTTTGCGAGGTTCAAAAGGAGGCAGTTCAGTGTACGTGCGTCTCTGCAGAACTATGTCTCCCAAGCATTTTAAAGTGGGCCGTCGGTGGCATTCCACTTACGTTTGCAGTGCGTGCCAAGGCCACCAGATGAGGATGAATCCCCTTCTCATTCCAAAACTCTCTGCCCTCTTGTTCGCCCTTTTTCCTCTTTGGGGACACGAGCAGAGAGACACTAGGCGCATCCCTTGCAGGGGCTAGCCACAAGTCGGAGACAGCTTGGTGAGTAGCTTTTCCCTCAAGTACAGGTCTGGAGACCTCCCAGGTAGAGGTAAGCGGAAGAGACAAAAAGGCTCTCTTCCCCAGGCACGCCGTTCTGTCTCCCCAACCCTCTCCAAGCCCAAAGAGCTGCTGCAGCAAAGCAGCTACTCGAGGGTCGGTGAGAAGAAGCGCATGCGGCACGCCAGCCGCGAGCTGAACAGTAGGTGGGAGAAGGCCCGCTGAGGCTCCCTTCATAGGAGGACAGGAAAGGAACGTGGAGACAGCTGCAGCCGCTGTGAAAGTATTTACTGCTGGGGGCAGCTCACCAAAATCCGCAGATTCCTCAAGAGGGTCCTCTGGTCTTGGCATAACCCCTTCTTGTTGCCTGGGCCCCCATTCAACACAAAACGATCAATGAAAGCTGCTGCCGCAAGCAAACCGGCAAACGACCGCGGAGCGTCTTGTGTCACCAGGGGTCCCTCTGTATAAGGAAAGGCCCTAGAGGAACCACCAAGAGAACTCCCGCTCTCGCCAAGTGTTTCAAGAAAGGGTGCATTTGAAAGGTAGATGCTGGCGATGAGAGCCTCCATGGCATTCGCCTCCATCTTGCAGGACATGTTTTGTTCTCTCAACTCGAGTAACGTTGCTGAGGGAGAGAAAGGCCTTGCAAGGATGTACGCAGCCAGCCCAGGGGCCCCCTATGGGACACAGAGGGGGACCCCTATAAAGCACGGAGGGGGCCCCCAATCGTGCAGTGAAGGAGGGAGATAAAGACAGCGAGAAAGGCAAAAGACAAAGGGAAAGATGCCGGCAGAAAAAGCTCAGCGGCAGCGAGGGCAGGCAGAGGCAGAGACGGGGAAAGGGTGCATTCGCGCCGTAAGAGAAGCAACGCCATCGGTACGTAGACAACCTACCTAGCCGTAGAGGCCCGTTGGGGCCCCGCAGAGATGTCTGTTGTAAAACAAAAGACTTGAACTCCGCGTGGGCTGCCGCTACCTTCAGACGGAAGAAGGCAGGGGCCAGCCAGGTGAGTTGCTGAGGGCAATGTGAATAGCACGTCTAGCAACAGCAGCAACTGAGGTAGCAGCAACAGCACGCCACTTCGACAATTATATAAAGGATCCATCTCCCCTCCCTCTCTGTATCTGCCTGTCTGTGTCTCCCTGCCCCTCTCTCCGTCTCCTGTCTCGGGGCAGCCTCTGTATCTACCTCCATGCATCAGTCTCCCTTTTTCTTACGTGGAACACAGGCTCAGTCCAAGGGCAGAGCCTCGCACATTGAGGTGCATAGGCTGTCTCTGCAGCTGCCTTGGCAGTCAAAGGCGCTTTGTCATCTCTTGTGAGTGGCCGGCATCCCTGTAGCAATGCAAACAAAGCCCCACCACATCTGTATCTGCTCCATGCAAAGCAGCAAAATATTCCTCGCTGACGGCCCCTGAGGCGCTCCTTGAAAAGACACGCCCCTTACCTGCCTGATCCGGGGCCCCCGCAGCAGCCAGCAATTGCCGTGGGGGCCCTTGAGGGGATCAGGGTAAGGCTCTACGAGCCGCACGCCAGCATCATTCAGCTCCCGCCTGTATGCCTCGCTTAGGGTGGGGCTTGTTGGTCCGTCTGGGCCCTGGGAAACCCACGGGGTGTTCTGTAAGACAACGCAAATGTAGCATATCACCAGCGGCAACGATTAACTAGCTGCTCCTGTTCTGCTGGCTCCATGTATGCCTAGGAACCCCTCCTTGAAAGACCAATGATTTGGCGGCCCCTCTGCCATAACTCCTTCTATCAGGAGACACTTCCTCTTGCGCTGCGGTGATTGGCCTTACTGCAGTGTCTATACACTCCAAGCAGGCATATCTGTAGCTGCGCCTCTCATCGTGAGTTAGCCTAATAATGCGCTTCTCCAAAACCCTCAGGGCCAGGGCTCTAAAGACATGCAAGCCCTTCTGGCCGTGGACGGTTTCAGGACCTTTCAGGGGGCTGATGGAGCCACCACCACCTGTTGTGGGAAACAGATCCACAGATACTCATACAAAGAAAGATGTGTACCACTATAAGGCCTGTACGCATCGATGCATGCACACCCCAATCACATGTGTACCACGCCCATACCTTTGCACATGCACGGGGGCAGATGTGCGCAGAAATCGACTGACATTCGTAAAGACAGAGGTGCGTATACGCAGAGACAAAAGGGTCAAGTACATGTGCACACACATGTGCACACACAGTAAATATCCAAGTAAAGATCCAAATAAATGCATGCCAGAACAGCCGAGTAAATTGGACATGCAGAGAAAGAGAAGAGCAGAGCCACAACACGAGCGTGGCCTTCTGCATCGCGCGGCTCAGAGGCAATGGCAAAACAGCCTGCGGGGCACGGCAAGGTTACTGGAGACAGAGAGGCAAAAACGCAATGACACAGTTTGGAGAAAGACGCGCAAGCTGGGTGCTTCTCGGTGGTGAGGCGCTGCACATAAGAGCCATGTGAGGTATGTGCAAGGATATACAAACTCTTAAAACAAATAGAAGTCTATCAGAGAGCTCGCGCAGGAAAGTCTCACCGGCCCTGTAAAAGGCCTCAAGCGGGAAATACTGGCAGACGGGCATCAGGGGGAGACAGGAGAAAACAAGAGAACCTCGGCAAGGGCCTCTGAGCTTGTAACAACCCCATCCTTTGCTGCTGGCCCTCTTTCCGTCTCTTCTGCCGAGGTGCTCTCTTCACTAGGCAGGAGTAGCCTGTTTTCTTTTATCCTGTCAAGGGATGACTCTATCAGCTCTGAGGCTGAGGTGGGGGCCACCAAGTTTTCCACCGACGCTCTGAGGCTGCCCTGCGCATAAACCTCCATGAGAGAGCGAGATGCAGATTCGGGGTACCTGGAGCAAAAACAAACAACATTGCTCCTCCCTCTGTTCCTGCTGCTTAAAGACAGCAGTGTCTTCTTTGTCGTCTTGACTAGGAGAGAATTGATGATGCTGGAAACTGAGTGGAGGGCGCTGCCAACCAACGGGGAGCCCGCAACGACTGACCTACACTATGAGGGGAACCAGGCAGAAGCAGACACAGACGAAGAGACAGAGAAAGACACATACGAAAACACAGAGGGAGGGGCAAAGGAAAACACAGAAAAAGACAGAGGAACACAGAGAAAGAGAAACAAAGAAAGACACAGAGAAACACACAAAGAAAGACACAGACTCAAAAAAGATTTAAAGAAAGACACAGAAGAACAGCCAGAGGAAGACACACAGGAAGACACAAAAAGACACAGAGGAAGACCAAGAGGAAGAGACAAGGAAAGACATAAAAAGACATAGAGGAAGAATCAGAGGAAGAGACAGAAAAAGATACAAAAACACACAGAAGAAGAGGCAGCGAAAGAGACAGAGAAAGATACAAAAACACACAGAGAAAGAGGCAAAGGAAAAGAGACAGAAACACACAAAAAGGCAAAAGAAGGGACAAAGGAAGACAAAGAGAAAGACACAGAGAAAGATACAGAAAGATACAGAGGCAGGCACAGAGAAACACACAGAGAGAGACACATCGAAAGACAGAGAAAAACACAAATAAGGAAACAGAGGATGACACAGAGGATGACACAGAGGAAAAGGCATAGGAAGAGACAGGAAAAGACACAAAGACAGGCACACAGAAAAGCAGAGAGGGAGGCACGAAGAAAGACTCAGAGAAAGACACAGAGAAAGACAGAGATGAAGACGCTAAGGAAGAGACGCAGAAAGGGACAGATAAGGAGGCAGAGGAAGAGATAGAGAAAGGCGCAGAAAGACACACAGGAAGAAACAAATGAAGACACAGAGGACGACACAGAGAAAGACACTGAGAAAGACGCAGAGGAAGGGGCAGAGGAAGACATAGAGAAAGACACAGAGAAAGACACTGAAAAAGACTGAGAAAGAACTAGAGGAAGAGGCAAAGGGAGAGACAGGTAAAGACACAAAAAGACACAGACGAAGACAGACGAAGACACAGACGAAGACACAGAGAAAGCACAAAGGAAGAAACAAAGGAAGACACACAGGAAGCACAGGAAGACACACAGGAAAAGACGGAGGAAGAGACAGAGGAAGAGACTGTCGAAGAGAAGAGAATGACACTGAAAAAGAGACATAGAATGACATTGAGAAAAAAACAGAGAAAGACACAGAGAAAGAGGCAGGGGAAGACATAGAGGAAAAGGCACAGAGAGGGGTACAGAGAGGCAAAGGGAGAGAGGCGTGAAGGTCAGCAGAAAGAAGGGAGAGAGATGTGAATGTGCACTGAGAGACAGAAAGTGAGACAGAGGATGACAAAGAGAGAGACTGACGAAGAGACAACGGCAGAAACAAAGAGAGAAGAAAAGGAGAGATGCAACCAGATAAGCAAGGAGCTGCTGCCGGCGCAACGAATATTGAGATACAGAGACAAAGAAAAAAGCAGACACATAAAAATACCTCACCATTTGCTGCTAGCAGCAAAACAGGCTAGGAGCATCTGAACGCATATGTATGAAAGATCCACTCCCTTGCCGTCCCAGGCCAGGGGAGCCAACGCGAAGAAAGGCAAGAGAATGCGGCGGATATCCCTGACCCCCGCTCTCTGCAGCAACTTTAACACGCTTTCTGCCTTTGGTAAGGCAAGGGGCACCTCCGCAGAGCTGCTGTCTCCTTGAAGGGTAGGCGGCGAGTTTGCGGATGCTGCTCTTCTTTGATGTTTCTGTGGCTGCTGCTGTAGATATACTTCGTTAAGGGATGCAAAGGTCTCCTGGCTAGCTGCGTAAAGTCGCAGTGTGGAGCTGGAAAGCTGGCTAAGAGGCATTCCTCCCCAGCAAGTTGGAGACGATACCCCGCTGGCAGCGGCAAAGAGTGTCTCCCATAGCTGGGCCTTTAGAAAGTCTTTTGTCCTCGGTCTAAAGTTGTTTATATCGAGGTCTCTTAACAGCATATCGTGTGTGAACACCTAGCAACAACCATTACACCGCAAAACAACGCAAAGGGACACCTCATAAGATCGACTTGCTCTGGCGATGCCTCATCGCGGGCATGTCTACACTCAAAAGGACTTTCACAATTAGGGCCTTCCTCCCGTATTGGTGTCTATATTTTGTTTGTTGGCTCATCCTGCCAGTCAAGTCTCAGCAAAAACCTTCAGGGCGTATAGTGCAGCGTTCACCAAAAGTGCTTTTAAGGCTGCGCCGGTAGGGACCCTAATTAACATGTCTTTTGCTGGGGGCTCTATCTCCACCCTCATTAGGCCCTCCTCGCCTAAGTCCCCTTCCTCTCCCCGTTCGCTCTCACTATCGCTGCTGCCTAACAAAGGTGGCTCTTTATTGCCTCTGCCTTTTGTGCGGGGCCCATCTGCTTTCTTGTTTCTGAAAAGGGGACATCCACTCCAGCTACCCATCCGGTGCAGCCCATGGAACACAATCGGATCGGGTAGGGCAGACGGCAGCAGCAACGCCAGCGGCTGCAATAGCAGCAGCAGCAGGAAAACAAAGTCTCTAGCCCTAAACGGCAACAAGCCTAAGGTGTGGAGTGTAGAGTGAAAGGCTTAGAATTACGCATACAATAGGCATGAGAACAAACGAGACAGTCAAGGAAACACACAGGACCTCACCTGAAGGACGGAAGAGACAGGCTTATGCGGGAAAAGCTTCGACAACAGATCTGCAGCTGCTTTCGTCGTTGCTGCTGCTGAGGCTGCTGCTTCGTGGCCCATGTGTTTGCTGCTGAAAGGGGACCAGTACCCTAAGAGGCCCCCGCTATCATAAAGGGGGCTGTCAGGGAGGGGCACATGCATCTCTTTTGTCCTGTCTGCCTCTGTTTCGACTATATCGTTTTTTCTGTAATGCTGCTGCCATTGCTGCTCTGTCTGCATCTGTAGTCGAGTTATGGGGGTGCACCAAACGCGGTGTACGTACAGCTCGACGCAGTGCTCCGTCCTGCAAATTACAAAAGCAAAGCAATCATTGACTGGCACTGTTAATATTGGTGCTGTTGCGGTTGCTGCTGATGCTGCTGTTACTACTGCTGCTGCTGTTAACTTAATCTCACGATTCCACGTCATGCAGCATGTGGCGGAGGCCTTGCGGTGCGAGTAGGCAGTGTGGGAGCTGTCTCCATTTTGTCTGTTCGTTGCGGTTGCTGTTGCATCCTCCCGATGGGGCCCCCGTCGGGTTCCCGTCGATCTCTAAGGGAGGCGTAGGGTGCAGCAACAGGTAATCGCTCAAGACCCCCAGCGAGTACAGGCGCTGCAGGGCCTTCACAGCAAGCTCCTCCCAGGCTCCTCTCCAGGCAAGAACCTCCCCTGCCTTGGGAGACAGGAAGTCAGGGGTCTCTATTTCTAATACCTGAGACAGCATTGCTTCTTTCCTAAACCCTTTAAGGAGGGGCAGCTCTAAGCTTGGGACCCTGCTTTGCCATCGTCGATCCTTAAAAGTGCCCAAGGAAAAACATGCCTCGGCGAGGGGCCTCCTGATCGTCCGAAAAACCCTGCATGCGGCCTCTTCCTGCCCCTTCGCAAGGATCCGCTGCAGGAGATCCCAGGCCAGACAGGGCGGCACAAACGCCCCAGTAGAGGCCACATAAACCCCACTCTTCTCTCTTAGGAAAGAGCCACTACGGCAGGGCGAAAGAAAGCCTCCCTCGGCCTCCTGCGGTGGGAGGGCCCCCACATAGCGACGCAGCAGCTGAATCCGCCTTATAAGGGTGTAAAGCTCGAACCGGGGAGGGGGCCTTACGAGGGCCCCCCACCTATACACTGGATGACCCCAGCTGCATGCAGCCTCTATGGAAAGCACATCTGCAGCCAGAAGCACAAGCTGTGCGGAGCCCGCTTGCAGCCCCCCACAGCTGGGCCTGCGGCAAGCTGCAGTGGCCTGCAGCAACTCGCTCTCTGTCTCGGGTGTCTCTGCCATAACCACTAAGAGGAACCTTTGGGATTCTTTTGCTTGAACAACTTCGTGTGGGCTTGCAGCGACAGTAAACCTTAAGGGAGCCTCGCCAACATTTACGCCTTTTCCGGGCCCTCCAAGGCTCGGGGTCACTTCTGCATGCAACAATTTATCTCCTTCAGCCAGTGCCTCCCCTTTTAGGCCGAGGCGGCTGTGGTGAAGGCCTAGAGAACCCTCCGTTTGCACCTCAACGGGGCCCGCCGACAGGCACGTAACCTCTCCAAAACCCCGCGCCCTCAAATAACGGGAGACACACCAAGCCGCTGTGCTACTTCGGCAAAGAATGAAAGCCTCCCCTTCTTTCTGGAGGGCCTCGGAAGAGGGCAGGGTGTGGGCCTCACCTCCTGCGAAGGGGCCCCCTTTTTTCGCTTGTAAGCCGGAAAGGATCTGGTCAAGGGCGATAAGGCGGGGGCTCAGGAGGCCCTTGAGAGTTTCTCGAGCCAAAAAACGACAGCGGGAGGGAAGCCCCGTGCCTGGCTGCTGCTGGTGCTGCTGCTGTTCCTTCTGTTGCTGCTGCTGGTGCATGTGTGGCCCATGAAGGACGCCGGTGAGCCCCTGTAGGCCCCGTCGGCAGACCTGTCGGTAGTGAGACAAGGAGGGCCCACGCAGAAGGGCCCCCAGCAACTCTAGGAACAACCACTCTACCCCTAACTCCAGCCGGAGCTCAAGCAGGTGCGTTTCAGAACTCACAAAGGCCCCAGTTGATCCCGAAAAGGCCCTCTCCAGACATCGAAGAGAGTTGGGGTTAAGGAGGGGGCCCCCAAAAGGCCAGGCAAGCCAAAGAGGATAGGCCCCTACATCCGCAAAAGAACCGTCTAGAGTCACCAGCTGACGCGCCTTTTGGGTGGCCTTTGAATGCCACCCCGTATCTGCAAGCAAAGCCGTCTTTGCCTCGCATGCAGCACCAGGTGTTTGCTTGTAGCATGGGGCCTTCATAGAGCTCAAGGCCTGCTTAGGGCTGGGGCGCTTCTGTCCCGGGGAGGAGACAAAGAGGCTTTTCCACTCCAGGGGGCTGTGGGCCATTTCTGGGTCATGGGCCCCTACCCTGTTTTCTAATGGGTATATCGGGGCCCGACACAAGAAGACAGCAAGTCGGTTTAGCCTCTTTCTGAGCCGCTCTGCTGCAGCACAGAGACACCATAGTCCCCATTCATGCTGTATTTACAGCAGCTCCTTGCGCACATTCCTCCACCTTGCTGCTACTCTTTTTCTCCGCTCCAAAGAAAGCAAGGAGGAGACACGCCTCATGCAGAAGGCATTAGCCCTCACGAACGGATGGCCCCAAACCTCCTTTGCTGCAGCATTCGCTAGCTCGTCTACTGAGGGGGCCCCTGGAGGCTCTGCAGTAAAAGTGTGGCCACAGGGGCCTCCATTAGCGTCTACAACAGGGGTCGCCCGGGGGCCTAGTGTGGCATCTGAAACCCTTTCTGTGGGGGTAGTAGGCGGCAGGAAAGAGAGGGACCTCTTCTCGGGAGGAAAAGCAGCAGCAGCAGGTGGGCCTTCTAAAAGAGACGCCCTGGGGACTCCCATAGCGGTTCTAAGGCAATCATCACAGAGGGTAAGAAAGTGTTGGACTGCATCAGTAAAGAAATGCTGGGGGAACCTTTCCAATAGGCCCCTATCACGGACCCTTCCCTCTGCAATTGCTGTGGCCTCACAAGCGACCTCAGCTGCTTTCTTGTAAGAAAAGGGCTCAGCGGGGTACCGGCAGACTCGAAGGTCTGGGGCACCTCCCAGCAGCCCAAGGGGCTCGGCCAGTAGAAATGTCGCACAGCGCATGCGGCAAATTAAATCCCTCAGGCTGGAGGCCACCCTTACCGCGGAGCCCCCAAAGGGCCCCCGAGTGAGGCAGAGGAAGGGGGGGAGGGAGCAAGCTCGGGGGACATACTGGCTCAACAGACATTCGTAGGGCCCCTCACCCCTCATCCTGGTGCTGCTGCTGCTGCTGGTGGAGACCCCGTCTAGCAACATCAATGCCACGTCCTCAAGCCTGATGTAGCCGTGCATCAGCAGAGACACAAAGACACGAGGGGAAGCAACGAACACCCGAGGCCAGCGCACTAAGGCCTCCCCTGACAGCTGCTCCTCCCAAAGGTTGGGGGCCTTGAAACGCGCGTCTGCATCTACGGGGGACTTTTGGGAGGCCTCCCCAAAAGACACTTTCTGGACAGTCCCCAGGAGGGGCCCTCCTGGAGCGGGCGAGAGAAACAGTAAAGCCTCCTGCTGAGACCATGTGAAACGGAAAGGGGCGAGAAGGCGCTGCAGGTTGTGTTTCCTTCTCTCCTCCGCTGTGCGGGGGGAAAGCGAGAGCTGCAGTAACAAGAGAAACAAAGGAAAAGAGATAGAAAGGTCTCTTGCTCCGAAAAGACCGGAGAAGAGCCGTAAGAGCGGTTGAAAGGTGTCTCTGCTTCTATTGTGTCGCATTCTCCCTTGATGCATAAAGGGGCACTGCGAAAGAAACAGGCGACCAAATTAATACATGCCAGAAACAGCAATCTCTTACCTTTTTTTGGGCCTGCAGCAGGGCCCCGCTATATTCCTTGAGGGCTCTCCGGTATATTTCCCAAGTTTCAGGGACATCCCACCTTACCCTAAGCCTCGTCTGCTGCCACTGTCTCTCTTTACAGCTTGCCTTTGTTGTCTCTCCCTTTGCACAAGCTGCACACAGCAGCGCAACGAGGCTCTGGGGGTCGTTCCAACGGTCCCCAGAGCGGCCCCCAGCGGGGAATACTTGAGAGAGCACCTGCTGAAGGGCCTTTTTCAGCTCTAGGGCCTTCCGATTTGTGGGGGCAAGACAGACAATAAACTGCGAGGAAACAGTGCTATTCTGTAGGTAGGTATACACGACGAGGCCCGGGACAACGGGGGCCGTCCTGAGCCCTAGGGGCAGCCAAAGGAGCCAGTTCCTGCGCACTGAGGCCTCGTAAACTGCTGTCTTTTCCGGACTCAACGGAACGTCCAGACCTGCACGAGGCATAAAACAACGACAGAAGCGCATGCAGACTTTGGGGCCTCCTAATGCTAACATGCTTGGGCCCCTGGGGGCCTTCTTGGGGGCCCTCAGGGGTCTTCGTGGGCTAGTAACGGATGGGCCTTCAAGAAGCTTCCATAAATAATCCGCCTAGATGACTACGGGGCTTGCCCCATACAAACCGCTGGCTGGCCATGTGGCTCCTAAAGGCACTCATAAACAACCCCCAGCAGGGCTGCAGGGCCTTCAGCAGACACTGCATGTGCGCAGTGCACTCACGCAGAGCTTGTAGGAAGCTGGGCGGCAGAGGTTCGACGAAATCGCATAAGCAGGCCGCTGAAAAGTGGGGAGCCTCCCTTTGTTCTGTGCTTTTTTAGGGTCTCCATTTCTCCTCTACGGTTGGTAAAGGGGGGCCTCCCGACTTGAGAGGCGCCGGATGCACCTTAGCTTGCTGCGAGAGGCACCCCCAACTGTCTGTGTATCCTAAGCCCGCAGGGGATGAGGGCACCCCTGCCTTAAAGACTGAGGGCTCCGTCATTCCCCCAGAGGACGCCGCCTTCTCCTGCGTGCATGCGGCTTGCAGGTCCATCGGGGCAACAGAAGAAAACTCTGAAAGAGGCCTTGGCGAGGCCCCTAAGAGGCGCCCGTCTTCAGCCCCAAGGGGGCCCACAGTCATTTTTAAGGGCTCCGTCGTGGTAACCCTCAGGGGAGGCCCCAGAGGAACACCAAGCAGGTCTCCCATAGTAGTCCTTAATGGGGTCCCCACAGCAGCCCCTAAAAGGCCCGTCGTGCAAGGCCCAAAGGGGGCCTCGCAAGCAGCTCCTTCCGGCCCACCCATAGATACCTCCCAAGGAGGGTACCCCACAGTCGCTTTTAAGGGGGCCCCCACAGCAACCCTTAGGGGGCCCATAATAGCCTCTGGGGGAGCCCCAAGATTAGACCCAAGGGGACCCCCCAAAGTGGCCCCTGGGCTACCCAGAGCTGTTCCTAAAGAGGCCCCAATAATGGCCTCTGAGGGCCCATCCAAAGTGTCTGCCATGGGCTGCCCTATAGCAGCGCATAGTTGGCCTGGCAAAGTGCCTCCTAAGGGGTTGGCCACTGGAGTACTGATGAGGCCATCCATACTAACACCTAAGAGGGACCCTAAAGATCCCAGGGATGCCGCCCCCATGCCGTCACTTGTCAGTGCAGTGGCCTGGCGAAGCCAGTCCTCCCCTGAGGGCAGCGGGTCTCCCACCTTACCCATTGAAACTCACTGGGGCCCCCCGAAAACTTTGACCTTAGGCTTCTATGCCAGAGGGGCCTCCGGAGGCCTCATTATAAAATTAGCCCTAATGGAAAAAGCTATGGGAGAGACCTGGAGGTACAGAGGAGGGTAGGGGTCACGGTTTCTATTAAGAACAGCTGCGGCGAGACACGGGGCCCCACCCTATATGTCAACTACGCACAGGAGGGGCTGACCGCGTTTTCTAACCAGCACACATCTGTAAACAATCTAAAATATGCCATGATTTAAAGGGAGGAAGGAGAGAAAGCCTCAATAAGGGAGAAGTCATATCGACACCACTAGCCGAGTGTCCAAGGCCTGCGACCGTTGGCGAGCAGCCTGTTTCATGTAAAGACAAGGAACCATTCTTCTTTCTGCATAGAGCTGCAGCAATATCTGTTTTATGAAATACTCGCATGGCTTTTCCTCCAACTGTCTCTTGCTTGTCCAGTTGTCTCCTGCTTGAAGAGCGGCTCCTGTATAAACAGCCCAGCGGGGGTATCCAAGCACGCTGTCCCTCTCTCTTTGATGTTTCAAACTCATTACTTTGCTCTCGCTTTTGTTTTTTGTTAGCTTTGTTAGTTGCTTTGTCCACGGCGCCTTGCTGTTTGCATCTTCCTTAGCCACTAGCTGAGGATATTATAGAGGACGCTAGGGCAAAAGGGCCCCTCTCTGCTGCATTCCCATTGCAGCATTCCCCAGCAAATCCTAAGGCAATTCAAAAATTGTTTTTTTTAGACGCACTGCTACCCCCTAAACGAATTCGAACGCCAGCATCGTCCGTGGCTGCAGCAGCAGCAGCAAACAAGAGAAGCAGCAGCAGCAAACAAGAGAGGCAGCAGCAGCAACAAGAGAGGCGGCAGCAGGAGGAGGCCCCTTGTGGGGGCTCCTTGTGTGGGTAGAATGGCTGAAGGGGGTGAGGGTGTGTTGAACAGCGCATGGCATTATGTGTTGGGTGATGAAGAGAGAAAAAGCGTGCTGGGCTATGACTACCTCGTTAAAGTTCTGCTTATTGGTGAGTCTCACTAACCCCACTTGTTGCCCTGCATTGCGTTCCTCTGCTTACACAGTGTACATACACTGTGTGGCTCGAGAGGCAGATGCACGCATCTGCACACTGAAGTGTTTATACACCGTGTGTTTGCTTGTAGAGAGGCTGCTATTCACGGGGACAGGCCTCTGCATGTACCCCTACATATTGCGTGCTTGTGGTTTTACACCCGCATCTGCACACTCCATCTCCACCTCTTGCATGCTTATCTTTACACATTATACCCATCATGCAGCAGCAGCTGCTGTTGCTGCTCTAGTTTGTTTCCCATCACAAATCGTCTGCCTCCCCTGTGCATACACCCCAGCCCTTTCTTGGCCCGTTTGTTTGTGCTGTGCAAACGCTGGGCGAATCTGCGGCTAAGTGCGTGAAGAAGATAACAGGCGAAACACCCCAAAACACGCAAACAGCATACTAATAAATTGTAACTACACGCTGAAAACAAGGATTAAATATATCAATCATTTATTTTGTTTGCGTTTTGCTGCTTGCCATCAGGAGACAGCGGGGTGGGGAAAAGCAGTATGCTGCTCCGATTTGTAGAGGGGCCTCGTGAGCCCCAAGAGGCCCCTGAGGGTTCTTCTCAGAGGGGCCCCCCAACACCCACTATTGGCGTTGACTACAAGAGCAAACTGCTGCTGCTCGATGGAAAGGCCACCAAGATCCAAGTCTGGGATACAGCGGGCCATGAGAGGTTTAGGAGCCTAACGCAAGGTCAGGCTTTCCTGCAGCTCCAGCTGCTAATGGGTTTGCTGCTGCTGCTACTGCTGATGGGTTTTCTGCGGCTGCTGCTGCTGTTTCAGCCACGCCTAAGCCTAAGGTATATGTTTATAGTCAGGTTTCTGTACAGCTGCGTGTGCTGGCACAGCTTACTTTCGCTCTGCGATGGGAATCCTGCTAGTGTTTGACGTGAGTTGCAAGCAGAGCTTTCTTAGTACGTCGTCTAGGGCTAGGGGTCTGGGGGTCTGCTGCTGCTAAGAAGCAAGCGGCACAACAGCCCAATTACCAAAAGAGCCTCCGTCTTTTTTTCTTTCTCTTTGCCAAATCACTTCTCTCTGCTCTTAATCTCCCCCTCTACCTCCCTGTTTGTCTCTGTCTGCCTCTGTCTCTGTCTGCCTCTGTCTGTCTGCCTCTGTCTCTATCTGCTTCTGTCTGTATCTGCCTCTGTCTTGTGTCTCTGTCTGTCTCTGTCTCTATCTGCCTCTGTATTCATTTGCCTCCGTCTCTATCTGCCTCGGTCTCTATCTGCATTTGTCTCTGTCTGCCTTTGTCTCTGTCTTTGTCCCTGTCTGTCTCTTCCTCCCTTTTTGTGTTTGTCTCTCCCCGTCTCTGTCTGCCTTTGTCTGTCAGCTTGCCCGGATGAGTCGAGGCTCACGCTGAAGGGGACAGACAGCAGACGGGTGGTGCTTTGTTGCCTTTCGTCTTTTTAACTGTCTAGGGTTGCTGCTGCTGCTGCTGCTGCTGCTGCTGCTGCTGTGCAGGTCTGGAGTATTGGCTCTCCGTAATGCGGGAGGCAGCCCCCCCGAAAGTGCAGGTGCTGCTCGTAGGCAACAAGTGCGACCTTAAGGAGCGGGTTTGTTTCTTTAGCTGCATGCGCCCTTACTCTGTGTCTCTCCTTGGTGCTTGTCTGTCTCTTTCTGTCTCTCTCGGTGTAGAGACAGGCTCTGCTTCTGTCTCTCCCCATCTGGCCTGCGTCTACTCGTTTGTATTTCCCTGGTGTGTCTCCTGCTGCCTCTGTAGCGTCCTGTCTGTCTCCCTGGCTGTGCGTGTCTGTCTATTGCTGGTTTGTTGTTGCTACCACCGCAGCCCATCTAATAGAGCGCGTGCGCTCTCCGTGTTTGTCTACGTATGATTCTATTTTATTAATTAAATTGAGTTTTAATTTACAAGGGAAATTTTTCCTGTGTGGACGCAGGAGGTGTCCCAGGAGGAGGCGTTGGCCCTGGCAGAGCACTGGGGTGTCTCCTACGCAGAGACAAGCTCAGCAACGGGAGAAGGCCTGCAGGAGGCATTCCGCCGTCTGACGCGGAAAGTGGTGCAGCACATAGAAGCATTAGAGAGAGGCCTTGCTGGCAGCTGCAGGAGACAATCTGGCGTTAACATTGCTCTCAAAGAGGGTTTCTTAGATACAGTGCAGGGCATCTCCCTGATGCAGCAGAGGGGGAGACACCACAGTCAGCAGAGGCAAATGCAGTTCATGCGGTACCCCATAGATGATGATATCGACAACCTTTGCGATGTTTAGCCTTTTCTTCTGCTGTTCTCTCTGCCACCCTCATTCGTTCCGTCTGTCTCTATCTCTTTTTTTCCGTGAGGCTGTATGTCTGTGCCTCTTCTATCTCCGCATGCGTATTACGTCTATCTGTATCCCGCTATACAAGTTTCTCTCTTTGTTTCCGTCTCTATGTGCGCGTGTCTATCTGTTTCCTGCCGTATGAGACAAACATCCGCCTTGCCATTCTACTTTCTCTACGCTAGAGAATTATCGGGAAGAAAAGCGACCCGCAGCAAACAGTAGGACAGATTGTTGCCTGTTGCTGCCTCCGTTGTTGCTTGCTGCTTGCTGTTGCTGCAGCTGCTTGCCACAGCTGCTCCTGCAGCTGCCTGCTGCTGCACTTACTTGCTCCACGGGGGAAAATATGCTGGGGTAGTTGTGGGTGGGGTTTCCTTAAAGGCCTCCTCGTAGGGGCCCCCTTAGAAGCCTCTTCTTAAAGGCCTCCTCGTAGGGGCCCCGCCCCCCCTGGGCCCTCCTCGGAGTGCTCCCCCTTAAAAGCCCCTCTACGGCCCCCCTGCCGCACCCCCACGGTAGCAGTCTGGGCAGTACCACGTGTCTTCATCCCGCGTCTCTCCTGCATATCCCTGAGAAAGGAATAAGCAGAAGTCGGAAGTGAGGTGTATATACACTTGAGAAGGGTTTAGCAGCGCGGCTAGAAGACCACAGGGGAGAGAAAGGGCAGAGGGTGCCAGAGGAGACAGAAGAGGGCGAGCAGTGCATGCAGAAGCGGAGCCTCACAACACATTCAAAGTGAAACCAGCGATTGCATGCGTCGCATGCCACCATCTTTATAACCTCCGTGGCTGCTTCTCCTCGCAGACACACAGGACAGACGCCCTCCCAGGTCTCCGCAGTTCCTTCTGCTGCAGACGCTGCCTCCTGCAGCCGCATGCACACACTCAAAAGACCCTTCGGCGCCGCTACGGACCTAGCGGCTCGCAGGCAACAGAGGCAAAGAGATAGAGAGCAGCACACAGAAAAAGAAAAACACACACATAGAGGGAGACAGAGAGAGAGAGACACACCCAGAGGGAGACAGAGAGAAACACTGACACACACAAAGGGAGACAGAGGGAAAGACTGACAGACACAGAGGGAGACGGAGAGAGACAGACACACAGAGGGAGAGAAAAAGAGAGACAGATACAGGGCGATGTCTCCCCTGTCTCTTACTTTGTTTGCCGTTGCAGCAGCGACCTTAGTGGCTGAGGCCCCTCCTACTTGTTTCCTTGCCGACGATGCATGCGACTTGTTCGAAGGGGGCCCAGAAGGGCCCCCCGCTACCGGAGGGGCCCCCAGGGCCCCTCCTGCTGCTGCCCGAAAAGTTTCGCTAGGGGTTGAGCTGGCGCTGCTTGCTGCAGTGCTGCTGCTGGGCTGCCGCACCACTAGAGAGCCCTCTGCTGCCTGCAGACGGAGACAGAGAGAAACACAGAAAGAGAGAGATGGAAACACAGGAGACAGAGTAAGACGCGGAAGGAGACAGATGGACACGCGGAAGGAGACAGACAGAAACACTTGCGCATGGCCCAAAGGGGCACAATAGACACAGAAGATACCGCAGCGCAGGCAGCAAGAACGCGCAGGAAGAGAAGCAGCCAGCAGGTGCTGCAACAAGCATGAAGGTAGCAGCAGCAGCAGCAGCAGCCAGTATAAAGCACCTTTCTTCCCCTGCGCGAGTGCGAGGCCCCCTGGGTGGGACCCTCTGCTCCTGCTTGCCGGGCTGAAGGGCCCCCGGCTGTCACTGCAGCTGAGTTGCTCAGTCTCCCCCTTGCTGCCTTCGTGCTGCTGCTGGGGGGGACCTGTACCAGCAGCAGGAGCGGCAGCGAAAACGCATGCAGCAGCAACACGCTGGGAATGAGAGCTACTCAGGGGATCCAAAAGGGACATGACAAGAGCAGCAGCAGCAGCTAGGGCAACAGCAGCAGCAACAGCAGTTACAACGGCAGCAACAATAGTAACAACAGCAGCAACAGTAGTAACAGCGGCAGCAACACCAGCAGCAGCAGCACCAGCGGCAGCAGCACCAGCAAGAATTACCTCTGCTGTCTCGCTGCTGCTCTGAGGCGGAGGGAAAACCGGAGTGTCCTGGAAACAGCGGGGAGCTGCCTGCTGCAGCTGCTGCTGCAGCTGCTGCTGCGGCGGTTGCGGCAAGAAATGTTGATGTACAGGGTGCTGCTGTTGCTGCAGCTCGTGCTGCTGTAGCTGCTGCTGCTGTAGCTGCTGCTGCTGCTGCACCTGCATTTGCATGTGCTGCTGCTGCTGCAGGTGTTGACGCTGCATGTGCTGCTGCAGCTGCTGCTGCTGCTGCAGATAGGTCTGATGGTGCAGCATCGCCTGACCTTCGGCCTGCTGCTGCCCTAGCTGCTGCTGCGGCGCAGCAGCAGGCCAGGTGCGTGATGCATGCGCTGCACCTGTAGTAGCAAGAGGGACAGCGGATCGCTCAAGATTGCTGCTGCTGCTTGCTGCAGTGGCAAACGGCTGCTGCTGCTGCTGCAGTGCTGCTCCTGCTGCAGCACCACCAGCAGCAATGCGTTCGCTTGCGCCCCGCCTGCGCATGCCGCTGTTGCTGCTGGCCCCGCCCTCAGCAGCAGCAGCGGCAACCCCGTCTGCTGCTGCTGCTGCAACAGACGAATTTTGCATAAGCCGCTGCCGCTCGGCTGCTAGCGTTTGCTGCTCCGCATGCAGCACAGCAGCAGCATGTCTGTTTATCTCCACCTTCTCCCGCAGCAAAGCCCGGCTCTTGCGCTGCAGCTCCTGCAACAGCAGCACAAGCAGCAGCAGCACACGCAGCAGCAGCAGCATAGGCAGCAGCAAGGGCAGTAACAACGCATGCAGCAGCACCAAAATCAGCAGCAGCACAAGCAGCAGTAGCTCATGCAGCAAAATGCAGGGTAGGGCAGCAACAATACACCAGATGACAGCAATACTCAAAGCCACATTTAAACCCTAAACCACAAACCACAAACCCTACGTGTATTTGTCTGAGTTCTTCCTCCATGCCTTCGAAAACCAACGGGCTTCCTTGGGCCTTGAGAGTCCCAAGCCGCCGAAGGAAAATGTCCTCGCGCTGCCTAACCTGCAGCAGCAGCAGCAGCAAACGCTACACCTGCCACTACTATAGAAACAGGCAAGAGGAAGGTACTCTTAGCTAGCAGAAGCAAAGAGAAGACATAAAGAGACACTCTAAACAGAGAGAAAGACGAAACAGCAGCCCCACCTGTTCGTCCAATGCCGCGCTTGCAGCGTCGAGCTCAGCCATCAGCCTCAGCTCTCTCTGCAGCCTCCCAGGCAGAGAAAGCGACTCCTCTAACCACTGGTCTATCGGGTCTGCCATGCTGCTGCTGCTGCTGCGGTGCATGCAGTTGTACTGGGGAGATTGAGTGGGCCCCCGCCTTTCCCTTGTTGTATTGCGAAAGAAGAGACACCTAGGCCCTCAGTCGCTGTCAAACTGCAAGTCTCTCGAGAAGTGACAGAAAAAAAGAAAAAGCGACAGAAGCAGGAGAGAGACAGCGCGATAGATAACCCTTGCACACAACAGCAAAGCACTTTTGGCCGCAGCATCAAGATGCTTAGGCTCTAAGGGCCCCTCTCTGGGAGGCCCCACAGCTCCTCAGGGCAACAACACAGGGAGATGTAAGGTCGCCGTACAGCCAGAGCGGCTCAGGGCCCCCAAACGCCAGTGAGAGCTTCAATGGCGTGAGGGGTTCCTTGCTGAAGGCCTTTTATGCTACACAGAGAGCCAGAGGGCACAGGGGGGCCTGGGGCCCCCTGAAGGCCCCCCAATATTTCGTCTCGTCTTCTAGAAGGTCGCCGCCGCAGCAGCTGGTGGGCTAGCCCATGCATCCGATCACAGGACAGCGAAAAGAGGGGCACCGCCAATTGGGTGCTGTTTGGCGTTTATAGGGTTTGATTAGCATTTATTTAATGCTATAAATACCAGAAAACAAAGGCTTCGTAGCTACTGGTGGTGAGGAAGGCGCCTCCCTTATAACTGCCAAATTTGTTAGACAGAGGCTGCACCGCTGGGGCTCGCAGCGAAGGCCTCAGTGTCCCGTCTGCCACATTAAACGCAGGTAAAGATTCACAGGTTTATTTACTCAGGAGGTTCTTTAAGGAAGTGTCGGTAGACTTTCTCTAACAGGTAGACAAAACGCATTGTAGCCCTTGGGCGTCACCTTGGCAAGGCGCCCCCCTTGAGCAGCCACAGGAGACCCTGAGACTCGCCCCCCCGTTTCCTTTGTGTGTTCTTTTCTACAATGTCTATGGACAAGGGGTTGAGGCCTCAGGACGTGTGCCAGGTGCTTCTCTACGTCCCGAACATTATAGGTGCGGCGGGCAGTGAGGGATGAGCGCAAAAAGGACATGGGACCTTGGGTTTCTGTGTCCTTCCTTTTTCTTATTTTGTGCTAGCAAACCCACTTGAAGAGCTTTCCTTTACTGGCGGGTTCCCTTAGCGGGGGCTCCAGACTCTACCCTTCCAACACATGCCTTTAGCCCCTAGGTGTCCTGAGGCCCCACATACACACCCTGGGTCTACTGGCTCCTTGGGGGCCGTTACAGCAAGGGGGCCTTACCTGGGGGGTTGGCTGCCTGTGTTCCTGCCTTTTCGGCCTGCGTTTCTGCCCCATTGACTGTGATGTACACACACCATAGAAAGAAGACTCGAGATGTCTTCTGTCTGTCGGTCTTTGTTGGCCCTGCAGGGTATTTGCGCCTGGTGCTGCTGGGCCTTGCTGCACTGTGTCGGGGAGGCAGCTGGTGCTTCTTTCTGCTGTACGCCTCCTCCCAGATCCTAGACTCGGTCGACGGCTTTGCAGCGCGGAGCCTCAAGCAAGGTCTGTCCCTTGTAGCGCGTGCACAGGGCAGCTCGAGAAACGCATGCCAAGGAATCAGAATATTTTTAACCACTTGTACCTCTAAGTGGAGGGGATGTTCAAAAGAGACAGCAAGGGAGGAGTGGGGCAGTGGATGGCTAGCGGAAGAAGCCAGGCATTGTCCCACAAAGACAGCCCAGCAGCAGCATGAGCAGCACAAGCAGCAGAAGCACGGCTTTCTGTTTGTTGTGTCTGTGGGCAATGTGCAGCCTCCGTATTTGGGGCCTGTCTGGACCAGCTGACGGACCGTCTGTCCACGTGTCTTCTTTACATCCTTAACGCCGTGGCTTATCCTAACTACGCTTGGGGTGAGACGCCTCCGTCGCTTTGTCTTCGCCGATCTCTGCCTTTGTTTGTGTTTCTCTCTATCTGCGTCTTTCTGTCTCTCGCTCTGTTTTGGTTCTTCCTTTCTTTTTTGGTTTCTCTGCCTTTCTCTCTCTGTGTCCCTTTCTCTGTGTGTCACTGTCTCTCTCTGTCTCTCTTTGTCTCCCTCTCTCTGTTTGTCTCTGTCTCTCTCTGCCTCACCGTCTTTGTGTGTCTCTGTCTGGCTGTACCTGTCTGCCCTTCGACTCGTCCCTGTCTCTCCCTAGAGAAAGACAGACAGAGACAGACAGACATAGACAGGCAGCCAATCAAAGAGAATAGAGACAACAGCATTGGTTGCCTTGCTCCATCCTGTCTCAGAGTGCGATGGTTTATTTGTTGTCTTCTGTCTTTGTCTCGTGCGTGTTTCAGTATTCTTTTGCGTGCTGCTGGCAGATGTCGGAGGTCATTGGGTGCACTTCTTCGCCGCCACTGCAGCAGGCGCCGCATCGCATAAGCAGGTGGATGCCGCCCCCGCCATCCTCAAGCTTTACTACACTTCGAAAGGTCTGCTGAGGCGCGATTTCTGTCTCCTTTTCTCTCTCTGTCTCCTCTGTGTCTCTCTCCCTCTATATCTGTCTCGAGCTAATAACTATTTTCTCTGCCGTTCCGTCAGAAGGGACAAATCTTTCTGACCGCTCGTGCGACCCGCTCGCTTCATTGTGTATCTTGCATGCCGTTCTGCTGTCTGTCTGTCTCGAGTTGCTGTCACTCCCTCCTGTCTCTCTGCATCTGTCTATCATAGCCCTGCTGTCTCCTCTGCTGCACCTTTCTCTCTTTGCCAGCCCTGATGGTTTCGTCGATCTTCTTTTATGAGGGCCTTTTCTTATCTCTCCTCGCCGCTGGCGCCAGTACACCGGACTCCTTCGCACGCAATGCCGGTGAGGTTTCAGGGTTTAGAGTTTTGTTTACTCGTTTGCGACTTTCTTGCTGCGGTTCGGGTCAGGCTTGGAGTTGCTGCTGTCCGTGCTGCTGCAGTTGCTGTTTTTGCTGCTACTGCTGCTTTGTTGTGCAGCAATTGTGTGCGCCGCCACCTGTGTCCCTCTAGCTGCGTTTAAGACGGTGCGTCTGGCTTGTTGTCGTCTCCTCTGATCCTTCTCTGCTGTCTCTCTGCTTGCATATTAATTTTTGTCTCCCTGTGAGTCCTGCTGTTTACTCTGTTCTCTCATCTGTCCTTCTATGCCCCTTTCTCTATCTCACTCAGCCTCTCCATCTCTCTCTGACTATCTTCGTTTGTCTTTCGCTGTCTCTGTGTTGTCTCTCTCTGTCTCCCTCAGCTACTTCATCTCTCTCTGTTTGGCCATCGTTATTTCTCTCTTGCTGTCTTTTTTTGTCTCTATCCCTATAGCTCGCTCTCTCTCTCTGTCTGTCTGTTTCTATCTATCCCTATAGCTCCCTCTCCCTCTGTGTCCGTCTCTATCCCTATAGCTTCCTTTCTCTGTCTCTTTCTCTGTCTCTATTCTTATAGTTCCCCCTCGCTTTTTGTCTGTCTGGTCTCTATCCCTATAGCTCTCTCCCTCTCTGTGTGTCTGTCTGTCTCTGTCTCTATCCGTATAGCTTCCTTTCTCTCTGTGTCTGTCTGTCTCTGTTTAGCTGACAAATATATTGCAGGGTTTCTACGGCGCTCTCCGTCTGGCGTCTCTTCCCATGCCCTCCGTTGCGAGGAAGGCCGAGGACTAGCCAAACAGTCTCCGCTCAGCAGGTAAAGAAAGCATCCGACTGCATGCAAAGGCGCAGCCAGCAGTTCAGTTGCCTTCTCCTCTGGCCTTTTCGGGGGTCTCACCTCCCCAGCCCGAGCATTCCGAGATGCGAGGGAAGTGCAAGGGAGTCCTAGTCCCTTCAGGAACTAAAGCAAAGCCCTTTTCTACCTTATTCCCGAGTGCATTTGCAAGGAATGCTTAGCTGTAGACCTTCTCTTTTTTAAGAGACACGATGCTACACGCCGAAATTTCATTCCTCAAGATCCCAAAACCCATAGATAACCTTCAGCATCTCTGGACTCTTGCTTCCGCTTGCTTTTACCGGCTGGAGACAAATCCCTCACTTCTCTCATCAGCGTGAGAGGCAGCCACCACCCCTAGACCCTGGCTTGCCTCTTACCCCTTCGAACAAAAGTGCACCATTATTCCGCAGGCAACAGAGATAGCCTTCCCATGTGTTAGAATAGTTATTAGCGCTTAAGCCCATTCTAGGACGAATGCTGTACAGGAACGCTAAGCTACATCCGGCTTTTGCCCTTCCCTCTTAGCCCCCTTCTCCGCCTCCCACATTTCCACAGGCTTCGAGTGTGCCCTTTGGAGCCGCTCCCTTCTATTCTGCATGCATCAGCGATTTTCTGCTGCCAGAGTTTGCTTACAGAGAGATGTAACTGCCCATCGGCTCGTCTCACGCTGGCTGGCCTTCAAGAACTGCGTCTCCAGGCCATCCTAAAAATGCTGCCAGTGCTTGCCGATGTCAGGCTCGTTCGACGTTTGTCTACTACTAAGGGTGGGACTGCTGCCAGACAGGGCTAGAATTTAGCCTTGGCCACTCGTTGGGGATAACTTGGAAATGTCAGTTAGGGGTTGTCTGCACGGGTGTGAAGGGTGGCTCGGATCTTCAATGGTGTAATATACTCACTCCCGCTCCGGGACGAGCGGTAGAGCTGGCTCACAAGGCACGTAACGCAGCTCGGCCTTCGCCTTCCCAAGCCCTTGACCAGTGGTCTCCCGATGTCTCCTGAGGGCTCCACCCAGACAGCCGATCCCAAAGGGTGTCGGCCTTGTATAGAATTGGTGGGAAGGGGCATCGCCTAAGCAAGGCCCACACGCCTCATGATCTAAGGAGCGATGTACCGGGTTTCGAACGTAGACAAACTTTCCGTCGTGTTCAATGTCTATTGCTAATTTCCTCTAGGAGTGTTCGTAGTGGTGAGAAGATAATTAACTCTAACGCTCTAGCAAAACCTGGATCTGTGACCGCGTACTAGAAGCCCAGTGATAACGCCAATAACGCTCATGGTGTTCATGTACATCAGTGAACAAAGAGAGGATCTTGTTTGCTTACCCTTTTGTAAGAATGTCGTTGCCGCAAGCAGCGTGTCGAGCGCACAGCACGTGTCCCCCGTCCTTGGGGGTGTTTTGAATCGTCCTTGGCGTGCCCACCCGCCCTCTGTGCTTTTAATGCTACACGGAGGGCCTGGCTAGCTTGTAGGCCAAGCAAACAATATCAACTTTCTTTTAGAATCAGCCTGAAAATGGGGAAAGGTCGCACAGCGCGAGGCGCCAGCAAACAAACTTGCAAGTAAAGGAGCGCCACCAAATGCTCAAGAAAAAAGGATGTGTGCATACAGTGCAGGTCGGGATGAACGTACACCGCTTGCGTATTGTAAACAATCTGACAAATAGTTTTAAATGTCGGGGAGCCCCTGGCTAATCGTCCCTGGTCACACTACTCCCCACATTATCGCTCTAGCTCCTTGTAATCAGGGGTTGCGATTTTAAGGAATGGCATGTTTTTGAGGATGAAAGGCAGCAGATAAACATCGACAGAAGGACCCCTAAAAGAATGGGGAAAGGCCCTACGCCTGGCTTCTGGCGTCTCAGTAACTGACAGTAGAAATAGATAGTGTAGGATGTTAATGCGTATGCTCGATCGATACTGCAGTGTTCGTCTATTTATCACTTAGAATTGTCCTAATCATTGTCATAAGTTTCCTATGAATGGAAGGACTGAGCATAAATATGCGAGCAGCAGTAGCCCAGCTCCTCGGATTGTGTGTTGGGATGCTTATGTGCTTAAGGTGCAGCTGGCCTGCACCTGCATCTCCTTGCCACTTGGCTGTATTCAAGTTGGCAATATGGCCTCAGAGAGTCAATACAAAGAACGGCATACTTCTTTGGGGATGAACTATCCTTAAGCTATTGTTTCGTGTTGAGCAGAGGCGTAAGTGCAAGCGTTACAGATTAGCAGCAGAAAGCATGTAAACCACACCCATGTTAGCACGCACACAGATGTGTATAGACAGCGGGGGATGGAGGGAGGGTGAGTGGGGGGCTGAAATCAGCGGCTGAGAGGGTGAGTGCGGCACACCCCTCGCCTCTATGTCCTGACAAGGCCTTGATCCTTCCATCCCTGTCTCCCCACATTGTGTCCCTATAAGACCAGCTGCAGTGGCAGCTCCCGTTGTAGACAATTTGCTACGGAAACTTTGGCTGGATAAGCAGCCGGGAGGCCCTGACAACTCTTTTCATTCCCTAATAAACGGACAGAAAGAAGACAACAACAGCAGCAGTACTGCTGCTGCAACTAGAGCAGCAGTATGTGCTGCTGTTGCGGAAGGACTGATTGTGTCTCTTACGCTTATTAGACACACGAACAATGGAACAGAGGAAAAGCACAGTGTGGCTGTGAGACAGAGGCATGCGGCGGTCATCAGCAGCAGCACTGCTGTCGCTGCTGCTGTCGCTGCTGCTGTCGTACTGGCGCTGCTGCTGCAAACGATTGTACACATATACGCAAGTTCAAGTTCTAAGCGGGGCTTGAAAATTGCCACACCTTCACCTTCGCTCGCCCCGTCGAATTCAGGAAATTCCTGTTGCTGTTGCTGCTTCTGCTGCTGCTGCTGCTGCTGCGATACCGCATGTGACAACAAAAGTACCAAAACGCACTTGGGGGCAAGCAGCGCCCTCATCATGATTCCCTCGAAGCCTTCGTACAAGGCAGGACAAAGAGGAGGCACGCGGCTGAATCTTGCTGCTGCTGCAGCGTTTGCTGCTGGTGCTGCTCCTGCACCAACCACTAACAGGGCGGAGAAACCCAGCTGTTCTCTTGTCAACTTGCTGCTGTTGCTGCAGCAGCTTCTTCTGCTGCTGCAGTTGCTGCTGTTGCTCCTGCAGCTGTTGCTGCTGCTGTTGCTCCTGCAACTGGTGCTGTTGCTGCGGCCGTTGCTGTTGTTGCCGTTGTTGTTGAATCTGTTTTTGCTGATGCTGCAGTTGTTGTTGCTGTTGTTGCTGTTGCTGCTGTTGTTGCTGTTGTACTTGTTGCTGTTGTTGCTGCTGCTGTTGCTGCTGCAGTCGGTGCTGCTGAGTCTGCTGCCGTTGCAGGGAAAGAGAAAACGCTTGCGATGTGTCTTTCTCCCTAAGGGTCATCTCCTTGTGTTTGGTGGCCTTGCTGCACTCGGAGTTTCCGAGTCTCTGGAGAATCGGCTGTGCTTCTTTCCTTTGCCCATCGGTCTTGCAGAGAATTGCAAAAAAACAGCAGATTGTCGGGAGGCCCCCTTGCTGTCTCCTCTGCAGTTTGCTGCAGCAGCTGCTGCAAGTCGGGGAACGGCTTGGGCCTCACACCCGGGAACTCGGCGGGAGTAAGCTTTAACCCCAGCTGTTGCTGCCGCTCCAGGTCAAATATGCCCCCTTGCTGCGCTCGCTGCAAGGGCCCCCAAATGTTTGTCTGTGAGGGTGCGCAGCCAGAGGTCGCTCCGTGCAGAAGGGAAAGGTGCCCATTGGGATTGCCTTGGGGTGTATCCAACGGAGTGAGGGCGGGATAGAGCTGCAGGTAGGGGGCAAAGTACGATGCCTGCTGCTCCTCGCCCCCAAAGAATAGAGCTTTTGTTAGAGGCACGTCCTCCCCTGAAGAGCCGGTGGGAGAAGGGACACTTAACCCGCTTAGGCTACTATTCTGTCCAATGTCTAGCAGATAGGGAGACTGCAGCAGCAGCTGATGCTGCTGCTGCTGCTGTTCTTTCTGCAGCAGCAGTCCCTCTTCACTTGCATCGCTTACACCGCTGCTTCTTTGGCTACCGGTGGTGCTGTGAAAATCGGTCAAGGGGTTGGACTTGGCCGTAGTGAGGTTCTCTAGTCCCATGCGAGCTCCTCCCTGGGGCCCTCCCGCCAAAAGAAGGGCTGCTGCCCCCACCTCGCCCCCAGTGCTTGAAGCACCGGCACTGCACGGCTGAGCAGCTCCTTCTCTAACAGCATAGAAAA
Organism: Eimeria falciformis; assembly: GCA_002271815.1. Classification (NCBI taxonomy): domain Eukaryota; phylum Apicomplexa; class Conoidasida; order Eucoccidiorida; family Eimeriidae; genus Eimeria; species Eimeria falciformis. The sequence goes on from NPHX01000633.1 coordinate 47,531, forward strand.
GCTTGGAGGGCGGGAGATGCATCCCTAGAGGAGGCTGCAAGTGCTGCTGCTGAGACGGCCTGGGGCTCCCTTTGTGCCATCTCCCCTGTGAGCTTGTGGCAGCAGCGTCCCCCACTTTATCTACCTGGTGTAGCAGGGCCCTCTGTGGGTGCAACAGATGCTGCTGCTCCTTCTGCTGTTGCTGGAGATCAATCGGTTCAAAGCCAGGGGGTGCCGCTCTGGAGGTGATGCGTTTTAACACCTTTTGGCCATGGTGAGCCGCTCCCCCCTCTTGCCAGTGGCGCAGGAGGCCCAGGAGATCACTGCCTTTGCAGGTGCATTTCGGGCATTGAAAATATCCGTCACGGCCTCGCAGTCGCTGCAGCTGCTGCACTGTATGTCCCTTTTGTGAGATGTGAGCAGCAAACAAAGCGAGGGACGTCGACGGAAAAGCCTCTAGACAGGAAGGACAATAGAAGAACAGTTTCTTACCTCTAGCGGGGGACCTAGGGGCAGGACTACCTGCCGCAACAACGGCAGGAGCCCATCTTTGCTGCTGTTGCTGTGGCAGCAGCACGGTGCCTATGGCGTTAGGGTGGCGATTAACAAGAGGTGTCTCCTCAGGCCCCCTCGCACTTGGGCTGCTGGGCCCGTAAGGAATCTGAGGCAAAACAGGCCGCCGAAAAGCCTCCTCTGCAGCGGTAAGAAGCTCCTCTGTTGGAGACATTTGCTGAGGAGACGACGGCATTAACAACGCATCCCCTGCTGCTCCCGTAGGCTCTCCTCCCTGCAATCGGGGCCCCCCTTGCTGACTTTGCAGCAGCAGAGAGTGCATGCCGGTCAATGAAGAAATTCGGTCTTCCCCAGCTAGCAGAGGGTACCCAGGAGACAGCCCTCTTGTAGAGGGGGAAGCGCCCACAAGGCCTTTCCGTCGGGGCCCTATGGGGGACGCCCTGATCGAGGCTGAAGGCGATATGGGGGACGCTCTGTTCGAGGCAGAAGGAGACAAGGAAGTGCCGTGGAGGCCCCAGCTGCACTTGGGCTGCTGCTGACTAAATTGCCAAAGGTCAGGCGGATCGTGCAACATCACGGGCAGACCCCTAGCCACTCTGGACTCTCCAAGAGCGAATGCCCCATGCCGGTCTTTTACCATCTGCTGCTGCTGCTGAGGCCCAGCAGCAACCCCCCCTACCCATTCTGTGGTCTTCAGAGCTGTAGAATGATTAGCCTCGAGCCTGGGCGAGGCAAGCAGCTCCTCTGCAGCGCTTTTGTTGATATTCCAGCCGCAGCAGTTACTGCTGCGGCTGGAATTGTCACCAGCTGCGGCAGAGGCAGGGGCAGCAGAAGCAGCAGCAAGCAACTGCTGCATTTCACCCGCGCTGTGCCCAGCAAGCAGCAGCTTCTTCAGCTGCTCTCTCAGCTCTTCCGATTCATCCAGAGAAGCGGGACACTCCCCATTTTCCTGGTTCTGCTGCTGCGCTTGTTGGTGCTGCTTCGGTTGCTGCTCCTGCTGATGTGGATCCTCACGAAATTCGCTTATTCCTTGCGGCAGCAGGGGGCAGCACCCGCGAGGAGAAGGCCAGGCGTCTTCCCCCGACTCGGGCTTTGCAGAAAGTGCGGGAGACCCTCCTTCCTCTCCCCCCCCAACGGTCCCCAGCGTGTCGTCCTTCGTCAGCAACATCGCTGCAGCTAAACGCCAGGGCCACCCTGCTAAATCGGAATCGCTGAGGGGCTAAGAATGCCCCCTAAGCAGCAGCGATGTCTCTGAAGCAGCAGAAAAAACAGCCTGCGAAAGATAAGAAATGCGGCTCTAAGGAATGAAGGGTGCCAAGGCAACACGGCGCAGTAGGGCAACCTTCACGATGCTAAGCTGTACGCATAAAAAGCAGGGAAAAAGCGCAGCCAGAGTGAAGAGAAGCCGCAACTGCTAGCAGCCAAAATCACCGAAAAGCAAAATAATGTTAAGAAAAGAAGTAAAGAAGACGGCGAATGGCTAGTCACCCTCGATTTGAGTTGTAGGGTAATGCTGTCCTGTGAGTCGATGCTCAAACCTTGCCTTAATGGTGCAACGGCAATATCACTCCCCTCGTAAAGCGTAATCCAAGGGGATGTTGGAGGAAAAGCACACAACCATGGGAATTACAACTAAATTTGTAAGCTTTCATGCCTTCTTTAGGCTAGAAGAAAGATGGGAGCTTGATGCGCGAGACACTAGCAGACGAGCAATCAGCTGCAATTAACTGCCACTACGGCTTCTCCCTGTCTGCGTCTCTTCCCCCTTGCATTTGCCGCCCCACACAAAAGTTGCCTTAGTGCACTTATTGACTTTTCTGTGTTTTTAGTTAATCAAAGACAAGACAAAACACTACATATTTCACCTCATAGTGACCCGCCAAGACGACTTCCTGGTGAGTGGCAGGAAGGCTCAGGGTGAATGCGTGGCACCTGGCCGGAATTGGCGTCTCATTTGTTTTTTCCATTAACAAGTTTTTCATTAACCCCTTTCTCTATCCAGGGACAGCCTTTCCATCCTCAGAAGCACGAGACTGATTGATTGATTGATGCAGGCTAACATTCTGAGAAGGGCCATTGGTGTGGGGCTACGTGCGTCTTAGCCTCTGCGTGTGGTGCTGTATCTGCAATACAGCAATAACATTTTCTAGTTTGAGCTTCAAGAAAATACTGTGGTTTCTTGGCTCCTGAAGTCGATACGACTCATGTAGCATTGCGTCTAACTTCGGCTCCTCATATTTTATCCCACAAAAAGCACGCCAGGCACTAGTATAAGGATTTCAACTTCAACGCGAAGAGCATCTCCCAGTCCGGTAGCATTTAATGCAAAGGAATGGCTTATTTTTGTGCCTTCAAGAGGGTTTTTACGGGCCCGTCTCGACCCTCGTGCCTGAGCCTTCCTTCCCTTGTAACATGTTGATGCGTATGTTCGATATTGCAGTGCTTATCTGTTTGTTATCACTTAGAATTGTCCTAATCATTGTCATAAGCTGTCTATGAGTGGAAGGATGAAGCCTATATATGCGAGGAGCAGTAGCCCAACTCGTCGGATTGTGTATTGGGATGTGTATGTGCCTAAAGTGCAGCTGGCCTGCACCTTTGCCTCATCTCCTTGCCACTTGGCTGTATTTAAGTTGGCATTATGGCCTCGGAGAGCCAATTCAGAACATACAAACTTCCTCGGGAACGAAATATTTTTAGTTTATTGTTTCTTGTTACTGGTTATGGTCTTTATGCAGAAGCCGAAGTACAGGAGTTCTAATTGGTAGCACTCGGTAGTTCGAGGTCTGAGACCCTCGCCTACACACTATCGGGGAGAATGATAGGCTAGATGCAGGGCCATCGGCTTTCGGAAAGCCTTCTGGCTAATGCACGGGAAACTTGTACGAAAATGTTTACTTTTTACTCTAGACACTGCAGTGAGATTCTGTACACTCCCCGCACAAACTGAGTTGAAGCCTTTGCCTGTGCAGTGCACATATCCGTTTAGCTTCAGGTGATCGTGAAGGGGGTGAACTTAGCTAGGCTTAACACCTAGTTAACACTGGTGTGGGGGACTCTTGCCTTATCTTTGGCCAAGGGCAGAGGGAATATTAAGAAATCCTTTTAGGAGACACTTAAAAGACAATTGAGATTGAGGCTTAAGCACCGGAAGCTGGGGCCAAGGCCCAGATGAAAGGCCTAAAGCCCGAGACAAGCTCCAATGTCATAGGGCATACTGCGAGGAACGAGGCTAATGTGGGGAGCATGCCCTCAGGTGGCAGACAGAGCACTTTTTTGCTAGACTTAACGTGTCTAGCTTCTGATATCCTCACTAAGTGATTCAGTGAGTGACCTTAGAAATGCTACACTGCTTGGCCTTGATCGAGTGTCTGGAGATTCTCAGGTCCCCCTGGTGGGGACTGAATAGAGGTTCAAAACCTGTTTCAGGCACTAAAGAGGCCTAACCAGGGTGCTTGTGCGTCGTTATGCGAACTAGGAGGAGCTGCTTTCGACCATCTCGTTGTAATAGAGAATCATTGAGGCTTTCGGGGGGCAAGAAAGGCTACGTGCTGAAGAGAGTAGGAGCCGCAGTGCTTTTTTAGAGAGGGGCAGATGTAGCCTGTTAATGCGTATGTTCGATAGTGCAGCTTTTGTTTGTCTGACATCACTTGGACTTGTCCTAATCGAGTGGGAGGGCTGAGCCTAAGTATGCGAAGAGCAGTAGCCCAGCTCCTCAGATTGTGTGTTTGGGTGCTTATGTGCTTAAGGTGCAGCTGGCCTGCACCTTCGCGGCATCCCATTGCCGCTTGGCTGTGCTCAAGCTGGCATTATGGCCTCAGAGAGGCAAGCCTGACATAGGCAAATGCTTTGAGGGATAACCTATTTTTAACTTACCGTTTCATACAAGTTTTTCTAGCTTTTATGCAGAGGCCTAAGTATGAATGACCAGACTTATACGCCACTTGTACTTGTGTGTATAGTAAGCTGTAACTTCGACTGACCACATTGATTTGTAAGACTTTCCGACTTCAATTTCTATGAAGTAATTAAAGTTTTTGTCGAGAATTTCCAGGCTTAGGGCCATTAAAATGTTCGCCTTGATCCTAATTGAGTTTTCTGCACTTTGGCAAGAGAGTATTTAGGGCTTCGTTAGGGATTTGGGAGTTTTACGGGTTAGTCTTGAATGTTCAACAAAGTCTATGGTTATATTTATTTCAGCAAAGTTGAAGGTTATATTTAGATGTCAAGTAAGTTAAAAAGAGAATATTGTGGTGTAAGAGTTTATCGATCGATGATTGGGGGCCATAGCAGCTTAAAAGGCCATATGGAATCACTAGCGGATCAGCAACCACAGAGCTAATTAACTAACATGGTGTTGTTATAGATTTTATTATTTGTTGGTGAGTAATGTTTGCGTTGTTTTTGAGAGGCAAAACCCCCAGCCCAACACGCAGTTCCACACTATCAGGGCCTTTTCTTCGTGTTTCTGACCAGAACGGCGTATGGTAGCAATGCTCCAACTGACCTGTCCGTATGTCCCTATCTTTATTATTGTTTAAGTTTATTAATAATCCCGACTTTAGGGCTAAAAAGGTTGACATAGAAAGTGACTTAAAGAGCCGCCAGGCCCACCTCCGGAGCAATCCACGAGAATTCCATGGTGTGCGAAGGCCTGCGAGGACTAGAAGATGTTGTCTAGGGCTCTAAGCAGCTGCCGCTGCGGTACCCGGCAGCAGCAGGGATTGTTGTTGCAGCGGCAGCTCCCCTTGCATCGGCAGCACCAGCAGCAGTTGGTTTGCCGCGCCTCTAGTTGTAGCTCATATGGCACTGCTCAGCTCTTCAGCAGCCTGTCCTCCTCCCGGCCTTCCCTCTCCCCGGCCGTAGCTTCAGCTGCTTCTACTCAGCCCCCAGGCGTAGCCGAATCAGCAGCAGGGGCAGCAGACGCAGCACCAGGAGCAGCGAAGATTGTTGCGCGCCCATATTACTTTGACTATCAGGCCACCACTCCCCTAGACCCGAGAGTGTTGGACGCGATGATGGCGTTCAACGTGGATTGCTTTGCCAACCCGCACTCAAACTCGCATGCTGCGGGCTGGGAAGCGAGACACGAAGTTGAAAAGGCTAGGTCTGTCTCTCTTGTCTCTTCCTGTCTCGCTTGGTTTCTAAATGTGTCGCTCTTCTTTGGCTCTGCCGCTTGGTTACCATGGGCTGAGACGCTTTGAGGTCACTTGTGACCTGCTGCTGCTCTGTGCATTATCCCCAAGGGCTGAGGGTCGTCGGTGCCTGGCCGCCCCGAGCTGTCTCCGTCTCTATGTCTGTGGCCGTCTCTTTGTCTGTCTATGTGTGTCTCTGTTAGTTTCTCTGTCTGTCTCTCTCCTGTTTGTCAGTGTGTGGCTCTCCGTCTGTCTCTGTCTGTCTGGGTCTCTGGTTGCATGAATTGGTAGTGTATGTGGTGTCTCTTCTGACCGCAGAGAGGCAGTGGCTGAAGTGTTGGGTCTTCCTCCCTCTCGGAGCCGGGAGATAATTTTCACTTCAGGGGCGACGGAGAGCAACAATTTGGCCATTAAGGGCGCAGTGGCTTTTCAGCAGCAGCTAGCCAGCCACAAGGAGCCGCTGGCTAGCTCCGTAGCTAGCCAGGCTTCCCCCCCCGCTCGACGGGTTCGGAAGAATCACATCATCACCACGCAAATTGAGCACAAGTGCGTTTTGCAGTGCTGCCGGCTGCTGCACTTGGAGTGGCTGCAGACAGGAGGGGCGCGGGGCGCGGAGGTGACCTTCCTGCCTGTCTCCTCAGCGGGTTTGGTGTCTCCTTCTGAGCTGGAGGCTGCGATAAAGCCAGAGACGTTGCTGGTATCTATAATGCACGTAAATAACGAAATAGGCGTGGCACAAGACCTTTCAACCCTCGGCAGCATTTGCAGGAAAAAGGGAGTTTTCTTCCATACGGACGCAGCTCAGGGCTTTGGGAAGCTCGATATAGATGTGGACAAAATGCATATCGACTTGTTATCTCTCTCGGGACACAAAATATACGGCCCTAAGGGAGTGGGGGCCCTCTTTGTTAGGGGCAGGGCCCCCAAGGTCAGGCTCAGCCCCATCATCGACGGCGGAGGCCAAGAACGAGGCCTTAGGAGTGGTGAGAAGAGGAGACACCACACACTGGAGACAAACGAGGGAGACAGGCACAGACGGGCGCACGTAGACACAGCTCACAGAGACAGACACTGAAGGAGACACTGACTGCCACATAGAAAGAGAGACATAGAGACAGCGTCAGAGACCAGGGACACACAGAGCCAGGGACAGAGAGAGAAAGCTGCTTGCTTGAGCTGCTGCTGCTTTCAGGAACCCTCGCAACTCCCTTGGTTGTGGGGCTGGGCAAGGCAGCCTCTCTGGCTTTGGAGTGTATGGAAAGCGACAGGCGGCACATCAAGCGCATGTTTAATTTGCTGCTGCAGCAGCTGCAGCAGCGGCTGCCCCACATTGTTGTGAATGGCAGCCTGGAGAGCAGATACGTTGGGAACCTTAACGTGTCCTTTTCATTTGTGGAGGGGGAGAGTCTCCTCATGAGCATCAGCGACCTAGCCATGAGCTCAGGTAAACCCTAAACCCAAAGCCCTAAACCCTCTGCACAAAATGCTAAACACACCATCCCGAGGGCGAGTCTGCAGGGCATTCTTTGTAGCATTTCTGGGTGCTTGTTTTGATTGTGGGTGCAGGGAGTGCGTGCACGAGCGAGTCGCTTGAGCCTTCTTATGTTCTGCGCTCACTGGGTGTTGGCGAGGAGACGGCCCACACCTCACTGCGTATTGGCCTCGGTAAGGCTGGCCTCCCCTCCCCATCTGCTCTTCTCCTCTTTCTTTTTAGGGCCCCTGGGAGGCCCCACAGATATAACTAACACAAATTAGGCGGAGAAACCGTTGTCCCTTTGCTCTTGGCCTGCCGCTACTATTGTCCCTGCTGTTGCTGCTGCTGCTGTTGCAGGACGTTTTACGAGGGAGGAGGAGGTGCGGCACTGCGTGGATCAGCTGGTGAAGGAGGTTATTCGTCTGCGAGAAATGTCTCCTCTTTACGATGCCTCGTTGGAGGCCCTTGAGGGCGAGAGCGACAGTCCCAAGATGGTCTGGACCTGAGAGTCACAGCTTCTAACAAACTGTTTCTTTCCTGCCTCTCTGTAGACACCTGGCGCTGCGTAGATAGGCGCTTAGGGGTGGAGAATCAAGTCGCTATTGGAAGGAGACACGGGGAGCAGCGCCACTGTCCCTGGTGTCTCCTTCCCTCTTCATAGAGTGCTGTAGGGGCTTCTGTGGGGACCCCCTCTTGCCCTCTGTGTATGAGGCCGTAGGCATCCCTTTTATAGACTGGCCTTTTTCGAGGAGCGTCTCCTAGGGAGAGACAGGGGACAGCGCTCGATGGCCTTCTGTTTTGTATTGCGAGAGGCCCAGCTCCTCCCTTATGAGATATTTTCTGCATCCATAGCTTAGCGAGTTCCTCGCGCAGAAGCACAAATGCATCTAGATAAGTAAAAGCCGACGCCAAGCGCGAATTGTGTCTTGCGGATGCACAAGTTGTTGCATGTGGCAGCTGACTAGGTCTTCGTGTTGTTTTCTCGTGCCTCCTGTAATACGCTAAAAGGATCAGCTTTCCGCCCCAGGCTCTCTCTCCCACCGCAGCCAGGGCTGCATGGGGGCAGGGCAGGGGCCCACAGAGTGGCAGGGGCCGCTTCCCTTCAGTGTCAACCTCAGAGAAAACGACTCTGTAGGCGACCCATTTCCCCTACGGAATTAAACACAGGGGAGGCGGAACAGAGAAGACACTTTAAGGGACGCATTCCCGGCACAATGATTCTACTTGAGTGAGAAACAAGCAGCAACAGCAAAAGGAGCAGTCGTGCTAGGATTTTGTAAGATTTATTGATTTGTTTTTTTTTGTTCGGTGGCAACAAGGAAATATTCTTTTGGCGTTTTGTCACTACTCTCTTTCTGTGTTTTTATGTCTCCATCTCCGTCTCATTCCCTGCCCCTTTCTCTGTTTCTCTCTGTCTCGTGCTCTTCCTCCCTCTGTGTTTCGATCAGTCTCTTTCCCTGTCTCTTGCTGTGTCCCTCTCTGTCTGTGTCTGTGTCTCTGTTTTTTTCTCCGCATTTGTTTCTGTTTCTGTTTCTCTCTCACTACCTTTTTGTGCATCTCTCCCCTTGTCTGCCTCTCTCTCTGTTCCCCTCTGTCTCTATCTCCCCCTGACTCTTTACCTGTCTCCCTCTGCGGCTCTCTTTGTCTCTTTGCCATCCGCCTTCTCTATTCCTTTCTCTGTTTCTTTCTGTGCCGCTTTCTTTGTATTTCTCTGTATTTCTGCCTCTTTGTGCCTGTCTCCCATTGTGTTTCGCTTTTGCTCATCTATCTCTCCGAGTCTCTGCCTTTCTGTCTCTCTCATTGCCTTTCTCCGTTTCTCTTCTTGTCTCCATCGTTATCCCCCCCTCTGTCTTTTTCTCTGTCTCTCACTCTATGTCTTCCGCTGTTTCCCTCTCACGCTCTCTCTTTCTCTGTCTATATCTCCCTCTGTCTCTGTCTCTCTCTCTCTCTGTTTCATTGTCCGTCTCCTTGCCTCTTTCTTTGTTTGTTTCTTTGACTCTGTGTCTCTTTCTCTATCTCTCTATTTCTCGATTTTTCTGTCTCACTGTCTTGCTCTCCATATATAAACATAACTCTCTATGTCTCTGTGCCTTTGCTTCTTTTTCTATATCTCTCTCTCCCTCTCTCTATGCCTCCCTGTGTCTGGTTGTCTCTCTACCTCATTTGCTGTTTGTCTGTGGCCCTCGCTTTGTGTCGGTCTCTTTGTATCTCTCCCGTTGTGTTTGTCTCCTTGTGTCTCTTTGTTTATGTGTGTTTCTTTATGTTATGTCTATCTCTTTATGTCTGTCTCTTTGTATATGTCTCTTTGTATCAGTATCTTTGTGTCTGCCTCTTTAGGTCTGCCGTTTTAGGTCTGTCTCTTTGTGTCTGTCTCTTTGTTTCTGTCTCTTTATGCTTGTCTTTTTATATCAGTTTTTCTAATATCTGCCTCCCTGTGTCTGTCTCTTTATGCTTGTCTCTTTATGTCTGTCCCATTGTATGTGCCTCCTTATATGTTGGTTTTTATATGTGTCTCTTTATGTCCGTCCCTTTTTGTCTGTTTCTTTACGTCTGTCTTGTTCTGAATGGCAACCTTGAGAGCCGATCCGTTGGAAACCTGAAAGTGTCCTTCTCCTTTGAGGAGAGGGAGAATTTCTGCATGAGCATCAGCGACCTAGCAATGAGCTCAGGTAAGCCATAAACCCTAAACCCTTCGCACAGAGCAAGACACACCGTCTCGAGGGAGAGTCTGCAGGGCCTTCTTTGGAGCGATTTAAGGTTTATGGTTTAAGGTTTATGGTAAAGGGTTTTTGAGTGCAGGGATTACGCGCACGAGCAAGTCGTTTGAGCCTTCCTATGTTCTAAGCAGCAAGTGGCTATCTGTAGCTAGCTGTAGCTAGCTCTATCTAGCTGCTGGTCCGGACCCTTCGGGGCTGCTGCTCGCGGCGCACCAACTCTCAGCTGCGAAAGATACACGCCCCAAGACGAGCGCCTCAGGGGCCCCGGCAAGATCCGGAGCGACAGCAGCAGCAACACCAGCAGCAACATCAGCAGCAACTGCTGCTACAGTAGTGGTTGCAAGCCACTGCCTTTCTTCCCTGCCGAAAATGCGCCAAAAAGGCAGCAGTAGCAGCAACAATATCAAAATCATTAAAGACAGCAGCAGCACTAGTAGCAGCTAGCTGGGTGCCCAGCTTTAAGGGACAAAAGGCTGCCAGCCCAGAGGCAGGGTTCGCCAGACAAGCTCTAAAGAGCAGCCGCGACTCCTCAGAGTGTCTCAGCATTAGCTGCAAGGAATTTCAAGGAAAAGAAGCTTGGCTCCCAAAGTAGCAATCACCGCCTGATGTCCCCCACCACCCCTCAGCCAGGGCCCCAGGATCGCCCAGCGTGTCTTTTCTCTCTTTTAAACTAAATACATTTCTTAAATGAACTTAAGGGGAAACGTCGCAGCACCAAATCATTGCCATCGCAGGGACTCTTTTTTCTTGCTGGCGCTACGCGAGACAGGGAGGCCCTGTGGGGCCCCCGAACCCCCACCGCAGCAATCCTGCAGCAACAACCTCATCCAAAACACGACAGAACAGCTAGAACAGATATTTTAGGGCGTGGGATTTCCAGAGGCTCTGCCTCCTTTGAGGCCTAAGACAGCAGCAGAAGGGACACCTCGGAGCGTTCAGGGAGCAGCTGCAGCAGCCGCTGCAGCAGCAGCAATCGACAAACTCAGCTACCTCTTGAAATTGACTTGTGTTTGAACTTTTGAGTCTCCTGTGAGCCAGCAGTAGCAGCAGCAGCAGCAGCAGCAGCAGCACGAGCGGCGAGTTCTCCGTTTGCTGCTCAAATGCAAGGGTGTCTCTGGTGATGCCACCTAGGGCAACTGCTTTTCTGTTTTTGTTGCTGCTGCTGCTTGGATTTAGCAGAGGCGCTGCGTACAGCTTGGGGTCTCTTCACAGTCGGCTGTCTCCTCCCCTCGGCTCCCTGCAATCCGCAGTTCAGGGCCGTGACGCAGCACGTGCTGCTGCTGCTCCTGCTCCCGCAGCAGCTGCTGTTGGTTCTGCAGCTGCTGCTGGGGCTGCGGGTTCTGTTTTTACTTGGCCTCAAAGGCGTCTGCGTGTTCGTCAGATTCACGCTGCAGCAGAACAGGCGCAGCAGCAGCAGCTCCAGCAGCAGCAGCAGCAGCAAGAGTGGCAGCAGCAGAAACAGCAGCCGAACTTGTTGCTATCTGACGTTTGTGTGTGTGGTTGGGTGGAGGCGCTACGTGAGGGGAGTGGAGGGTCTCTTCTTTTTCTTGATGTCTGCGACGGTTCCGCACCCCAGCCTTTGCAGTGTCTCCTCCCGACAGCAGCAGCAGTAGCGGCAGCAGCAGCAGCAGCCGGGAGAGAAGGGGCAGCGGTGTTGCAAGGGCGGAGGCTACGAAGAGGAGACTCTGTCTGTCTAAGGGGAAACATTTACTCTGCACCAGGGAGACCTCACAAAGTGGAACTCAGGGTCACCTCTACGGCCACTAGCAGCAGCAACAACAGCAGCAACAGCAGCAGC
>NPHX01000633.1:59345-75118 GCA_002271815.1 Eimeria falciformis
AACAGCAACAGCAGCAGCAGCAGGAGAGAGATGTCGCTACCCGCTTCCCGTCCGTGGGGGCTCTTTGGAGTTTGTGAGGAGGCAAGCTGTGGGCCTCAGATCGCGCCACGCTGCCTTTGCAGCGGTGGCCCGCATCCGAGCGGAGACAGAGAAATGTCTCCTAAACTTCCTTGATGTAAACCGTAAACCCTAAACCCTTAACAACGCCAGGATCTGCTGCTGCAGCACCAGCAGCCGTGCAGTGAGGAGACACCGCAAGTGGGCCTCCGCATCTGCAGAGGGGACACTCCGATACAGGAGGGCTCCACGGAAATCCGCTGCTGTCGATGTTGCCGCTGCTTCTGCTGCCAATGTGTGGATGATGTTGTCTCTCTGTTTCTGTCGCTTCGCGGTGCAGGGAAAGGGGTTTATGCGTGTACACACGCCTATCCTCACGGGGCTTGACTGCGAGGGCGCAGGCGAGACATTCAGTGTCTCCTCTCCAAAGGACAGGAGCAGTAGCAGCAGCAGCAGCAGCAGCAGCAGCAGCAGCACTTTGCTAGGAAAGCCAATTTTCCTGAGCGTGTCTGGCCAGCTGCCCCTTGAGGCTCTTTCTTGGGGATTGGGAGATGTCTACGCACTTTCTCCAGCCTTCAGAGCCGAAAACTCAAACGTTAGCTACTCCTCCTCTGGCTGCTGCTGCTGCTGCAACTCTGGCTGCTGCTACTGCTGCTACTCCTTGTCAATCCGTGCTGTTGTTGCCCTGATGATGTGTAGCTTCTTCCAGCCTCTGCGAATACGACTTTCCTCGTTACTTCGTCTGCGGCATGCATTCTGGTGTATATACAGCTGCTGTTGCTGCTGCTGCTGTTGCTTTTGCTGCTGCAGACGCAGCGTCATCTGTGTGAGTTTTGGATGTTGGAAGCTGAGGCTTCTTTTGTTGACCGACCAGCGTTGCTGCGTCTCGCTGAGGGGCTGCTGCGCCACAGCCTTTCCCACGTGCTTTCCGCCTGTAAGGAAGACCTCGCTGTCCTTGCTCCGTACCGCAGCAGCAGCAATAGCAGCAGCAGCAGCATCAAGGAGGACTCAAATAGGCTGCAGGCCGATACCCTTATGAACCTCATACGCAGCGTCGTGCGTGCTCTCGCCCCCTGTCGCTCACTAGCAACAGAAACAGCAACAGCAACAGCAACAGCAGCAACACTAGCAGCAACAACAGCAGCAGCTGCTCCAGCAGTAGCAACAAGAGCAATCCCTTCAGTCGGCGCTGCAGCCTGCGTGTTGCGGCTGTTTCTTTGCAGGCCTTGCAGCCCTTTGAAGTTCTGAGCTACAGTGAGGCCTTAAGGAGACTGAGGGAGGAGGGACTGTCTCCCCAGTGGGGAGACGATTTGGGTGCAGACGAGGAGAGACTGTTGCTGAAGCTGTCAGCACGCAACAACGACGGACGAGCCAGAGGGCTCATCGTGGTTGATCACCCACGCTGCCTCAAGCCCTTTTACATGAGGGTTAACGGCGACGGTCAAGCTGCAGCAGAAGGAAGCAGTAGCAGCAAGAGCAACAGCACTGTGGCATCTTTGGACATCCTGCTGCCCATCGCCGGAGAGGTCCTTGGGGGTTCTCTGAGAGAAGAGCGGCTTCACGTTTTAGACGAGTACAGCCTCACTGTCTGCCCCTGTTGTCTCTTTGCGTGTTTGCCTCTCTGTGTTTCTATCTTTCTCTGTTTCTATCTGTCTCTCTCTGCATCTGTCTCCTTTAGCCGTGTCTCCCTTGTTGAGCATGCGCGCCCTCTCATGAAAGAGACCGAACTAATAGGCCAAGGTCGTCTCTGTCACACAGCTGGCCCTTCGTGGGATATGAGGGGCGAGGCAGGGAACACGATCTGTCTCCTTGTGTCTACTCTCACCCTTGCTTCTGAGTGTTGCTGCTGTGGACTTAACAAATAGACAACTCAATAAATGTGTTGCGGGTGTTGCTGCTGCAGCTCTCTGCAGCTGAAGGGAATATCTCCGAAGGCCTACAGCTTCTACAGAGACATGCGTTTTTTTGGCTCAGCGCCTAGGGGTGGCTTTGGGCTGGGGATCGAGCGTCTCCTGCTGTTTCTTACAGGCCTAAGGAATGTAAAGGACCTCATCCCCTTCCCCAGAGCCCCGCAATATGCGCCGCTCTAATGCCTTAACTCTCCCCTCAAGCCCCAGCTAGCCAAAGCTAGCTACATTTAGCTGAAGGCTGGCTAGCAGAGCGTCGCACCGTCGGGGTACCGGCTTCCCTTTTTAGTTGCTGCTTTTTGTGCAGTGGAGAGTGTGGGCGCTATGTGCTGTATGTGTGCCTCTGCATGCCGAACATTTGAGATGTTTGTTTTTTCCCCGGTGTGTCCCTAACTAAAGCAAGTGGCACACCCATGCATTCTACACACAAGCACTTTCGTTACAGCGTCTGTCTTTCTGCTCTTTTCCCTCTGCACTCGCCCTCACCTTGACCCACAAGAACCATCTCGAAGCGCAGATACGAAAAGACAGTTTGCTTTACAGCAGGACACTCAGGGCCCTGTGGCCCCTCCAGGCGCGTGCATTTCAAACAGGAGTTTAGCATTATCAGCTTAATGGGTAGCCTATATGTTGGCGTCCGTAAGGAGCATGATGAACACTCTTCTAACGTCTCCTCCCGCATCCACCACGTGCTAACGATAACGAAATACACCACGAAGCCAAACAAGGGTAACGGAACAAGGACGTACAAAAGAAACCAGGAGTGCGTCAGCCGGGAGTCGAACCCGGGTCGCCTGCTTGGAAGGCAGGTATCCTAACCGTTGGACTACTAACGCGGCAGTTACGTTTCTGGAGTGTGTGAGTCGTCTGCCTTTGGGGACTTGCTGAGCTCCCCGTCGCGAACAAACCCTGAATGAATAAATAAACAATTGCCACTAACACTAACTGATGCTACTTGGATTAGCTTGGCCTTGGGAAACAAGGAAATGGGGCGCCACTTCTTAGTGAGCAAGGGTCGGAGAGAGAGTTGAGCGGATATCCCCTGTTGTGTGCGTTTAAGGCCATTTGCTTCTTCGCAAACAATTTTTCTTCATTATTTTGCTTTTTTGATTTTTTAGTCAGTGGGGCTGCCGGTGCTAATCGCACAAATATTGAAAAACAAACACGGCTTGTTTCTTTGCTGACCATGTCCTCCAGCCGCAAACGTTCCACCAGTGAGTTGTGCCTTGTACCGCCTAAGATGTAAACAAAAAAAATACTCTGACACGTACAGCTTGTATTTTCTGGGAACGTCTTCGAAGGCACCCCGCACCTTAACCCAGAAATCTGAAGGTGACCCTGGAGAAGTCGACTTGTTCACAGCACTTCAGATCTAATGCAGTGCAAAACTGTGTGGAGCCGATAGTTTTTAAAAGTATAAATTAATGGTTTAAAGGGCTCTTTTGTGGGACTACTGATCTGAGGTCCGCAGCGTGGCCGTCGGTGTAACTACCGCTGTCTGGTGTGCTGGTTCAAATTCACCCGCTCCGCAGCTCTGCAGATAATAGCAGTTGAGCAAGGAAAGGCAATTTCTCATTGCATACTTTTTTTGGAGGAGCAATGCCGTTGGAGTCGAGGCTGGCTGGAGTGTATCGGAAGCAGGTTGATGCTGCAGCTGCTGCCGACGAACGGCGACAGGTAGTTGATGCCGCAAAGAAGCGGGCTATTGTGACGGCTGCCACTTACGGGGACTTTAGAGCGTTAGTTGACACGTGCCACCTCAAGCCTCTCTCTAGAGAGGAGATTGCCCGACAGCCACAAAGGTTTCTAAACCCTCACGCCACTGGTGCCTCTGGCTTCAGCCTTTCTAATGCTGGTACTGGCAGCAACAGCAACAGCTGCAGTGCAGAAAATCAACAGCTAAACAGCCAGGCACAGCTAAGGAAACAGTGGGAGGCAAGAGGCGCCAACCCAGATGATCAGTGCTGGTGGGTGGCCCTTGACAGGCGAATGTGTAAAATAAAGAACTTTCGGAGTGCTGGCCTTAAGCGTCAAACCACAACTATAAACGTATAACCGAGTGCCTCTGCTGAAACGTAACAGTTTTGTCTTTTTTTTGGGGTGTATGTACGACAGCTGGCTGATGGAGCAGCCGCAGGAAAGCTTGCAGCGTCTCTTCTCCGTCGAAATGGATCCCCAGCTGTTGCTGCAGTTTCTAAAGGCTTTGGCCCTTCATCTCTCCACCCTGGCAGATTCGCGCTGCAGCAGCTGCTGCTGTTGCTGCCAAACGCGCAGCGCAGCATCGGCGGCAGCAGCAGAATCTGCTGCTGCTGCGCCTCAAGAGGACGCCTTTTGCTGCCGCATTGCCTACAGAGTGTCTCTAACTGCTGGCTTTCTCTCTTTTCTTGCTGAGCTGCAAGGAACAGCACGGGGAGCCCGGCTGTTGCTACCTCAGGAGTTACAGCAGGTCCGCTGTGCCTTTGAGCAGTCCTTGGCTAGGCTGCATGCACCGGTTGTTGCTGCTTCTAAATCTCGGGAACTCTCTGTGGGTGTGGAGGCTGCTGCTGCTCCTGTGTGTTGCTGCGCCTCTGGCGACGGAGGCACAACTGCCCCTGAAAAGTCGCAGGCTGAGAGCTGTTGCTGCCACACGAAGCGGGCCGTGCAGACGTTGCTGCGTGCCCTGGGAGATCCCCAGGCTGCAGTGCAGGGCTGAGGCCTCCGTTGGAGGTTAAGGACGGAGACACTTTCCCTCGCCCTTGGCTCGTGCTGTATGCAGCTACGTTTTGGCCTTGTGCAGCGAGACATCCGACGAGGGGAGGCGCGCGTGCCACGCCTGTCGTCCCCACAACACAAAATGCATTGAAGGGGCAAAATAGTCGAAAGAGAAACATGAGTTTGCAATTGCAGAAACGCCAGAAACGTCAACCTGACGGCTGGCTGCTGCAGGGAGACACACTGCGGGCTGCTGCCCGAGCGATAGAAGGGCAAGCGGAGACAGTCAAAGATGCGCGGAGCAGGGAAAAAGAAAAGGGAGACAGAAAGGAGACAAAAAGGAGACAGAAAGAAGTCAAAAAGAAGACGGGAAAGAGACAAAAAAAAGAGAAAAGAGACAAAAGGAGGCAGAGGGGTGTGGCCAGCATGCTGTGGCCTTTGCTTTCCCCGCGCGAATGCACTGAGGGCCTCCGCATGGTCAGACTGTTGAGTGCAATGCGCACAGCCAGGGGCCCCTGAGGGCGCAAGTCTCTGGTAATAGGCTTCTCTTGTGTGTCTCCAAAGGCCAGCCAAAGTGCCTCTAGAAGGCAGACGCTTCTAACTGGTCGAAGGACAGCAGCCAGTAGAGATAAATCAACATACTCGAATTTCTACCCTAGGTGGAAGCAAATAAGCAGTGCTGCGCTTTTCTTGCTGCACCCCTAGACGGATAGCTTTGTGAGGGTCCCCGCGGAATGGCCTACGAAGCACAGCTTGCTGAGGCCGATGAAAAAGCCCGTCTCTACAACCCCCACAACCTGCAGTTCGCACACCACCGTCAGCCCCACTAAAGAGACACATGTAGATACAAAGTGCTCTAATGCGTTACTGCCAGGCTTAGCTAAAGAGAAATAAAATGCACTGCTGCTAGGGGTAGCTGCAAGGGGTGAAAAATCAGCACAAGGAGGAGAGACAGAAAGAAAAGCGGCAGACTGAGCGCATGCAGAAGCAGAGGCAGACTCGACTGCTAAGAGACAGGCAGTGGCCTGCCCAGGGGCGAGGCGCCACTGCTGCCTCTCGCAAACCCTTAAGGGGCAGAAGAGTGGATCTGTGTAGACCCTCGCGTCACCTTTATGAGGCTCCCGTGCATTTTCTCAGGGTCTGGGATTGGCTTCTGGAAGAACAGGTCAAGACACAAGTTGCCGTTGTCAGAGACAAACAAGTCTTCACTGCTTCCCTTCTTTCTGTACACTGCAGAAACCCCAAATTCAGAGGCTACTTCCTCTAACCTCTCGCATGCCTCAACGGCCTCTTCAGCCCCACAACCCTCTTCTCCCCTAAGGGCAGAAACAGCCGCAGCCAAAACGGCACGCCGAGTCGCCATGGCACCAAATTGCACCACCTCAAGGGGCACTGCCCCTGTCGTCCCAAAAGTGCTGGCCTGCACGACCTTCCCCTCGTCTGCTACCTGCAGGCAAGAGCGTGGCGCAATCAGCTAGAATACCACATCCAATACCACATCGAGACAGCTGTAAAAACTACTAATTGGCAATTCCTCTCTCTGCTGATGCAAACCCTCTAACAATTAAGCGGGTTAACTACTCACACAGACAAACGACCTCGAGTTAACCTCAACGATCTTCTCCCTCAGCAGAGCCCCTCCTCGTCCCTTGATCAGCACCAGCCTAAACAGCCAGAGAAGCAGCGGGCAGTATTTGCACATTTCCCACTGTGCAGGCTCCCATGCGAAAGCCTTAAATTCGAAATCAATTTTCACCTGTTGCCACTGAGAAGCACTTCGTCTGCTCCGTCAATCGTGACGTCGAGGGGCAAAGCTATGGCGTCCAGGGGAAGCACTTGAAGCCCCAGAGACTCAGCCTGAAGGATACCAGCCCACAAAACACAAGTATGCACCCGACGTGCAGAGAAAAAGATGTTTATTATTTGATCAAGCCGAAGGAAATGGAAAAGAGGCCCTTTGCTTCTCCTTTAGTGGCTAACGTTTTGCTCCTGACCAGTTGACGGGTTTGCTCGCTTGTAGATGCGCATGTGATATCTTTGAGCTCCCCCGCGTCTACCTTCTCTGCCAACCGCTTCACTGCAAAAGACGCCGTGGATCCTGTGCCGAGACCCACCCGCATCCCAGAACGGATGCAGGTGTTCACTGCCTCGATCGCCTGCAGAAAACAAAGATATACAACCGACGGGTCATGCGCAACAATGAGCTGTTACGGAAGTAAGTGCAAAGAAACACACTTGTAGTACATGTGAAGAGCAATTAAGGAAACGCAGAGGCAACACCAAGGCTTAAGTGCACTACAGTGGCAGTGGTTACGGTGGACAAGCAACATATAACCTGCAGAGATAAAATTCTCGGCAGGGCCTCTTACGCAATCAAACAAAACTAGAGGCTAGTACAGAGACTTCCACCGGCAGAAACTACAGTTTCATCTTTAAAAGTCTGTTGTGGCGGTCCAGCAAAGTTAGAATCAATGAATTCACTTTGTGGTGTCACTAGAACTGCAGCTGCATGGGCGAGTTTCAAAAAATAAACGAAACAATTAGCCACCAACAACCATTAGCTCACGGCTCTTCTTTTGCCCTCATCACTTGAAGTCATCGCTGCTCAATTCAATGATTTCTTAGGACGAAAAGCGATCTGCACAAGGAAGAAGGAAAACGTTCCGATTGACCTGATGGGTAAATTACAATGGAGAATGTTTCAAAATGCAACAAGATAGATAAAAGAAGGCTTAAGGAATGTTCTCTGAGATTTGTTCATGAAGTGCTGTGCAACTGCATAGCCCCTAACAGATCTCCGAGTCCTCACCCAGATTCTTGCACTATTGCTATGCCGTCCGCATTTGAGCATTTCTTTTCTTGCCGCGAATGCATGTATATTTTGCGTCATTTGGCGTTAAATGTATTTAAAGGGAATTAGAGAAGATTCCGTCGAAGTGTGCAATCCTAGCCCCACAGTAACACCTCCCCCTCTTCACCTTAGCGTATCCCATCCGAGTTACACGCAAAATCAAACTTTTTTTTAAGCATAGACTGTGAGCGTGGCATGGATTGTG
Source organism: Eimeria falciformis (assembly GCA_002271815.1). Taxonomy (NCBI): domain Eukaryota; phylum Apicomplexa; class Conoidasida; order Eucoccidiorida; family Eimeriidae; genus Eimeria; species Eimeria falciformis. The sequence continues at coordinate 67,057 of NPHX01000633.1, forward strand.
TAGCTCTTGTCTTGGGGCTGCCGGTCGCCTCTTGGCGTCCACAGCCAGTGACCCCAGCCTGAATGGCAATGAGACAGGGGAAACCGCTTTTAGCATGGCAGCGGCACCAGCGGCCGGCGGAGGAGCAGCAGCAGCAGCTGAAGCAGCATTCGTGGCACAAGGTGCAGCAGCACAATCCGCAGGAGAACTTTTCGCAAGTGACACAGCGACCATGGATGTTGGAACAGGAGCCCAAGTGTACGTACACCCTACGGGCACAGTACCAAAAGCATCAAGTGGATTCCTATGGGCCATGGGAGGAGGGAAACTCTCCTCGGCCGTGGGAGACTCAGGCGGGAGAACAGACAGCGGACTGGCCACAGCTGTCAAGGCAGCAGCAGCTGGAGCAACAATGGCATGAGCAGCAACGCCTTTACACCAAACCGGATACAAACCCGAGCTTCTTTTCGCAGCAGCAGCAGCAGCAAGAACGATCTCCCATTTGTGTCCAGTCAACCCGGAACCCCGAGTGGCAAGAGCAACAGCAGCAGGAGGAGGAAGGCTCGGAATTCCATGAGTCGCAGCAGCAACCGCGTCAGCCGCACGCACCTTGGCAGCGTTTTGAGGTGCGTTGGCGGCTGAACGCTCAGCAGCAGCAGCAGCAGCAGCAGGATGAAGGGCCACATGATGAGCAGCAGGTTGTTATTGCAGTCTCGAAGCCGAGGTCCAAGCGGGTGTGGGGTGCAGAGCATGCCACGGTAGCAGCAGCAGCAACAACGTCAGCGGATGCTGGCAGCACTTGGAGGAAGCCCCAAGCTTGGCCTCTCAGTGGTCTACGTGGTCGGGCATTCACTCGGGGCGACGACAACAGCAGCAGCAGCAACAGCAGCAGCAAGCAGCAGGGTCTTTCCTTTGAGGGAGTGACAGCAGCCACTGCAGCAGCAGCAGTAGCAGAAGCTGTGCTGCAGTCAGCAGCGCAGCAAACGCCTACCGTCTTGCTACCCACACCACTAGACACGCAGCTGCCTGGGCCTGCTGGCCGCTGGCTGCGGCGGAAGCAGCAGCAGGAGAAAGGAAAGAAAAACAGATGGATGTCAGATGGCCCTGAGAGCCCAGCCCCGCACTCCCTAAACCCTTGTATCTCTAAACCCCTCCTGCATGCATTTCGCAAACCCTAACCCCTCCGATTCTTCACACCAGCCGCTCTGCGAGCCACTGGAATGCCCATCGAAGGGTTTAGGGTTTAGGGTTTAGGGTTGGGGGTTTGAGGTTTGTTGTTTGTTGCTGCAGGCAAAGAGGCGACTCCCCTTTTGCTTCTGGGAAAGAACACAAACGGTCCGCAGACAGCTCGCAGTCGTCATTTGCTGCTGTTGCTGTTGCTGCTGCTGCTTCTGTCCCTGGCTTCACTCCAACCCCAGGGTGCTGGGGGGGGGCGTGGCTTGGCCTCAACCACTACCATACAGCAGGAGCAGCAGCCTCAGCAGCAACAGCAGCGCTGTACGAACAGAAGCTCCCTTTAGAGTTCTCTGCTTCCTGGGCACGTGCGCTGCTTTTCCTAGGCCTGCCGTTTGATGGTGAGCCTTGCTGCTGCTACTGCTACTGCTGCTGCTGCTGCTGCTGCTGCTGCTGTTGCTGCTGTCCGACTGGCTGGAGCGGGAGACGGGGTTGCTTACGTATCTTGCTTGTTAGGCTGCATATATGGGTGGGTATGGGTGTGTCTGCCGGGCTCTCTTTATCCCCCTAGAGGCTTCCACTCCGGGTTAAAACTTCAGCGTTTATAGCTTGCTTCCATAGGGAGTCCCGCGGGGTGTGCGTACGGTGTCTGTGCAGCTTTTCATTTGGGGTTGACGGCCTCGCTGTCTCCCTGCCCTCGCATGTAAGGAAAGCTAGAAGCCGCAAAGAAGCAGACGCACCACAGCAACAGCTATTCTGGCTGCTGCTGCTGTGGGTTTGCTGCTGCAGCATGTCCTTCCTAGTGGAGTCTAATGTGGCTGCTGTGCTGAGAAGCAGCGACTCCCCAGTGAGGAAGGTAAGCGAAAAGCTCCCCAGGAGAGAGACAGCTAAACAACACTCAAGGAGACAGACAGACAAACAAATATCGAGGAGACAGACAAACAAACAATTCTGGCTTGCAGAGAAGAGGCATAGCCCATGGGGACAGCCTATCGGCCAACGAATGTGTTACTTCACAGCTGCTGCTGCTGCTGCTGCTGCTGCTGCTGCTCCAGGTACCGCATTTGCTGCTGTTTCTCACGCATGCAGTTATGGGAGACCACGAAGGGGGCTTGACGGACCGCGTGTTTTTTGCAGCTGTACGTACACCGCACAAACTCCTGCTGACAGATCTGGATGGCCGTCACGGACACATGTATTTGTTTTTCTGTCTTTCTTCGTTGGCTGTCTCTGCAGGACCCCACAGGAGTGTTGGCATGCTCGGTTCATTCTTCCGTCTCAGAGTCTCAGCACTTGTGCCCCGGCAGCACCGTCATTCTCCAGCAGGTGCGTATACACCCCAGCGAAGGGCACTGCTGCTGCTGCTGCTGCTGCTGCTGCAAGGGAGGGGCGACGGATAGTCCCACCACCCTAATGCTGCAGCAGGACAAACAGGTGCTGCTCGTGCTTCTCTCACAGCAGCAAAAGGCTGGAGGTGCTTCTGGAGGTGCAGCAGCAGCAGCAGCAGAAGTGCAGCAGCAGCAGCAGCAGAAAGGACAGAGGCTTCGCCCTCCGTGTCTCTTTGGCTTTTGCTGCAATCCTCTTTCAGCTGGGCAAAGAGAGGCTCTCGCGCCCTAAACACCTGAGGTGTCCTTGTTTCCTCATGTGTTGGTTTGCTAGCAGTATGCGTTTTTACCTGTCTCTCTTGTCCCCCAGGCTACTGTCTATTACGCGGCCTTCAAACTGCCTTACGTCCTCATTACCCAGAGGAGTCTCGTCAGGGTGAGGCCTCCTGCTGCTCTCTGTGTCTCCTCCTTTTCTGTCTGTCTACTGCTTTCGTAGGCCTCAGCGGGTCTCTCCCGTGTGGCCTGCCTTTCCTGCCCCTAACGAGAACGCATGCACTCTTTGTGATAGTGCTGCTCCTGCTGCTGCTGCTGCTGCTGCTGCAGGCATTCTCCCCTACCTTTATTGACGACGCCTTGCGTCAGCAAGCGGACGACGCTCGCTACGAATGGGAGTACAGAGTGAGCTTACATCCAAGCTGGGTAGCTAGCTAGCTGGCTAGCTAGCTACCCAGGTAGTTAGCTAGCTGTCGTTTGTGTTGCGTCTCTGTTCAGTGGCGGGGTGTACACGAAGAGAATGCGGAGGATGCGCACATGGGCCTTGCACTGACAGCGAGTGGCTAGCTAGCCGTGCATCTAGCTAGCCGTGCATCTAGCTAGCCGGAAATGTAGCCAACCGGCTATCTAGCTGGGTATGTAGCCAACTAGCTAGCTAGCTGGTAAGAGACAAGAGGTGTTGACTTGTTTCTTTGCTGAAGTGCGGCCCTGCAATTTCCAAGAGAGTTTGGAAAAGGGGAGCGTCTCTCTCTCCCTCAACTGTTACAAAAGCAGATCCGAAGAAACTTGCATCTTTTTCACTTGTTTGAAAAACAAAACATTTTCCGTTTGGCCTGAAAGGCTCAGCCTTCTCCACATTTCTAAACAAGCACTACCAAAAACTGCCGCCTAACAAACTTCGTATCCCTCTTGGCTTAGTTTTAAACACAATAGCTAGCTAGCTAGCTAGTTGCCTAGCTACACAACCAGCTAGTTGGTTAGCTAGCTAGTGCGTCTGATTCCAAAGGTAATGACGGCTTTTTCACGTATGGCGCGGAGCAGCGGCTCCGCGAGTGCCTGGCGGTAGTGCAAGTCTGCCCCGTCCAACTCCTGCAGAAACATTTCCTGCTGCTGCTGTTGCTGCTGGTGCTGGTGCTGCTGCTGCTGCTGCTGCTGAGGACCAGAGCCAGAGGGGCGCCGCCAGAGGAGAGCGAGAGAGTCGATCGCCACCTGAGGCAGAAGCAAGAGCAACAATATGAGGGCCTACAGCTAGGGACACATCAGCTGCTTCAGCTCTTGCTGCTTGTGTAGGAGCAGCGACAGCAGCAGCTGCTGCTGTTGCTGCTGCCTAGGCAGCAGACCCCCGAAAAGAAGATGCAACAGAAATCACGCGACATCTTCAATCTTGCAACAGCCGCGCGTACTGCTGTTCCACTCATGCCACAGCCAGCAGCAAGGACAGCAGCAGCAGCAACGGCAGCAGCAGCAGCAGCAGCAGAAGCAGCAGCCCTTGCCTCTAAGTTGTCTGTATCAGCATCCCAGGCTGAGGCCGCGGGGCGGCGAGGCAGCCGCTGCTGTCTCCTCGCAAGGCACAGCAGAAAGACCCGTCCTGAAAGAAGCCAATCCTTTGAAAATTTGTAGGCCCTAGCCAAAAATCCTGCATAACACACATTGCGCAGGTAAAAGCTGCTGCTGCTGTTGCAATTGTTGCTGCTGTTGCAGTTGCTGCTGCTGCTGCAGTTGCTGCTGCAGTTGCTGCTGCAGTTGTTGCTGCTGCTGCACATACGCGTAAAGTTTTCGGCGTGAAGTTCCTGCAGCGTGGCGACGAGCCCTCGAGCGTCTTCACTGACTGGCGGCGGCGCCATCTGCAGCAGCAGCAACAGCAGCAGCAGAAAGATATCAGCAGCAGCAACAGCGGCAGCAACAGCAGCAGCATCTGCTGTTGCATTTCCTTACCCCAAGGAGATCTGAGAAGGCCTGCACATCTGCAGAAAGACGATCGCCTCGTGTGGGGGCTGCCATAGACAGATAGTCTCGCAGGGCTGCTTCCCGCTGCTGCTGCTGCTGCTGCTGCTGCTCTGTGGGGTCGTGTGGGGGCTCTTCATCTTGCTGCTGCAGTGCCTCTTGCGGCTGCTGCTGCTGCTGCAGCAGTGCGTCGCAGTAATGCTTCGGCGGCAGCTGCAACAGCTGTTCCTGCTGCTCGACAACGAATTGCAAGTCCACCAAAAACTGCAAAAACGGCTGCAGCAGCAACAGCAGCAGCAACAGCAACAGCAGCAACGAGAACACACATGTGCTGTACCAACAAAGAATCAGAATAGCTCTTGCAGCCCCTGCTGCTGCTGCTGCTGCAGCGGCAGCAATTTCAGCAACACATAGTGGAGGTTCGCCGTCAAAGAGGCAGCAGCAGCAACAGCACAGCAACAAGCAGCAGCAGCAAATGCTGCTGCTGCTAAGTAGAGCTCTACCTGTCTCGTCTGCAGTGCAAGGGCCCTTGCCTTGGCAGCATCAGCAGCAGCAGCTGCTGCTGCTGCTTCTCCTTCTGCTGCTTGGACGGGGACTCGAAGCCCCAACAGCGCATGCAGCTGCTGCTGCTCCGTAAATGCGTAGCCGCTGTCTATACGCAAAGACGCCTTCTTGCGTCTTTGCATTCCAAGCACTTGCTGCAGCAAGCTGCCCTCGTGGCGCTGCTGCTGCCTCTGGTGCCTCTGCTCGTTCAGCAGCAGTTGCTGCTGCTGCTGCAGAGCAGCAAACTGCTGCTGCGCCTGCTGCTCCTGCTGCCGCGCTAGCAGCGCCAAACGCGGCACCACCCGAGTGGCAATGAAGGAACACCTGAGGTGTACATACACTGCAGATACAGAAAGCTGGGGTAGCAGCAGCAACAGCAGCAGCAGCAGCAGCAGCAGCGGGATGACGGCAACTCACCAGACAGCATCGTGTATTGTTTGATTGTGTGCTTGTGCTGCAGCCTCTACCGTCTGCTGCTGCTCTGGGGGCAGCAGCATGCTTTGCTGCTGCTGCAGCAGCTGCGGCAGCTGCTGCAGATGGTGCTGCACCTTGCGCCATGCGAGTTTCGTCTGTTTCTCCACTAGCCACTTGTGTCTCTTTTTCTGCTTCTTTAGAGGCACGCGCATCTGCTGCAAAGACAGTGGAAACCGCTGCTGCAGCTGCTGCTGCTGCTGCTGCACAGGCAATGGGGTGTATAGACACCTGTTTTTTTGCTGCAGCGCCACACGCAACTCGTATTGCTGCAGCCGCACCCGCTGCAGCGGACGTGTGCAGGGAGCTCTGGAGCGGGGCTTGCTAGATGCCATCTGCAGCTGCAATGCTCCCCTGCTGCTGCTGCTGCTGCTACAGCTGCTGCTGCTGCTGCTGATTGTCCGCTGTGATAATGAGCTCCATGGCTGCAGAAATCCAAAAAAAGAGACTTCTGCTGCAGCTGCTGCTGCTGCTGCTTTTTGGGCCGCAACAAGTTGACAAGGCAGACGGGGGTGGACGTACACCCCAGAGGCCAGGGCATTCACCGAATACAAAAGGAGCAGCAACAGCAACAGCAGCAATAGTTGCATCCGACGCTGCTGCTGCATGTTGCTGCTTGGCTAGTCACAGCGCAGAGTGTATGTCCAGCACTGGCTGCAGAGGCTCAGCCAAGCGGGAGCGCCAAGCCTAGGGCCCCATTCTCACTGCTGCTGCTGCAGCTGCTGCTGTCCTTGCTGCTGCTGCCGCTGCTGTTGTTGTCTTGCTGCTGTTGTCTTGTTGCTGTTGTTGCTGCCGCTGCTGTTGTCGTGTTGTTGCTGCTGCTGCTGCTGTTGATGTTGTTGTGTTGTTGCTGTTGTTGCTGTTGCTGCTGCTGTTGTTGTCTGGTTGCTGTTGCTGTTGCTGCTGCTGCTGCTGGCCAGGCTCAATAGGACTGTCCAAAGTCCCGCAGCAGCAGCAGCAGCAGCAGCAGCAGCAGACAGCCGAGATCCACCAAGGTGTCCCTTGGCCGTGTCAGCGACAGGTACACACAAGGCACGTTTTTGCTGCTAGTCGCTGCTGCTGCTGCTGCTGCTGTTGCTGCTGCTGTTGCTGCTGCTGTTCCTGCTGCTGTTGTTGTTGCTGCTGCTGTAGTTGTTTTTGCTGCTGCTGTAGTTGGCTGTATAAGGGTGTCTTAGTACGCCTGTCTCCTCCCCTTTTGCTGCTGTAATTCTCTCCCTCTGCTGCACTTGACCTTCATGGTATTTTTGTTGGCCTGTAATAGCAATATATGCAAACCTAAACTACGTACTGCTGCAGTTTCTGCTACATGCATGCAGCAGCAGCAACAGCAGCAACAGCAGCGGGGCTGCATGCAGCAGCACTACTAGTATGAGACTTCCTGTTGAGGGCAGGCGAAAGAGTTTGTGGCGAACTGTAATTGTGCTTTGCGCCTCTTTTCAGCGTCTTTTGGGGGTTTTTTGCTTTTGTCTGTCTGTCTGCAGCAGCAGCATCTTTTCTGCTGCTGCGCCAAGCGCAGAGTTGCTGCTGCACTTCTCATTATTGCTCTCTTCTGCTGCCTTGCAAGGAGCCTCTCTTTTTTTCTTGTTTTCTGCAATCCTAAGGGAATTTTTTAGCGCGAGCAGAAAACTGCTACTACCACTGCTGCTACTGCTACTGCTGCTGCTGCTGGGGTGTCTGTACACCGTGGCTGCTGTCCGCTGCTTCTTGTTACCAAACCACGCTTCCATACTTAGCCATCACGAGCAACACGCAAGAGCAACAGCAGCAGCAGCAACGCTTAGCAACAGCAGCAGCAGCAGCGCTCAGCAACAGCAGCTGCAGCAGCAGGCGAGCTCGATCTAGCACTCTGTGGGCTTGCTGGCGAAAAGAAGGTTTCGAAGGCTGCACGTTTGGCCTCTTTCCGATTTAGTGCAGCAGCAGCTGCTGCTGCTGCCTTTCTTGCTGCTGTTGCTGCTGCCGCTGCTGCTGGAGGTTATTGAAAATGTCGAGCATGGACAGGTTTACAATTCACTCCCAGCTGCAGCACCTGCAGAGCAAATACCCGGGCACTGGAAACGCCGACACCTCCCGGGTGTATGTACACCTCAAATGGCAGCAAACCCTGGCGATTTCAGCCAAAATAATATTCCTGTTGAACCTCCTGCGCTGTGCCTGTCTTTGCTGCGGACGAAACCCAGCAAGGGTTGTCTCTTGTTGGTGCATGCGTTTTGCTGCTGCTGCTGCTGCTTCTGTACAGGGAATGGGCCTTGAACATCCAGCGCGACACCTTGGCGTCGCACGTCGGCCACTACAGCAGGTGCTGCTCGAAACCCTAAACCCTAAACCCTAAACCCTAAGCCCTAAACCCTAAGCCC